>OVBL01000203.1:0-457340 GCA_900406555.1 Pseudoturritis turrita | reverse complement strand
AAAGGCCATGGCTTCGGGCAACGACTCACGGCTTCGGCAATGTCACTTCGGCAAGGCCCACGGCTTCGGCAACGATCCATGGTTTCGGCGATGTCACTTCGGCAAGGGCTCACGGCTTCGGCAATGTCACTTCGGCAAGGACCCGTGACATCGGCAATGGCTCACTTCGGCAAAGACTTGGCATCGGCAAGCCTTGGTTTCGGCAAGCCTTGGCTTCGGCAAGGTTTGGCTTCGGCAAGCCTTGGCTTCGGCAACAGCCCACATCGGCAAGCCTTGGCTTCGGCAATGGCCCACTTCGGCAAAGCCTTGGCTTCGGCAAGGCTTGGCTTTGGCAAGCCTTGGCTTCGGCAATGGCCCACTTCGGCAAAGGCTTGGCATCGGCAAGCCTTGGCTTCGGCAAGCCTTGGCTTCGGCAAGCCTTGGCTTCGGCAACAGCCCACATCGGCAAGCCTTGGCATCGGCAAGCCCTGGCTTCGGCAAGCCTTGGTTTCGGCAAGCCTTGGCTTCGGCAATAGCCCACTTCGGCAAGGCCTGGCTTCGGCAAAGGCTTGGCATTGGCAAGCCTTGGCTTCGGCAAGCCTTGGCTTCGGCACAGCTCACTTCGGCAGAGAAAAGACATGGAGATGCGTCACTTCGGCACACAGAGACATGGCCACATCGGCACACGAAGACGCGCCACTTCGGCGCACGGAGACGCGTCACTTCGGCACATGGAGACATGGCCACATCGGCACACGAAGACGCGCCACTTCGGCGCACGTGGACGCGTCACTTCGGCACACGGAGATGCGCCACTTCGGCACACGGAGACGCGTCACTTCGGCACGCGGAGAAGCTCCTCTTTGGCCACTTCGGCCACGATCCACTTCGGCCAAGCTCCACTTCGGCCACGATCCACTTCGGCCAAGTTCCACTTCGGCCACGATCCACTTCGGCCAACGAGCTCGTTTCGGCCGAAGTCGTTTTTATACAAGACTGTTTGGCCGAAGTCAAAATCATACGAGACTGCTTGGCCAAAGTCAAAACCATACGAAACTGTCTGGCCGAAGTCATACGAAGCTGTCTGGCCGAAGTGATACGAAACCGTCTGGCCGAAGTCGATTCGATACGAAACCTGAAGATAACGCGGCCGAAGTCATCTTTATACGGAGTGTGGGGGTCGAAACTCGCACAATCAAAAACTTGTAAAGAGATTTAGGGATTCGACAAACTTTTATGTAAAGAAACCAAGAAACTGAGATCCAAAGATGGAGATTTTATTCAAGCTGTTTTGAAAGCTGTTTGTAAAGAATAACAAGTGTTTTGTTAGGTCAATTTTTTGGATCCCCTTTTCAAAGAGGTACATTGTCTATTTATATACGAATAAGTCGGCTAGGCCTTTCACTAAACGAGAAAGGAAAACTTCCTTATTCTTCGGGATTTTCCTTTCCTCTCTGGCTTGTCTAAGTCTGTTTAGGTGTGGACTTCTTACTTTGACTTGCTAACTCAACCCACCAGCCTTTTGTGGTTTGTTTCCTCGGCCAAACAAGATATTGGGCTTGCTGCTTTGCTGGGTCTCTGAGGATCCAGCTCATCATCCCTCTGCCTCGTCCGAATACATGTTTAGCCCATCACCTATTTGGATTATCGATGACATTTTGGCGCGCCACCAAACATGTTGGCATGACACTGTTTGTTGGTTCGCCAACATGTTGGCTTGTCACCGTTTGTTGGTTTGCCAACCTGTTGGATCGTTGGTTGATGCCGAGCCGGAGAGTTTGGCTCGTCGCCTCTCCTCCTTGATGTCTGGCCAAACGTTGGCTCGTTGCTCACTTCTTCGTGCCTAGCCAAGATGTTGGCTCGTCACTTGTTTCTTCTACCCCTAACCAAGATGTTGGCTCGTCTCTTGCTTCTTCTACTGCCTAGCCAAGATGTTGGCTCGTCTTTTGCTTTTCTACTGCCTAGCCAAGATGTTGGCTCGTCTCTTGTTTCTCCCTGCTGCCGAGCCAAGTGTTGGCTTGTCGCCTAGCCGAATGTTGGCTCGTCATTCACTTCTTCATGCCTAGCCAAACGTTGGCTTGTCATTCACTTCTTCATGCATAGCCAAACGTTGGCTCGTCATTCACTTCTTCATGCCTAGCCAAACGTTGGCTCGTCATTCACTGCTTGTTAGTTCGCCAACATGTTGGCTCGTCACCGTTTGTTGGTTCGCCAACATGTTGCCTAGCCAAGTGTTGGCTCGTCACCTAGTGTTTGGCTCGTCGCCAAGTGTTTGTGAGCCTAGCCAAGTTTTGGCTCGTCACTGCTTCATCCTGCTGCCGAGCCAAACGTTGGCTCGTCACTTACTCCTTGCTGCCTAGCCAAGAGTTTGGCTCGTCACTTCTTTTTGATTAGGCCTAACACTCATACTTAGTATTTCTAACCGTTGTTCTTGATGGGGTGAAAACCAACCCCAACATATATATTCAGCTTGGGTCCTACCGAGCCCATCTGTTCGGCTTGGTTACGACGAGCCCAGATTGATGCATTTCCACGATAATTTGTCTAACTTTCTAACCGTTGATCCAAATGACTTCAAACTTCTTTTGGATGAAAGCTAACTCAAAGATATTGTTTGCCACCAATTTTCAGCTCGGTATATATTCAGGTCGGGTAATACCGAGCCCATCTTTTCAGCTCGGCTACGACGAGCTCAGATTGATGCATCTCCACGATAATTGGTGTAACTTTCTAACCGTTGATCCAAATGACTTCAAACTTCTTTTGGATGAAAGCTAACTCAAATATCTTGTTTTCCACCAATTTTCTGCTCGGTACATGTTCAGGTCGGGTAATACCGAGCCCATCTTTTCAGCTCGGCTACGACGAGCTCAGATTGATGCATCTCCACGATAATTGGTGTAACTTTCTAACCGTTGATCCAAATTACTTCAAACTTCTTTTGGATGAAAGCTAACTCAAATATCTTGTTTTCCACCAATTTTCTACTCGGTGTGTCTTCGGCTCGGGTCGCACCGATCTGATCTCTCCGGCTCGGTTACGACGAGTCCAAATTGATATGTCTTCAGGAAATCGGGTGTATCTTGCTAACCACAGTTCCAAATGATATGATTCCAACTCCATTGGAAAGTTAACTCAAAGATCTTCTTTTCCATCACCAAAAAGAGCTTGTTATTATGTTACCGAGCCGATCCGAGCTCTTTAGCTTAAGGGCTCGGTTTTCCAAGGTCACAGCTTCTTGGGCTCGGCTCGTGATGAGTTGGGCTTGTCCTGCTCGTCCATTTTCTACACTTGGTTAATTTTATGTTGATCTCAGTGAGGTGAAAATCGACCCCAATAGTTAGCCCCCCAGCTCGGCAGTATCAGTGATGGTGGTGCCGAGGTGTAAGTGATCGAATCTGAGATCAACAATCCGAGCTATTACGACTAAGTATCCGAGCCGATGCTTTTAGAATTCTGTCTCTGAGCTACCTTGTGTTAAAGGCTGCCGAGATGCTTTGTTGAATCATGTTGCCGAGCCGAATATCTATGTCGCGGAGTCATTTTGTCGGTTCGGGTTGCTTTATGCTAGCAAATGTTTTTGATTCTTGGGGCTTGATGATGGTTCGGCGATTAATCAACCCTTATAACTTGCTGAGCCATTTCTTGGATCACTTTGCCGAGCAGTTAAGTAGGATGGGATGCCAAGCTATTTCATTGCCTGGATCGCCGGACTGTTTTGTCGTAAGAGTACTTGATGAGGTATTTTTCCGAGGAAAACGTGATGAGGCGTTGCTGTGCCATAATTGAAAAGAGTATTCACGTCGTTCTGACCCAGGTGTTATACTTAATACTCTTGCTTCGAACTCATAGTCAACGAGGTTTAGTACAATGTTTTTGAGATGTTGAAGACCAGTGTGTTAAAAAACGTGTGGTTGCTGGGTTTAGACCAAACATATTTATGTATCTCATACTAGACAATATACGTCTAGTACTATCTTTTTTGAGATGTTGCGACCAGCGATCGGTTGCTGGGTTTTGAGAGCTTTGTCAGTTTTAGGGCTTGCGGTGTTCCGACTTACATTCCCGTTTTTGACGATGAAACATGTTTAAAATCTCATACTAACTGGTGGGTTTAGTATTATGCTTCTGAGATGTCGATGACCAGTGTACCAAGAGGTGTTTACTGGGTTTAAGAGTTTACTTCGAGTTTTAAGACTTGCAAGTTTTCGACTTACGGGTCCCTCTCGAAGGTAAACTTGTAAGAATATCGTTCAGGATATACCTTTCGGATATTAGACCAGGATATACCCAGTCTGAATTTATATAGCGCGCTTTTGTACCCGTGAGAGGGTGTTGAGAACCCTATTCCATATAGAAATAGTGGTTAAAATCCATAAAGGATGCAGTAGTTCATCTGTTGTGGCCAGCAACAGAAGAGGTGGTAGAGTATCCGTGAAGGATGTAAAGTTTTGACTTGCGTAGGTCGAGTGACACGAGTTGTGTTAGAAAATTTTTGAAGTTATTACCTTTAAAGAATGATGCGAGGTGTGGGAGTATACATGTATACGTACCCACTTCCCCCCTTTTTTGAGGAGGGGGACAACTGAACCCATCCAAAGACGAGTTGCCTACGTACCCTTTTCAGGAATCAAGTCGTCCCGTAGTTCATGTGAAGTGATTTAGTGGTAGTACCTCTTTAAGTGCATTGCGTTCCAAGATCTTGGTACTGGAATACTGGCCATGTTAGCGAGCTCGTACACTCCTGGGTGAATTGCAGTTGGCTAGTTCGTTCTCAGGTTCCCGATTCACCTTGACTTTCTTCTGCTTCGTCTTCGTGTTAAGTTCTGCTACGGGATTCCTAAGCTTATGCTCGGCCATAACACAAATTCGGGACTCCTTCTGATTTCCACGAATGGTTTTGATTCCTTTCGACGTCGGAAACTTTATGCATAGATGGTATGTTGATGGGACAGCTCTCATAGAATTTATCCAAGGGGTTCCCATGATTACGTTGTATATCGCGGGATGGTCTACCACCGAAAATTTTACGATTTTTGTTACTCCTTCGGCTCGGACGGGTAGTCTGATCATTCCGAGGGTCATTGTTGTTTCTCCTGAAAATCCGGTTAGTGCCTTCGGTGTTGCTGTAACTTCGGACAGACTGATCTCCATACGCCTTAATGTTTCTCGAAAAATAACATCGACAGAATTTCCTGTATCTATCAACACTCTCGCAACGTCGTGGTCTCCTACGATTAAATCGATAACGAGTGGATCGTTATGAGGCTGGTCAATGCCAGCCGTTTCATTTTGCTCGAATGAAATCACATCATTTGGTAAATTGGCGGGCGCCGACCAGTTGGTGCTAACATCCGCCTTGCACTGGAAAACCTTGATTGCGGATACCGTATCCATGCAGTATTGGGATCCTCCCATTATCATGTTAATTCTTCTTCGGGAATCCTGATGTGCTTCCTCGTCGGTTTGCTTCCTTCTCTTAGCCGCGTCTCCAGTTCGGATGGTCTGATCAGGCTGGTCTTTTTTGTCTTCTCGTTCAAAATCGTTAAGGCTGATAGTGTCGCCAAGTTCTCCTGCCGTTAGTTTAGCCACAAGTTTTGCGCCAAGACTTCGACAATTAGTAGTTGAGTGGCCGCAGTAACGATGGTATTCGCAGTAGGCCTTCTCATCATAAGTGTTGGAGTTTCTTGTCCATGTATTCCAAGGGACTATCCCACGACCGTCACCTACTTGATAGTTATGGGTGCCTCCAAAACTGGGTTCTTCGTAATGTTCATATCCGGTTCCTTGATTACTCTTCTTGGGAGGCTGGGGGTTCTGAGTTTGGAAAGAACGGCTCATCGTCTTGGTCGCTCCGTATTTCTGGGACAACACCTTCATCTCTTCTTCATTGACTATAAAATCTGAGGCTCGGTGCAGCGCGTCTTGGATTGATAGTGGCGCATTCAAAGCGATTTCTTTTCGGAATTCTGATTCGTACCCCAGCACCCTTTTTAATGCAAGCATGGCGGCCTTGTCGCTTACGTCCTCGACTTTTGACATTACTGCTTTGAATCTTCCCATGAAACTGCGTAGCGTCTCCGTAGGCCCTTGAGTTAATGTCCAGAGGTCGGCATCAGAGGCTCCTCGATCCATAAACATAGAGTAATGTTTCAGGAAGGCGGCAGACAACTGCTGGAAATCGTTGATGGAGTTTCGCTCGAGTCTGGAAAACCATTGGAGGGCTGCACCCTTTAAATGCTCCACAAACAGTAGGCAGAAACCGGCATCTCTCTCTTTTTCTCTAAAATTGGCTCGGCCCATTGCTATGATGAACGCTGTTATGTGCTCCTTTGGGTCAGTTGTCCCGTCGTAAACCGGAACTTTGATTTTTCCTGGGTCGGAAATCCCTTCCTTGGTAATCCGGGCTGTAAACGGTGTATTGTGTGCCTCTTCCAGTACACGGTCAATCTCTGGGACTTTGCTGGTTGCCTTGTGAACCTGGGATCGGACAGCTTTCATCTCAACAGCGGCATGATCCAAAGAGGCTCGGATTTCATCCAGCTCTTCTCTCTGGGCTCGGCTCGTCGTTCTTGGTTCGTTAGCGTACTGCTCCTGTTGGACCCAGAGGAGATTTTCTTCTTCCTCTGCCAAATTCCTGGCTCGGTTTAGGTTAGTATCACCTTCGCTGGCTCGAGCTCCCGTTATTGCTGGTGCGAATCCCTCGTCAGCAAGATTTTCTGCGTTGTGGTCTCCTTCTTCGTCAAGAACGATTGTTGCAGCCGATCCAACGTCGGTGCGTAGGTCATATCCATCACTGGTTCCTCTTGCTCCTCGGATCAGCCGAGGTGGCTCGGTGATATTCGATCTTGTCACCGCGGGTGTTTGCTCGTTTGTTGGATGTGGCGGTGGTAATCCTCCCAAAGTCCTTGGTGCGTCGCGTGGTGTTGAAAAATCCAGGGCCGTCGGGTTTAAGCCAAGCCATCTGGTTATTCCGCTAACAGGTGGGTTCATAGTCGAGCCAATTCCTCCGGATCGTACGTTTCTGGCTCGGCTCTCGGTTGCTAGTGACTCAATTCTCTCTGTCAGTGACCTATTCAGCTTGTCTTGCTCCTCGGCCTTCTTCAGCAACGCGGTCATCATGTTCTTCAATTCTGTTAGAGTTTCTGTGGTGCCTTCCGTGTTCGCTGGAGGCAGATTGGTTCCTGTCCTAGGAGGATCGATGCCGGTGTTGCTCGCATCGTCACCGCTTCGGTCTCCGTCGGTAGTCATGGCTTCAGATCTCGTATTAAGTGGTTCTAAGGTGTCAGAAAGTTTGAGTAGTTCCCCTCAGACGGCGCCAAATTGTGGGGGTCGAAACTCGCACAATCAAAAACTTGTAAAGAGATTTAGGGATTCGACAAACTTCTATGTAAAGAAACCAAGAAACTGAGATCCAAAGATGGAGATTTTATTCAAGCTGTTTTGAAAGCTGTTTGTAAAGAATAACAAGTATTTTGTTAGGTCAATTTTTTGGATCCCCTTTTCAAAGAGGTACATTGTCTATTTATATACGAATAAGTCGGCTAGGCCTTTCACTAAACGAGAAAGGAAAACTTCCTTAGTCTTCGGGATTTTCCTTTCCTCTCTGGCTTGTCTAAGTCTGTTTAGGTGTGGACTTCTTACTTTGACTTGCTAACTCAACCCACCAGCCTTTTGTGGTTTGTCTCCTCGGCCAAACAAGATATTGGGCTTGCTGCTTTGCTGGGTCGCTGAGGATCCAGCTCATCATCCCTCTGCCTCGTCCGAATACATGTTTAGCCCATCACCTATTTGGATTATCGATGACATTTTGGCGCGCCACCAAACATGTTGGCATGACACTGTTTGTTGGTTCGCCAACATGTTGGCTTGTCACCGTTTGTTGGTTTGCCAACCTGTTGGATCGTTGGTTGATGCCGAGCCGGAGAGTTTGGCTCGTCGCCTCTCCTCCTTGATGTCTGGCCAAACGTTGGCTCGTTGCTCACTTCTTCGTGCCTAGCCAAGATGTTGGCTCGTCACTTGTTTCTTCTACCCCTAACCAAGATGTTGGCTCGTCTCTTGCTTCTTCTACTGCCTAGCCAAGATGTTGGCTCGTCTTTTGCTTTTTCTACTGCCTAGCCAAGATGTTGGCTCGTCTCTTGTTTCTCCCTGCTGCCGAGCCAAGTGTTGGCTTGTCGCCTAGCCGAATGTTGGCTCGTCATTCACTTCTTCATGCCTAGCCAAACGTTGGCTTGTCATTCACTTCTTCATGCATAGCCAAACGTTGGCTCGTCATTCACTTCTTCATGCCTAGCCAAACGTTGGCTCGTCATTCACTGCTTGTTAGTTCGCCAACATGTTGGCTCGTCACCGTTTGTTGGTTCGCCAACATGTTGCCTAGCCAAGTGTTGGCTCGTCACCTAGTGTTTGGCTCGTCGCCAAGTGTTTGTGAGCCTAGCCAAGTTTTGGCTCGTCACTGCTTCATCCTGCTGCCGAGCCAAACGTTGGCTCGTCACTTACTCCTTGCTGCCTAGCCAAGAGTTTGGCTCGTCACTTCTTTTTGGTTAGGCCTAACACTCATACTTAGTATTTCTAACCGTTGTTCTTGATGGGGTGAAAACCAACCCCAACATATATATTCAGCTTGGGTCCTACCGAGCCCATCTGTTCGGCTTGGTTACGACGAGCCCAGATTGATGCATTTCCACGATAATTGGTCTAACTTTCTAACCGTTGATCCAAATGACTTCAAACTTCTTTTGGATGAAAGCTAACTCAAAGATATTGTTTGCCACCAATTTTCAGCTCGGTATATATTCAGGTCGGGTAATACCGAGCCCATCTTTTCAGCTTGGCTACGACGAGCTCAGATTGATGCATCTCCACGATAATTGGTGTAACTTTCTAACCGTTGATCCAAATGACTTCAAACTTCTTTTGGATGAAATCTAACTCAAATATCTTGTTTTCCACTAATTTTCTGCTCGGTACATATTCAGGTCGGGTAATACCGAGCCCATCTTTTCAGCTCGGCTACGACGAGCTCAGATTGATGCATCTCCACGATAATTGGTGTAACTTTCTAACCGTTGATCCAAATTACTTTAAACTTCTTTTGGATGAAAGCTAACTCAAATATCTTATTTTCCACCAATTTTCTACTCGGTGTGTCTTCGGCTCGGGTCGCACCGATCTGATCTCTCCGGCTCGGTTACGACGAGCCCAAATTGATATGTCTTCAGGAAATCGGGTGTATCTTGCTAACCACAGTTCCAAATGATATGATTCCAACTCCATTGGAAAGTTAACTCAAAGATCTTCTTTTCCATCACCAAAAAGAGCTTGTTATTATGTTACCGAGCTGATCCGAACTCTTTAGCTTAAGGGCTCGGTTTTCCAAGGTCACAGCTTCTTGGGCTCGGCTCGTGATGAGTTGGGCTTGTCCTGCTCGTCCATTTTCTACACTTGGTTAATTTTATGTTGATCTCAGTGAGGTGAAAATCGACCCCAACACGGAGCTGGAAGACTACGCGGCCGAAGTCATTTCTATACGAAGACAGAAGACGACGCGGCCGAAGTCATTTCTATACAAGGACGACAAGCCCATCTTCGGCCTACGACGATGCAAAGGCTCACGAAGTCAAGCCGACTTACTAAAACAGAAATCCCGAAAGATTAGGAAGTTTTCCTTATCTCCTTAGGATTGACCTGGCCAACGGAAACTAGTATATATATCGATGTACATCCTTTGAAAAAGGGATCCGCAATTTACTTAGCAAAAAACCCTAGACTTTTTTGCTCTCAAACTCTTGTACGAAAGCTTTTCGACACAGCTTAATAAAAACCATCTTTGGATCTCTTCGTTTGTGGTTCATCCGTAGAAATTTTATCCCCCTTAACAAACCTCAGACAAATTCTAATTGTGTTGATTTCGACTCCCACAGAGACCTGCTCAGATATCTCTCAAGTTTGCAGATTCTTCCACCACGATTCCACATGGCATCATTCATGACTTACATGTTCAAGTAGGAAACTGTCTTGTTCCTACTGATTTTCAGATGGTGGAGATGATTAAGGATTCTGATATGCCTCTGATTACTAGGAGATCGTTTTTGGCGACAATGGGTGTAGTTGTGGATTTGCCTAATGGAAGAGTCTCATTCTCCAATATTGACAAAAAAGTCTTCTAGAAAGCCATACCCACTAATGAAGCAACCAAAATTGCATCTTGTGTGACCATTATCAGTGGAGAGAAGTTGCTTATCGAGACAACGAAAGAGCTTGTTGCTAAGAGTGAGGTCAAGGAAGTCCTGGATGGAGACCCTCACATCGTCAACAAGGAAGACCGTCAAAAGAATAATGCCAAGTAGAAGGTGAAGAACCAAAGAATCAAGGGAGATTCTCATATGATTTTGGTACCTCTGAGGTGTGTTGGCGACATGATTGAGTATAAGGTGAAGTGCAAAGGAAGTTTGAAGCCTTTCTCCAAGGTTAGAGCTATTCTCACTCCAGAGTTTAAAGAGAAGGATGCAGAAGCTATGATGGAAATGTTGAGCAAAGTTCTAGAGTTTAAGATGACTGATCGGTGTTGGGGTCAGTTTTCACCCCACTGAGATCAATAGAAATTTAACTAAGGATAGAAAATGGACGATCATGACAAGCTCAACTTATCACAAACCGACCCCAAGAAGCCTTGATGGACCAAACCCAAAAAGGATTTGGAAAACCGAGCCGTTGAGCTAAAGAGCTCGGATCAGTTCGGCAACATACTAAAGTGATCAGTTTGGTAATGAAAAACAAGATTTTTGAGTCAGATTTCCAATGGAGTTGGAATCATATCATTTGAAGCTGAGGTTGGCAATATACACCCGATTTACTGAAGACATATCAACATATGCTCGTCGTACCCGAGCCGTAGAAGAAGGGGCTCGGTGTCACCCCATAAGAAGGAAACCCAAGTCGAAATTTGGTCACAAGATAGATGATTGAGTTAGCTTTCATCCAAAAGAAGTTTAAAGTTATTTGGACCAACGATCAGAAAGTTACACCAATTATCGTGGAGATGTATCAATTTCGGCCCGCGTGTCCTCGATCCAAAAAGGAGTCGGTGCCACCGGAGCAAAAAGCAAACGGAGCCGAAATTTGGTAACAAGATAGACGATTGAGTTAGATTTCATCCAAAAGAAGTTTGAAGTCATTTGGATCAATGATCAGAAAGTTACACCAATTATCGTGGAGATGTATCAATTTTGTCCCGCGCATCCCCGATTCAAAAAGGGCTCGGTGTCACCCGAGAAGAAGGCAAACCGAGCCGAAATTTGTTCAGAAGATAGATGATTGAGTTAACTTTCATCCAAAAGAAGTTTGAAGTCATTTGGATCAATGATCAGAAAATTACGCCACTTATCGTGTAGATATATCAATCTCGACCCACGGTACGGCAGAGTGGATCGGGTGTCACGACCCACAGTACGGCAGAGTGGATCAGGTGCCACGACCCATGGTACGGCAGAGTGGATCGGGTGTCACGACCCATGGTGAAGCCACCCGAACCATGAACCACGACGCCACCCGAACCATGAACCACGACGCCACCAAAACCATGAACCACGATGCCACCCGAACCATGAACCACAACGCCACCCGAACCGTGAACCACGACGCCACCCGAACCGTGAACCACGACGCCACCCGAACCGTGAACCACGATGCCACCCGAACCGTGAACCACGACGCCACCCAAACCGTGAACCATGGGTCACCCAAACCGTGAACCATGGTATCGCCCGAGCCGTGAACCATGGTGTCGCCCGAACCATGAACCATGGTGTCGCCCGAACCGTGAACCATGGTGTCGCCCGAGCTGTGAACCATGGTGTCACCCGAGCCGTGAACCATGTGTCGCCCGAACCGTGAACCATGGTGTCGCCCGAGCCGTGAACCATGGTGTCACCCGAGCCGTGAACCATGGTGTCACCCGAATCGTGAGCCATGGTATCGCCCGAGCCGTGAACCATGGTGTCCCCCGAGCCATGAACCATGGTGTCACCCGAACCGTGAACCATGGTGTCACCCGAGCCATGAACCATGGTGTCGCCCGAACCGTGAACTATGGTGTCCCCCGAGCCGTGAACCATGCTGTCACCCGAACCGTGAACCATGGTGTCGCCCAAGCTGCTCAGCCAC
Source organism: Pseudoturritis turrita (assembly GCA_900406555.1). NCBI lineage: Eukaryota > Viridiplantae > Streptophyta > Magnoliopsida > Brassicales > Brassicaceae > Pseudoturritis > Pseudoturritis turrita. The sequence goes on along the minus strand of OVBL01000203.1, from coordinate 445,196 downwards.
TGCCATCCGAGCCAAAGCCTAAGGATAAGGAGTTGGGCCGAGCTGAGCAATTGAACTTGTGGGCTGAGACAACGAGCCCATGAATCAAAGCCCATGGCGGTAGTAGGCTTTGCCAAGAGGAAATCCCGAGGAATTAGGAAATCTTCCTTATCCCTTTAGATATTGACTAACCGACTGAAACTTGTATATATACTCATGTATACCCTCTGAAAAGGGGATCCGCAATTGAACCTAGCAAAACTCTATACTTTTGCTCTCATACGAAAAGGTTTCGAAGCAGCTTAATAAAATACCTCTTTGGATCTCTGTTTTTGTTTTTGGTGGTTTTTGCTCAGAAATTTCATCTCTCTTAACAAACCCTCGACAAATTCGCTTGGCGTGGATTTACACTCCCACAATTTGGCGCTAGAAGGAGGGGGACATTGAAATTTTCTTACACCGAAAAGCCACCGCGAAACCGATCCGAAGGACGTTGGCTAACGACGGAGAGCAGGATGCTACTGATGTTAGGAACACCATCGTGGAGGATCAGACGAACCAATCCAAGGATGCTGGGGAGACTTCAACAACACTCACGGAGATGAAGGCCATGCTGGAGATACTGCTAAAGAAAGCGGAGGAACAAGATAAGCTGAAGAGCACGATGATGGGCGAGCTTAAGGCCTTGAAAACGACGAGTCGAACCCGAGGCGTGGGATCAGGTCTAGACCTAACAAGACGAATCGGAAGGCGCTACAACCCAACGGCCCTGGATTTCTCAACCCCACTCAACCCGCCAAGGACTCGTGGGAGATTGCCACCACTCCATCAAAGCTCAACAAACCTGACCTCTGGAGTCCAAGGAGCAGGCGACGCACCAATGGAGGAAGAGTCAGCCCCCATCATCAATCTAGAGGATGAAAACCAGGTGGAGCGTAACACAGAGAGCCGTGATGACCCCAAACCCCTAGCAGCTGGTTAGACCCGAACTGAAAGATGTTAGGCCATCCTAGAAGGAGATCAAGAGCTAATTGAGGAGGAAAAGAACATACTCTGGGCCGAGCAAGCACGGGTCAACAAAGAGCGAAGAGCAGGAGTCTGAGCCCAGAAAGAAAAAATGACTATCATGTCAGCAGATATGGACCGAGCAGCTGCCGACATAAAAGCCGTCTGATCCATGATGCACAAAGTGACTAGCAAGGTGCTGGAGATAGATCGTGTACTGGAGGAAGCACAGAACACCCCGTTCACAGCACAGATTACCAGCACAAGAATTCCAGATCCTGGAAAGATGAAAGTTCCGATCTACGAAGGGAAAACCGACCCAAAAGAGGATCTAACGGCTTTCGCTATAGCCATGGGATGCTCTAACTTCAAAGAAAATGAAAGAGACGCCGGACAATGCCTTCTCTTCGTGGAGCATCTCAAGGGCCCGGCCCTCCAGTGGTTCTCCAGGCTCGAACGGAACTTCATCAACAACTACAACCAACTGTCCATGGCATTCTTGAAGCACTACTCCATATTCATGGATCCCGAAACGTCTGACGCCGATCTGTGGACCTTAGCTCAGGGGCAGAATGAAATACTACGGAGTTTCATTGGAAGATTCAAAGCTGTTATGTCTAAAATAGAAGGCCTGAGCGACAAAGTAGCCTTACTGGCCCTGAAGCGAACACTTTGGTTCAACTCCGATTTTTGCAAAGAAATCGCGCTGAATGCCCCCACAACGATACAAGACACAATGCATCGAGCTGCAGACTTCATCACCTAAGAAGAAGAGATGAATATCCTAACCGAGAAGTATGGGAAGGCAAAGACAGTGAACCACTCTCCTCAAGTTTCAATCCCTTCTAACGCTAAGAGAAACAACCAAAGTTCCAGCTACGTCCAGCACGAGGGAGGTTTTCGAGGAGCTCATAACTATCAAATTGACCCCCTAGATTCGGTCGAGGAAGAGGCCGAGGCCGTGGAAGAAGTTCATGGAGCACGTGGACCAAAAGTGACAGTTCTTATGACGAAATGGCCTACTGCGAATACCATCATTATTACGGACACTCAACCGGGAATTGTCAGAGTCTTGGTAAAAAACTCACGGCGAAATTAATGGCGGGAGAACTCGGTGACACTATCACCCTCAAAGATCTCGAACAAGAAGACGAAGAAGACCAACCTGATCAGGCTGCCCAAACTAAGGATGCAATTAAGAAAGGGAGGCAAACCAACGAGGCAACACAACAGGATTCCCGAAGAAGAATTAACATGATAGTGGGAGGATCCCAATACTACATAGATACGGTGTCTGCAATCAAGGCGTTCCAACGCAAGGAGGATGTTAGCACCAACTGGCTGGCTCCCACCAATTTGCCAAATGACGTGATTTTTTCGAGCAAAGTGAAGCAGTCAGCATTGACCAGCCTCATATCAATCCTCTCGTTATCGAGCTGATCATAAGAGACCATGACATTGCTAAAGTGCTGATTGATACGAGAAGTTATGTCGATGTTATTTTTCGAGAAATATTAAGGCATATGGAGATCAATCTATCCGAAGTTACAGAAACACCGGAGCCACTAACCGAATTTTCAGGAGAAACAATGATGACACTTGGAACGATCAGGCTACCCGTTCGAGCCGAAAGAGTAACAAAGATCATAGAATTTTTGGTGGTAGATCATCCCGCGATATACAACGTAATCATGAGAACTCTTTGGATAAATTCTATGAGAGCTGTCCCATCAACATACCACATGTGCATTAAGTTTCCGACGCCGAACGGAATCAAAACCATTCGTGGAAATCAGAAGGAGTCCCAAAGCTGTGTTATGGCCGAGCATAAGCTCAGGAATCCCATAGCAGAACTTAACACGAAGACGAAGCAGAAGAAAGCCAAGCCGAAGCGGCAACCTAAGAACAAGCTATCTAACTTCAATTTGAACGGGAGTGTACGAGCTCACTAACATTACCGACATTCCAGTACCAGGATCTTAGAATGCAATGCATTTCAAGAAATACTATCACTAAGGTATTTACATGAACTACGAGGCGGCTTGATCCCTTCAAAGGGTACGTAGGCAGCTCGTCTTCGGATGAGTTCAGCTGCCCCCTTCCTTAAAAAAGAGGCGGGAGTGGGTACGTATACTCCCAGCTTTATAATAGACTCTATGTCTAATTAAAGCAAATTTTTCGAAGCTGAGATCTTCAAATCACATCCTTTACAGATTACTACAACCTTAACAAAACAGACATCCCACTCACATCCTCTATGGATTAGCAGTCTCAACTAAACGGACATTTCATATCACCTCATTGCAGTTGGCCACAACAACGGGACATTACATCCTTCTCAGGATTAAAAGTGCGCTATACAAATATTTGTTCATTTCGGAGCGGATATGTTTACGGTAACGTATCTGTAAACCGAAATATTTATCATAAACTATACAAGCATATGTCCATTGTCGGAGCGGATATGTTTATGGTAACATATCCGTAAACCAAATTGTTCAAACTAAACTATGCAAACATATGTTCATTATCGGAGCAGATATGTTTATGGTAACGTATCTGTAAGCCGAAATGTTCATCTAAAACCCAGCAACTGATCGCTGGTCGCAAAATCTTCGAAACATAACACTAAACGTATATCATTAGGATGAGATACATAAACATGTTTCGTCTAAACCAAGATATCACACGCTAGTCTTTATCATCTCAAAAACATAGTACTAAATGTATGTCGTTTAGTATGAGATACTTAAGCATATTTTATCGAAACAGCCATGTAAGTCGATGGTACATCATAGACCCTAAAACCGAAGGCAATAACCAGAACCCAGAAATCACTCGCTCCTTAGCATGCTGGTCTTTAACTTCTTAAAACCCAGTAGACATCGCTTTGCAGCACACTGGAACTTAGCCACTCTCCGCAGAGGTGCCCGTTCGAACTTGGCCATTGAAAAAGTCTCACAAAGCAACAAAATAGTTTTGGTGCATCGCATTCTCATGATAATCTCGGTACGTCATGTTTTCCTTGGCAAAATGCCTTGTCACATTTTCCTCGGTAAACGGCTCGTCATGTTTTCCCCGGCCTAAATGCCTCGTCAAGTACTCTTACGATAAAATAGCTCGGCGATTTGATCAAAGATAAAACTCGGCAAAGTGGTCAAAGAAACGGTTCGGCACGTCATAAATGCCAATTTCAGCTCGGCATGTTGATCTCAGTAACGACTACTTTCACCTCGGCATCACCATCACTGATACTGCCGAGCTGGGGGGCTAACTGTTGGGGTCAGTTTTCACCCCACTGAGATCAACAGAAATTTAATAAAGTATAGAAAATGGACGACCATGACAAGATCAACTTATCACGAACCGAGCCCAAGAAGCCTTGATGGACAAAACCCAAAAAGGATTTGGAAAACCGAGCCGTTGAGCTAAAGAGCTCGGATCAGTTCGGCAACATACTAAAGAGATCAGTTCGGTGATGAAAAACAAGATCTTTGAGTCAGATTTCCAATGGAGTTGGAATCATATCATTTGGAGCTGAGGTTGGCAAGATACACCCGATTTACTGAAGACATATCAATATATGCTCGTCGTACCCGAGCCGTATAAGAAAGGGCTCGGTGTCACCACAGCAGAAGGAAACCCCAGCCGAAATTTGGTCACAAGATAGATGATTGAGTTAGCTTTCATCTAAAAGTTTTGAAGTCATTTGGATCAACGATCAGAAAGTTACATCAATTATCGTGGAGATGTATCAATTTCGGCCCGCGCATCTCTGATCCCAAAAGGGCTCGGTGCCACCCGAGCAGAAGGAAAACCGAGCCTATATTTGGTAAGAAGATAGATGATTGAATTAGCTTTCATCCAAAAGAAGTTTGAAGTCATTTGGATCAACGATCAGAAAGTTACACCAACCACGATGCCACCCGAACCATGAACCACGATGCCACCCGAACCGTGAACCATGATGCCACCCGAACCATAAACCACGATCCCACCTGAACCGTGAACCACGACGCCACCCAAACCATGAACCACGATCCCACCCGAACCATGAACCACGACGTCACCCGAACAATGAACCACGACGCCACCCGAACCATGAACCACGACGCCACCCGAACCATGAACCACGACGCCACCCGAACCATGAACCACGATGTCACCTGAACCATGAACCACGATGCCACCCGAACAGTGAACCACGACGTCACCCGAACTGTGAACCATGGGGTCACCCGAGCCGTGAACCATGGTGTCACCTGAACCCTGAACCGTGGTGTCACCCGAACCGTGAACCGTGGTGTCACCCGAACCGTGAACCATGGTGTCACCCGAGCCGTGAACCATGGTGTCACCCGAACCGTGAACCATGGTGTCACCCGAACCGTGAACCATGGTGTCACCCGAACCGTGAACCATGGTGTCACCCGAACCGTGAACCATGGTGTCACCCGAACCATGAACCACGATCCCACCCGAACCATGAACCACGATGCCACCCGAACAATGAACCACGACGCCACCCGAACCATGAACCACGACGCCACCCGAACCATGAACCACGACGCCACCCGAACCATGAACTACGACGTCACCCGAACCATGAACCACGACGCCACCCGAACAGTGAACCACGACGTCACCCAAACCGTGAACCATGGGGTCACCCGGGCCGTGAACCATGGTGTCACCTGAACCGTGAACCGTGGTGTCACCCGAACCGTGAACCGTGGTGTCACCCGAACCGTGAACCATGGTGTCACCCGAGCCGTGAACCATGGTGTCACCCGAACTGTGAACCATGGTGTCACCCGAACCGTGAACCATGGTGTCACCCGAACCGTGAACCATGGTGTCACCCGAACCGTGAACCATGGTGTCGCCCGAGCCGTAAACCATGGTGTCGTCCGAACCATGAACCATGGTGTTGCCCGAGCCGTGAACCATGGTGTCACCCGAGCAGTGAACCATGGTGTCACCCAAACCGTGAACCATGGTGTCACCTGAGCCGTGAACCATGATGTCACCTGAACCGTGAACCATGGTGTCGCCCGAGCTGCTCAGCCACTGCCATCCGAGCCAAAGCCTAGGGATAAGGAGTTCGGCCGACCTGAGCAAATGGACGTGTGGGCCGAGACAACGAGCCCATGAATCAAAGCCCATGGCGGTAGCAGGCTTTGCCAAGAGGAAATCCCGAGGAATTATGAAATCTTTCTTATCCCTTGAGATATTTACTTAGCTGACTTAAATTTGTATATATACTCATGTATACTCTCTGAAAAGGGGATCCGCAATTGAACCTAGCAAAACTCTATACTTTTGCTCTCATACGAAAAGCGTTCGAAGCAGCTTAATAAAATACCCTCTTTGGATCTCTGTTTGTGTTTTTGGTGGTTTTTGCTCAGAAATTTCATTTCTCTTAACAAACCCTCGACAAATTCGATTGGCGTGGATTTACACTTCCACAATCGGGGAACTTGTTTTGGAGCAAGTTCCCATGCTCATCTTCTTAACTGATACATGAGACCGAAGTCAAGCTAACGACTCAAAACAAGCGCCTGGTGGGAGGCAACCCACCGGTAAGTATACATACTTTATTTTTCAGTTATTCTCTAACTTTTGATTTTTGTTCTAAGTGTTTCAGATTTCTTTTCAAAAAAAAATCATATGGTGGTCAGCCTGATCGGGCTACCTACTAGCCCGGTCAGGCCAACATGTGGAAGACGGAGAATTGAAGCAAGAAAAAAAAACAGGGAGATCAGCCCGGTCGGGCTACCTACTATCCCGGTCAGGCCAAGGTGCGTTTTCACCACCATTAAAAAAAAATCTTTTATCTTTTGAGTCTGTTTTGCCTTTCTCTTGATTTATTTTTACACCGAGACGGTGTAAAGTAAGTTTGGGAGAGGGTTTTTATCATTTACTAAACTCTATTTTATTTCTTTTGTTTTCTCTTTGAGTCAGTTTGTCGATTTATTGAGTCAAATCAGTTGGAAACTATGATCTTTCTTTTGGTGTATCGTGTGACTATTTCATCTGAGTGACCATTACTGCAGAATCAGTTCATATCTGACTAATGAAAAATTCAAAGGCTGACTAGTTAACTAGAGACATCCATATTTCTAGTAGAATCCACTAAGCCCGAGCTAATTTTTGAGCTCTTTCTTTTACCTCATCGATGTGACTGGTGTTCATAGGGCTTGACTCCTCATTCATAACCTGACAAATGCATCATGTGTGAAAAGTGATGGTACTCCCCTCTCTTATTATAAGTTTAAAAAAAAAAGCAGAAAAGATGAAAGGATTTTCTTTCGAGTAAAGGGCTAGAAAAATTTCCATCGATCCCATTATTTTACTTCGAAAGGAATGATCACACAAAGGTTCGAAGCGAGGCTAGAAAAATTTCCCGTGATACCATTATTCACTTACACCTTTGATATAAAAAAAAGAGACGAAAAGAAGAAGAGATGATGAAAATAGAATAAGTCTGGGGGAGAGAAAGAGTACCAAAGTTTATATGGATGGTTTGTCATGGTATTGTACGATAATGAGTCTAAAAAGTTCTTGGAATTGAGATCATCAATGAGACCCAGCAATGAAAGGCTTATCGACAATGTTGCGAAATTGTGGGTTGAATCTGGGAGGCTGTGAATGTCAGCGGAGAAGTACATGGTGGTTCGATTTGGATTGGTATTGCAGTATGTGGATTACGAGATGAATGGTCATTATAACGTTCTAAAGTGAATGTGAGTTTCCGTGTTTTCAAACTTCTTTCACAAACTAAGTTTTTGTTTTGCTTGAGGGCAAGCAAAGGCTAAGTCTGGGGGAGTTGATATATCATGGTTTTTACCAGTTTTTAACCATGATATTCTTTGTTTTATCGAGTCTTTTATGTGTGTTTTAGAGTCTTTTCAGGTTCTAATATGTTTTGGAGGAAAACAAGATGTTTTGGTTGCAAATGGGAATAAGAAGATGCATGATCGTGTTGAAGGGTCAGAAATTTGGCATTAGTTGAAGAAATTTCCACCAATGGATCGAGCTCAAATCTTTGCACAATCTAGAGCATTGAGTTAGCTTTCATTTGGAAGCAATATGAGGTCATTCCAACGGTGCGATCCAAAGTTATGAAAGTTTTAGTGAATACATATTAGTCTGCCGAGCAAAAGAAGTATGTGCAGAAAATAAAAAGGGTCAGCCAGACAAAAAATGCTGACGATACGGCAGGGATCTCAGCCGGAGCAGGCCATCACCTAGCCAGACCGAGCCAGCACCTAGACGAAAAAGGCAATTTTGAAATTTCTCGTTTCGCCCTGGAATCATCCTAACTCAACCAAATCCGATCATAGACTTATATATAACTTATTTTTACCCTCTTGGAGGCTATGCTTTATTTTATTCTTCAGACTTTTTAGCTTTTTCTCTGTAAGATTTGGGGAGAAGAATCTCTGACACTACATCTCTTGAGAAGATTTCTGAACCCCTTTGGTTTTCTATTTATTTGATTATGAGTTTTTCTTCCTCTCCTTCTTGTTTCTCTGCATACATGTCAGAGTAGTTTCATAGTTAGGTTTTTAAAGCTACAAACATTATTCAAATTAATGTTTTAGATTTTTTTATAAAATATTCATATGCCCGCACATTAGGGGTGAGACGGATCTGGATCCGTCGGTTCCGTGACAAAACTATCCGGATCCGGATCCGTGGCTTCCGGGTATCCAGACTTCGAGTATCCGGCCAAAAATCAGGGTATCCTGATCCGGATCCGAAATAATAACTAAATAATTAAAATAATCAAAAGAAAATAATAAAAAAATATTTTTTTAATAAAAAAAAAATAAAAATTAGAATAATATTTTTCAAAAATATGATATTTTAGAAAAAAACTAAAATCAATATATATATATATATAACTTAATATATGTTAAAAATATATTTTTTTAATAAATTTAATGCGTCCAGATCCGGATCCGGATATCCGGACCTTGAAATTTTACTATCCGGATCCGGATCCTCTTTTCATAGATCCGAGATTTTACTATCCGGATCCGGATCCGGACGCCCCAGATATTCTAATTTACGGAGCGGATAAGAACGAATCCCGGATCGGATTTCGGATCCCGGATAATAATTCTACCCCTACCACACATGATGCACGCCAACCAACTAGCATATACTATAAACAAGCAAGGGAAGCAAGTTTGTGCGTGGGAGTAATAATAGCTTATCCCACACATTTAGCAAAAGAAAAAAAAATAGCTTAGCCCACACGTGAAATAAAAATGAAAGATACTAAAGCTAAATGGGCGTAGGTAACCAATAAGTGTAATTCAATGAAATAATTGAAACCCTTGTATGATCGATTTCTTTTTAATGGCTCCAACGGCCATATTCTTTTAATTATACGATTTTTTCTTGTTTTAGCTTTTTAGAAGCATTGTCTATGAGTCGATCTCGGACAATCGTTTCCTTTTCTCTCCAAACGAAGTTGCCCTAGCCGCCAAAATAAAATCCTCAATCGCACCCTCTCTGGTGGTTGGATTATCAACGGAGCCGTGAGAGGGTTTCTTCCTTTTCCTTTATTATCGCTTTCTGCTTCTTTTTCTTTGATTTGAGCTTCATTGTTGGACTAGAAATTTTTCCAGTGAGTTTGGTTGTTATCAATGGGTTCGTGGCGGCGCGTGGTCCAGGTCAAGGTGGTCTCTATGGGTTTCGTCGTCTCCAGGAAGCTGGATTTGTGAAGACTTAATGCGGTGAGGAGCTTCGTTCTTCCGGTAGAGTTCGATGTTGTCTTGACAGGTTGCGGAGGCGGATCTTTCCGGTGGCGTGGCTGTTTGAGTCTCCGGTTAGTGGTGGAGGATTTGCTTCGTACGGGGTTTCTGAAGCTGGGGTTTTGCGATTGTCTCGACCTTAGTTAATGGTTTGCTTAAGGACGGCTTCAGATCTAGAGTGTGGTTTCTGTTAGATCTCTTCTTCATGGTTCTTTTTTGCCTTTCAGCCTTCAACTCCGCGATTAAAACCCTAACCTATTCTTCAAGGAAGTCTAATGGAGTTAGTGTTTGGCTAAATGGGAAAGATTCAATTGGGCCGAAGAAGAAGTATGAGTAAAAGCCTTATTTCAATTTTTCGGATTGGACCGAACATTTAATCTAATCCTCTTAAGGCCATGAGCCCAAAGCTTAGTCAACCTTTATTATAATGCTAAACCCTAGCCGAAACCTACTCTACGGATCGTGAAAAGAGGAATAAAGAAGAAAAGAAAGAAAGGGAGGCAGAGAGGGAGATCGTGAGAAAGAAAGAGAACGGCGGAAGAGAAGAGAAAGGAGAAGAGAGGAGGAGAGATCTCGTGAAAGGGACGGGAGGAAGAAGAGAAGATGAAGCAAGGAAAAGGAGGAGGAGAAGAGAGAAGTTAGGAGAGAAGGCAGAGACGTGAGCGTGAGGTGGAGACGTCATGGACAACATCGGCGGAGGCTACAGCGTCTTGTGTGGAGGTTGCTACGGCTCCGGTGAGTCGTGACAGAAACGGCGAGCAAGAGGAGGGTACGACGGCGGCGTGATGTCGGGGCAGGGGCTGTCCGCGACGAGAGTTGCGCATGTGGGTGCAACGGAGGCGACGGCGGTGTAGAAGAACCACCGCGTCGGCACGGTCGAGTCTTGTGATGTTGCCGTGTTGACCAGAGAGAGGCTCTGATGTCGATATGATGGAGGCAGAGCTCGGTGATAGAGGTGGTGTGGAGGAGAATCAAGCAAATGAGAAGAAAAGGAAATCTGGACAGTTTGGAGAGGGTAATTTGCGGCTTCACCGGCGGCGACTGGAGCATCGGATGGCTTTGTCGTTGGCGGCATCTTGACCGACACGTTGCCAGCTTTCCAACGGTATCAAGACGGAAGCCTAGTTCCACCTGAGTCGCCGTGTGGACACGTTTCTTCTGGGCCACGCAATCTGATTATGCCAGTCCAGAGGCAGTTTCGACGCAGCTTTGAGGGTCAATTCCGAGCATCAAATGAATTTCGATCAAGCTGAAATTTGGTGAAGTTGTTCATGATATTACTGTCCCCAGAACCAACGGTTGGATCGTCAACTGGACGGTTAGTTTGTATTTTAATTGCGACTTTCCAAGCATGTTAAGTGCAGATCTATTCGACAACAAGTTTATTGAGTTGAATTGTTTGGGTAGGCAAACGAGTTCGGAATGAGCTGGAAATTTGCAGTCACTTTATGGACTCATAAGATGAGATGGTGCCAAAAGATAATTGGACTTGGAGAGTGGAAACCAAGTCGGGTAAAGATAATTCCGGACTGCAGTTTTAGAGACTCCGGAAGCTTTGTGGCTAAGGTGAGGATTGTGATTTGTGGATCCATATTATGCAATGGTATGATTCTGTGAGCATGTATGCTGGGTCTAGGAATAATGATTGAAGTGTTGATTGAAATGTGATGTAGCATGGTCAATGCATGGTAGTTATGTTATGTTATGGATTTAGATGTGATATATGACGTGTGATGTGTGATGTGTGTGATGTCGGACTGAGGACGAGGACATGACGATTCCGCCGAAGCCCGTAAACCGGCTGACGAGCCAAAGGTGGCGTACGACCATTCGAGGTGACGGCCAGCCCAAGCGTCATGGACTTCGTGTCGAGATATGTTGATATGTGATGATGATGATATATGTGATGTTTGTTGATGAGTTAAAGTAAGCATGCTTTATTGATGTTGTGATAGATGCATGTTGTATGTTACATGACTGTTGTTAGGCTTAGTATATTTGTTCATTGGATTATATTATTGTATAATGTGGATTATATGGGCAGACATGATCTCCTCACTGAGTAACCTAGTTGCTCACCCCTCTTTTCCCCTTTTTCAGTGTGTGCAGGTCTATTTCTTGTGTTGTAAATTAGGACGCGAGACCTAAGACTCAAAGTGACCGGGGACGGGTGTTACACTTCAACTCCGCGATGGGTGGTCTCTTTTAGTTCCGCTTCGATGACTGCGAGGTTTGGTTATGACTCTCTCCTCTCTGTTGTTGTTGTCGGTTTCGGTTTTGTCTTGGTTTCAGCTGCAGCGGTTCGTGGTCCGGATTTTCCGGAGGTGAGGTCACAGTTTCGGTGAGGTAAAATTCTTGGCTCTGACCAAATTATAGCATTCGACTTGTTTCCTTATATTATCCTATAACCTAATGCTCCAATTAACATTTCTGTAATTAGGATAATATCTCCCAAATCAGTCTTTTCTTTGTAACCTGAAAAAAAAAATTCAGGTTACACCCAAATTTTCCTTTAGTCAGTGGTGGATGAAGGAGAGAAAAGAAAGTCAGTGGTAAAATGTGTCTTCTTATTATAAATACAGTACACCCAAATTTGTTCCCTTACTTATCAATTAGTGATGTTATTATTTTAAGAAACTGAATTAGTTCATAAATATTGCTTCATATATGTCATGATTAACATAATGTATAAACCATTGTGAATATGCAGCTTCATATCAATGGTGCCATACATGGGACTCTTCTAAATGGCTGTCAGTTTAGTATTTGGAAAAGTGATCAATGGTGATATACATAAACATTTAACATTTAGTACTCCTTAATTTATTAAAAATATAAAAGGTATATTTATAATTTTAAAAAAATAGAAGTCATTTATATAAAATCAATATTCGATCATAAAAAAATCAACACTATAATAACACAAGTGTCTCTCCATGTGTTGACACCTCAGCTTTTTCAATTATTCTGAAACTCATTTTATTCACAATCAATAAGAATATTTTAATTAATACACACCATCTTAATTTATCCACGTCCCATAAAGCTTTCACACAAAAAAAAATTCTACATATATTAAAATTTGGACATCAATCAGTTAGAAATTTGGACACACACAGAAACTCAGTTGCATATTGGGCCTCGTATATTTTTCCAGCCCAACACCTAATAAGAGTTGCTTTTTTCCCAGTGACAATTCCACCGCCGTTTCTCTCTTCTCCTTCAATCGGGTTTTCGCATTTCCATCATTTCAGAAGAAGACGAAGACGACGATGGTGAGATTTGAGAGCTATGTGGTTGTTCACAACATAGCGAAGCGGCACAACGTCGGAACATTAGCTCGATTCGTGTTACAGTCGGCGTGATTTCAACGCCTTCGATAGCCATGGCTCCGTTTCTCACATCCGTTTCCGCCATTTTCATTCCCTCTCCTATGCTTGCACCTACCTAAAAGTCTGATTTTAGAAATTTGAGGTTTGTCCAGTAGCTCTGTTAAACCCAATAAGTCACATCACCGCTCTGTGGCATTTTTGAGCTTTAGTTCTTAAAAGTTTATTGTCAAGGTTTATTAAGTCAAAACTAGTGCATTAGTATTAATAAAATATGTGTCTACATAATGTGTTTACATATTTAGAATTAAAAAGGAATGTGTGTACATAAAAACATTCAAATCAACTTAGACATAATGCATATAATCTACGAAATGAAATATTTCTTTGTAGATGAAGCAGTTGTCGCATACATCGTCAAACTCTCCAACAACGCAATCGTCACCAACTTCAATTTGAGAGAGCAGCATATCATAATCACGGTATTGCCTCACACTCAACTCTAGAACAACCGGACGGCAATTTAGTTGGCATTGTCTTACTGCTCCGATCCCTTTCTCTTTCCAGAGTTTTTTAATGTAGTTAGACCCTTCCTTCAGCTGATTATCATTGATCAAAATCATACCATAAAGATACATAGCTTCAGGATGAGTTGCTTCTACCGCTAACAAGAGTTGACTAGATCCTGTAATTGTTTTTTTAAGAAAATATAAATCTATTAGACCGCATAAGAATATGGCATGCAAATTTCCATACTTAGCACACTCATATAGTAGCTTAGATTTCTCAGGTTTTCTCTCCCAAGGCGGTGGAAAAGTCTGGATAAGATTAAGCTTCTTCAAAACATCAGGAAATTTGGAGATTCTCTGGAACGTTTTGCATGAGATGATGCAAGCTTGAAAATCAGGATGAGATGATTCTCCTACTTTTCCAAGTATGACAGCTAACATGTCATCAGGCAAGTCAATAGGAGTTTGTGCACACTTTTTCTTTTTCATGATGTCGTTTCTGATTTTTGATAAAGAATGATTGAAAATATATAATCATAACCATCTTATTTATACTCAATCTAATCATTTTATGAAAATATATGTGTGCATGGTTTTCTACTCCCATTTATTTCAAATTGAGTTTTTAGGGAAGTACGACATTTAGTGTGAAATTTGGACCATTCCATTTGACTTGAATCAGTCCATTTAATAATTAGTATGTGAATGACTCATTATAAATTGATAACACTCTCCAAAGTTTATTGTTTTCTCTTCTTCCTAAAGTTATGTAAATGCTTTATTTGCAAATTAAATTACTTTTAGACTTCCAAGACATATTACTACACTTTAATTTTAAAAAAGTCTAAGTTCATAGTATTCATAAATGTAAAATGTATCTATCGAAAATGAAAAGACAAATTCACATATTTAACATATATATACCCACTTAAACATTGCTCTAATCACATATTCTTTCCAAACTCATAGGTTGTCGTTTTTCTCTGTTCTTTTCTCCATACTTAATATATGTATATTGTTACAAGTGTTAACACTTTTTATTAATCTCAATAACAGATTCTATCAATGGATGCAAAAAAAGCAAGTTTGGATGGCCTTTTGCCGGCAAAGGTCCCTCTCGATAAACTGGTCATAGGGAAAAATAAGCAACATGTCGTCATACGCGTCTTGCGAATGTGGGAAGCTAGAAACTTTAAACTCAATGCAACACTCATGAGTCTTGATTTATTGCTTTTGGATGAAAAGGTAATCTGTTTTTAAACTTCCAAAATAGTCATTCTTATCTCCAATACATAGAGATATCTTGGCTAAAACATACGAATAATATTTACATGCAGGATACTCTAATTCAAGGGTCAATCTATCATCGACGAATACATAGATTCAAAGATCTGCTCAAGTAAGGAAATATATACCTAATCAGCTATTTTGAAGTTGTCCCCACTTACAGTCACTATAAGGAGGTGGACAATCCGTTCACTATCCGATTTACTGATACAACTCAAATCATGGAAGTTGCTGAAGGGGTTTGGTCTATCAAACTTGAAAAATTCAGAGTCCACACATATGCAGAATTTCAGAGTTTTGCAGGCACCAACCTTCATTTGATGGGTAAATTAATTTAATACTACTTTCCTGGTAATAATGTGTTTCCAGATTTAATATGCTAACTTTATTGATGTTTATGGTGGATTAGACGTAGTTGGTCAGGTAATAGAAGTCCAAGGCTCAAAATTGGACGACTCAAGCTCCAACCAGAAGATTGTCTTACTTCTTTTGCTACAAGAGTCAGTTTCTGATTCCATACTTGGCTATTATACGTTTATCTTCACTATATTTTTCAAACTCAATTAGTTTTTATGATTGAGCAACAATTCAGCCATCCGGGTAATTCTTTGGGACGATCAAGCATCTGACTTTCGCCAACAATTCCAACAGACTGGTCGAGACTACACTGTGATTGTATGCACATGCTTGAACCCTAAAATGTTTGCAGGTAATCGAAATTTATTAACTTTTTGGAAAACATTATTTTTTTCAAATAATTACGTTTAACCTTTAAATTACTTTAGGGAAGCTGCACTTAAACTCAAATGGATCAACAAAGATATACATCAATTACAACTTAGAAGTTGTGAAAGAGTTTTTGAAAAGGTAAACTTTGAAGAGAAGATTCATCAGTTTATTTTCACAAAGATCAATAAGATCTACGTTTGTCTTTTTAATAAAACAAATGCACATTGCAGGATGGAATTGAAAACACCGTCGCTCCTACAAAAATAGTTGAAGAGGATAATGTTAAACTCAATATGGAGATTTGGAATATTGAACAGATTTTAGAATACATTTCAAGTGGAGCCAATTAGGAGAAAGAAGTGATTTGTCGTGGAAAAATAGTTGACATAAATGGCCGTAATGGATGGAAATATTTGTCTTGTGCTTCATGCTCCAAAAAACTAGGACTCTCTACAACATCTTTGATATGCAACAACTGTAACAAAAGCACAACTATTTGAGTTGCAAGGTATTTTTCATCTTTCATACTATTCAAATAAAAAGAAATTTCAAAAATATTTAACAGTCTATTAATTTAATATTATACATAATCAGGTTCAGAGTGGAATTAATAGTTGAGTCTAGTGATAGAACAACTACGTTCGTCTTATTTGACCGAGATGCAAAAAAGCTTACACACACCATAGCTAAAAACATTACTGCATCAGAGGTAACTTAGAATTCTTTTATATTTCGTACCTTCCATAACATACATTATACTATTTAATCCATCTATAAAAAATGGAATAAAACCAGGAAAATGAAGGAGACAACAATTCCAACAATCAGATAATACCAAAATGTCTTCTACAAATTATTGGAAAAATAATGGATTTTCAAGTCAAAATCTCAGAGTACAACTTTCAAACCTCTGTTCAATCTTTCACAGTTACTCGAATTGCTAAAGAAACATCGCTTCGTGAATCGAAAGCCAACATCATAACAGCAAAGGTTATGTTTAATTTAAGTGCATCATTTATAATGTTTAATACAATAGTAATATTAATTTATATTTCTAAATACAGCTTATAACAACAACCAATGAAACTGAAGATGGAAATGAAGAGAATATCAAAACAGAAGATGAAGTGACTCTTCCTACTTTTCGGACTACAAGTATGGTTAGCGAACTTGGGAATAAAGAGAACATTGAAGCAGAATATGTAGAGAAGCATCCCATTTCTGAAGAGAATATTGAAGAAAAGACCAAAAAGATGTGTGTCATATGATCGGCATTGAGAAACTTAGTAGCTAAGTTATGGTCATAATATATATATACACATCTCAAACACTTTCTTTATTTCTATGGCTTGTCTTATGATACTTTAGAATGACAAATATTCTATTACCTACTATATCATCGATTTTCAAAAAATGAATAAAATAATTTTATCATCTATTCCTTTTATCTCATTGATATATCAATTTTATCTAAATGCGTTTGAAAATACGATTTGTACATTATTAATTTATATAAATAAATTATTTCTTGAATCTGTCAAAAATAGTAAAAGACAATCATTTTCTAAACACATAATACACACAAATTTTTGACCCTTTGACATATTAAATTATTTGAGCCAACCTATATTTAAATCGATAATTGAACGGAACATACTAACGGGTTTAAACAACAAGCATTTATGTTTTTGTTCATTTACACATTTCCGGTTAAGCTTCAGGTTAGAAACAACGAATAAGAGTAAATATTGGTTGTTCTTGATCTTGATCATCGAAAGTATATTATAACTATATATAATATTAAATTATTAACTATGTAAGTCATGCCAATGCAGTTGTTACATCTGGAGAAATACAAAAAGTAACATTATATTAGAGTTTAGAATTGATTATTATTTTGCTAAGGAAATAAAAAGTAAAGATAATAAATTAGATACATCTCACTTAGACTCACCAAAACAACATTCAAATTATAATTGAACAACGTTCATGTTCTCTCCCACTAAATTATAAAAACAATTAATAAAAATTTAGGAAAACGAAGCATTTAGTATATATTTTTATTATATGCAAGTCTGTGAATTGTAAACTACAAAAAAAAACCATACCCAAATTTCAAAGTGCCGTTCATGGAAAAAAAAACCCCGTAAACACTTGAACAACTTCTAAATAGACACACGTAAACGTAAGAGACAAGCACAAACAGCAAATCAAGACATATCAAAGTCGAACAGGTTGAATAGAATTCAAAAACTCCGACAAAAAAGGCCAGGTTTGTTATGAACTAAGAACAAATAACAATATAAGTCTATTGTGAATTTAACTCAATTTTTTTATTAATGCCACAGAGACATCAAGTTTGCATGCTGATCGTTATCTTTAAAAACATTAAAATTGATTTTAACATTCTATAATTAAACATGATTTCAACTTGCACTAATTTTTAACCAAAAAATGCAGAGATTTCAAGAGAAGCTAGGAAAAAAAGATTTCAAATACTTCAAGCTAAGCAACAAAACAGGATTACAAGAACCGCTTCGAAAAAGGTAAGCAAACCATTTTACAAAACTAAATTTGTAAACTGTTCTAATAATTTCTTAAATAGGAAAAAGGAAGCAAACAAGACGAAAAAACAATCTCGTGAAATTACTGCAAATTAGTCACAAATCACTGCAACTAATCTGCGACATACATATAAAATAGTCACAAATTAGTCATAAATTACTGCAACTCATTTGCCACTATACTTTGTGACTTTCCATAAGTCTCAAAATCGTTGCAACTATTACAACTATATTACAACTCAGAGTCAACACTGAAAACTGTCCCAATATTGTCGCAAAATTATAGCGACCATATACCCACCGTTTTTTCCAATGACTTTACAGGATTTGCGATTACCTTTGTTGTTGCAAATTGTAGTTGCAAATATATGACTGTATATAGTAGTCGCAAAGTAGTGGGGTAGTAGCAACCAATTTGCAACGCCAAAATTTAGCGATGAAGATGTTGTGACGCCAACATGTCGTCACAAAGTAGTCTTAAATAGTCAAATTGCGACTACATTGCAACTAAACGGTTAGTGGCAATATCTTTGTTTTCTTGTAGTGAGTGGATCATTCACTAGTGTTACCGAATTCAAGGCCAGATTTATCATAGGCTAGGCTCATTTTTACCACCTGAAGGAAAACCCGCAAAATTCGGCCAGCTATACATTGTTGATACTGGAAATGAAGTTTAGAACCGTATCAACACAATGTCAAGAAAAAGAAATTCATCCAAGCTTGATAAAAATATTGTGGAAGGTTTGATTCACATGCTGGACAAAAATAATTGGATAGCTGCTGAGTTCAGGAAAGCCAGAAATAAATACGAATCAGAAAGTTATGAAGAATTCACAATTCGCCTTGTTGGAGTCAAAGAAAAGGGTAGACAGCATGATTTACCTACTTCAGATGAAACAGCATGACTAATTGTTGGAGAATTTGGTGAACGAGATATCATTGTCCAATACAAGACATCAGAGCTTCAACGCATTTTCTGTTTACGCCCTCACTATATGGCTCTACAGTATCCATTGTTGTTGCCTTATGGAGAAAGCGGATTCCACCTGCGTATTCTATATGTTAGTGAAAATGGGAAGAAGATTATATGAGAATTTGTCACAATCCGAGAGTTCTATGCATACCAAATGCAAACAAGATTGTCTGAAGGAAAATCAATCATCAAAGGAGGTCGTCTATTTCATCAATTTGTAGTTGACGTAGATACATGTATTGAAGAAGAACGCTTGAAGTTTAATAGGCTTAATCAGAAAAAAAAAACTCAGAGCTGACCTCTACAATAATATATGTGATGCGGTTGGAAGAGGAGACACTGATCCTAAATCATTAGGAAAGAGAATAATTTTGCCAGTGTCATTCACAGGAGGACCGAGATACATGATTGAAAATTATCATGATGCAATGGCAATTTGTCGTACTTATGGATATCCACATCTGTTTATCACTATAACAGCAAATCCAGGGTGAGAAGAAATCAAAGCACACTTGCAAACCTATGGAAATAACTCAGCAAATGAAAGGCCTGATATAAGTAGCCGTGTGTTTAAGATGAAGTTGGAAGAGATGATTTTGGATTTGAAGGAAGGAACATTTTTTGGACCACTTCTTGCAGGTAAAATTTTACATTATTTTAATATTCAAATATAAATCAGTAAGCATGATTCCTTCATTTTTAATTAACCGTTAACAAAATTTTCAGTTGTCTACACAATTGAATTCCAAAAAAGAGGACTTTCGCATGCAATATTCTCCTATGGCTAGAAGAAGCTATTCAGAATCCATCCATTACTGATATTGATGAGATCATAACAGCAGAGATACCTGATGAAAATCAAGACCCTGAAGGATACGAGTTGGTAAAAAAAGCACATGATTCATGGCCCCTGTGGACTAGACCGGACAAAAAACTCCTGCATGGAAAACGGGATGTGTTCAAAACAATATCCAAGATCATTTGTTGAAAGTACAACTACTGATAAAGATGGGTATATCATCTACAAGAGGCGAGATGATGAGGAAAAGTTTGTTATGAAAGGTGAAACAAGGCTAGACAACCGCTACGTAATCCCGTATAATATGCATTTCACTACAAGAAAACAGGCGATTTGCAACGGAAATTTGCGACGGCAAATGGTCGTTGCAAATATTGCAACGGATTTGCAACGAATCTGTGACGAAATTACGTTCCGTTGCAAAATCATTGCAAAATTGCAACGAAACATTTCGTCGCAATTTCGTGGTAAAGTTACAACGAAAGTGCGATGAATGTGGGACGGATTGAGAATTCGATGCAATGTCGTCGCAAAATTTGCGACCAAATTTGCAACGGCTAGGATCCTTGCAAATGTGCAACGGTTGAGCGACGAATATGATAGTAGGTAGAGACACGTTTTCAATGGTTGTAACTGTTTTTTTGCGACGAATATTTTCGTTGCAAATCCGAGGCATTTCCGTCGCAGTGTCGTTGCAAATGACTTCGTTGCATTGTCGTTGCAAAATTTCATTGCGAATCCGTTGCAAAATGTTACAAAACTTCTATAAATAGCATACACCTTCTTCACGATTTTACACACAAAAAACCTCAACATAAATTTTTTTTTACTCATTTTAGTATTAAAAAAAAAATAGTTTGTTCGCGATGTCTTCTGGTGGCGCCGATATCTACGAACTACGTAGATGGATGTACACACATAGAGATTCGGAGGGAACAGTGACAGAAGCGTTCAAAAGCGGTCTTCAAATATTCATGTATCAAGCGACAACAATGCCGACGACTGTGGAAAGCGGTATGATGTTGTGTCCATGTCGTAAGTGCAAGAATGCAAATTATATTCTTGTTGATACTGTTTGGAGACATTTGTTTAATAGAGGGTTTATGCCGCAATATTTTGTTTGGTTTCAACATGGTGAGGGTTATGGTTGGGGTGGAGTAACTAGTAGTAGCAATATCAACATGGATGAACACCCTGGTATTATGCATGGGAATCATGATCAACATCATCATCAATTTGATAATCATGATCATCAAGATGTGGGTCTAGATCATAATAGATTTCATGACATGGTTAATGATGCATTTCATGATACAACAACAACATTTGGTGATAATACTGTGGAGGTACCAAACGTAGATGCTAAACACTTTTACGATATGTTAGACGCGGCAAATCAGCCAATCTACGAAGGATGTAGGGAAGGATTGTCTAAACTATCTTCGGCATCTAGAATGATGAACATCAAAACAGATTATAACTTAACTGAGAATTGCATGGATTCGTGGGCTGAACTAATGAAAGAGTATTTGCCAGAGGATAATTTGTCTGGTGAGTCGTACTATGAAATACAGAAGTTGGTCTTTAGTCTTGGGTTGCCGTCTGAGATGATAGATGTATGCGTTGACAATTGTATGATTTTCTGGAAAGATGATGAAAATCTGCAGGAATGTCGATTTTGTCAGAAGCCAAGGTACAAGCCACAAGGTACTGGAAGGACGAAGGTTCCTTACCAACGGATGTGGTACCTTCCTATAACTGATAGGTCAAAGCGCTTGTATCAATCAGAGAGAACAGCTGCATCGATGAGGTGGTATGCCGAACATAGGAGTCCAAATGGAGAAATAACTCATCCATCAGATGCGAAGGCATGGCAACACTTTAAGTCGGTACATTCTAACTTTGCAAAAGAGAAAAGAAATGTTTATCTTGGTTTATGCACTGATGGATTTAGTCCATTTGGTATGTCTGGTAGACAATATTCATTGTGGCCTGTCATCCTGACGCCTTACAATCTTCCCCCAGATATGTGTATGCAAAGAGAATTTCTATTCTTGAGTATATTTGTCCCTGGTCCTAAGCATCCAAAGCGGTCGCTTGATGTTTTTCTGCAGCCTCTGATAGATGAGCTGAAGCAATTGTGGTACAGTGGTGTTCGCACGTATGATATTTCGAGGGAAAGAAATTTTACGATGCATGCTGTGCTTATGTGGACCATAAGTGATTTCCCTGCATACGAAATGCTATCAGGGTGGACAACGCATGGAAGATTATCTTGTCCATATTGCCTCGATCGAACAGATGCGTTTCAACTAAAAATGGACGGAAGACAAGTTGGTTTGATTGTCATCGATGTTTTCTCCCACTAAACCATCCATATCGGAAAAACAAACGGTTATTTAAGAAAAACAAAGTTGTACGAACGCCCCCACCTGTTTATAAATCAGGGGAAGCTTTAGCAGCGCAAATTGATTACTATGGTGCTCAAGAGACAGCGATGCGAGGGGGTAATTGGCACATTCCAGCTAACATGCCGGACGGATATCTCGAACATCACAATTGGCATAAGAAAAGCATATTCTGGCAACTACCTTACTGGAAGGATCACCTCCTACGCCATAATCTTGATGTGATGCACATTGAAAAAAACTTTTTTGATAACATAATGCATACAGTCTTGAATGTGCAGGGACGAACTAAAGACACAATCAAGTCAAGATTGGACTTGCCTCTTATATGTTCGAGAAGTGAGTTGCATCTTACGAGCAGTGGTAAAGCCCCAGTTCCCATTTACAGGTTGGGTGCGGAAGGAAAGGCAACACTTTTCAATTGGGTTGTGGCTGACGTTAAGTTCCCCGATGGATACGTATCCAAACTCTCCAAATGTGTTGAGCAAGGTCAAAAAATTTCAGGAATGAAGAGCCATGATTGCCATGTGTTTATGCAAAGGCTTTTACCTTTTGCATTTGCAGAGCTTTTACCGGAAAACGTACACGAAGCAATTGCAGGTAAGTAATTAATAAATAATATATATATATATGATCTAAAGCATAATTAATGATCAAGATTTTTGATGTGAATTGTATAGGGATTGGCGCATTTTTTAGGGATCTGTGTACGCGCACGCTAACAGTAGATGGAATTCAACAACTTGATGACCATATTGCTCCCTTGTTGTGCAACTTAGAGAAGATATTTCCACCATCTTTTTTTGACGTTATGGAACATCTACCTATCCATCTTCCGCATGAAGCAGCACTTGGTGGACCTGTTCAGTTTCGCTGGATGTACCCATTCGAGCGCTTCATGAAACATTTAAAGGGGAAAGCAAAAAACCTCGCTAGAGTTGAAGGATCAATAGTTGCAGGGAGTTTAACGGAAGAAATTTCTCACTTCACTTCATACTACTTTGCACCAAATGTGCGCACACGAAAACGGACCGCTAGGAGGTATGATGATGGAGGAATATGTCAGACGTATGCAGTCGAAGGTGTCCCATATATATTTTCCCCTATTGGAAGATTTAGCAGCAAATTGAAGGAAGTTTGGTGGGGAAATGAAAATGATCGTCATAGCGCCCACACGTATATACTACTCAATTGTGACTACGTCGAACCTTTCGAGAGGTTAACATACGATAATTATTTTCCCTCATATTTAAGTTTCAGTAATTATCCAAATTAATTTAATTACTTTAAACGTAAACGCTGGTTGTTCGATTCACAAGTACAAGAGGCATTTCCCAATGAATCAGTCGAGCAGCACAGGGACCGTAAGGATCGAGATTTTGCACCGCGGTTGAAAACGCAAGTTGAATATGGTGACACAGCATATCCGGTTTGGTTTCGTGAGTTGATTCAAGGTCCTCTCGGAAAAATTACATCTTCACCCATGTATTTTACCAGAGGATATACGTTTCATACTTATGACCATGGAAAACATCGGGCGACAGCCAACTATGGAGTATATGTGACAGATAATTCTGAGCTCTACGGCGTTATAATGGAGATAATTGAAGTGGAGTACCCAGGGTTGGTTAACTTAAAATGCACATTGTTCAAGTGTGACTGGTATGATCCTGTAATTGGGCGCGGAGTTCGAGTAAACAAATATGGGGCTGTTGATGTAAATATATCACGCCGTTATCGCAGATTTGAGCCATTTATTCTGGGATCACAAGCGGAACAGGTCACATTCGTTCCATATCCTCGGGTACGACATACAGGGATACCATGGTCAACTGTAATCAAAGTATCCCCTAGAGGACAGATAATCGATGGTGAAGATGTGCCGATGCAACAAGACACATGTGGAGATATGTCTACTCCAGAACAAACTTCGGACGACATACTGCTGATTGATCCCCAAGATCATCAACTCGAAGATCTCAATGATGACACTGAGGAAGAAGGTGGGGAAGATGAGTTTGATGATGACATCAACACTGACGATTCAGACCATATTTTAGAAGAAGATTAATTTTTTCAACTTCTACTCTTGTATGTATAATGATAAAAATGTGATGGTTGTTCATATATGTTTTTATGAAAGATGTTCCTTAAGTTATAAATAATTTGAAATCTTAAATTTGATGATAAGTTTTTAATAATTGAGTTATGTAACTCATGTAATGTAATATAAACAATTTCAGAGCATATTCTTGGCACAATAATTTTCAATGTGAGGAACATTTGGGACGACATTGCAACGGATTTGCAATGATTGGTCGCAAATTCGTTGCGAACTAGTTCAGGGAATACGATACCCTAAACCACAAATGTTGACTTTGAGACGAAATTAGGACGACCAGTTGCAATTTCGTTGTAAAATCGAATTAATTCGTTTGCCGGTTATTCAATTTTTTTTAAAAAAAATCTGTTTTGCAACGACGTTGCGACGGATCGTCGCAAATTCGTTGCAAATTTAAATTAATTCATTTGCCGGTGGAACAAACTTTTAAAAATTTTAATCCATTTTGCAACGACTTTGCGACGAATCGTCGCAAATTCGTTGCAAATTCAAATTAATTCGTTTGCCAGGTGAACAAACTTTAAAAAAATTAAATCCATTTTGCAACGACTTTGCAACGAATCGTCGCAAAGTCGTTGCAAAACTTCCCGCTTATTTAATTGGCCAAATTTTTGGTGGAAACATTGCGACGACGTTGCAACGAATTTGCGACGACCTTCAAAATTATATATATGAACGCAGATCCTCTTCATTTCTTGCCTTTGTCTATCTCTCAAATTCTCTCTCTCAAGCTCTCTCTCTCAAGCTCTCTCTCTCATCCGATTTTTCTCCATATAAGGTAAATATATTTTTTTTATAAAAATAGGATTATACATATTTGAAATTATAGGATTAGAAATTTGAATGGTTAGTTAGGAATGGAATTTAGAAATATGTATTTGTTTGTATGGTAAGTTCGGAATAAAATTTATATGGTTAGTTAGGATTCGATTTTAAATATATATATATATATATATATATATATATTTATATATGATTACAATTTAAAGGATTAAAATTTTTATTTGATATTAAAT
Source organism: Pseudoturritis turrita (assembly GCA_900406555.1). Taxonomy (NCBI): domain Eukaryota; kingdom Viridiplantae; phylum Streptophyta; class Magnoliopsida; order Brassicales; family Brassicaceae; genus Pseudoturritis; species Pseudoturritis turrita. Next base: position 419,708 of record OVBL01000203.1, on the reverse strand, counting down.
AAATTTATTTTAGAAATAGCTAACATATTATTATTTTTATTTTGTAGATGAGTTCTTCTCGACATCCGCGTCCACACTACACTGAGTTCGTGGCTCAGCAGATGGGTCGGGCAAACCCGGGATCATCGTCTACTCCGATGAGACGAGACCCAATTTCAGAGAGCTCTGTTCCCGGTTCCGCGGATCCATTTCCTCATCCTGCCATGCATCCTCCTACACATCCTCAACCTACCGGTCCAGTTCCGGATGTCGCACAGGCCGGTCAGCCTATCCTGATGCGCGTCCGAGATCTTCTCCGATAACCGGGACATGACAAGTTGGATCGCCTAGATCCAGATTTGGCGCCGCGGACATGGTGGTAAGTATTTTAATACGTATGCATATTTTTTAATAATATCAAGTAATGTTTATTTATTTATTTATTTTACTAACCTCTTGAAATTATTTTTCAGGTTCAAGGCGCACAACAAGGTCGGACAAAGCGTTGCCGACACGATCAAGCAGTACTTCGTTGAGCCGCATGTTAATTGGACTCAGACGCCTCAGCATATTCGTGATATCTGGTTCGAGTCTTTCGCGGTAAGTTTAACTTTTTTGGGCAAATTTCATTTATTGCATTAATATATATAGTAACTTAAATTAATTTAGTATATTTTAATTAATTAATTGATTTATTTTTGTAGCAAAAATGGCACTGGGATGAGTCTATTACGGAGAGTGTTCGGGAATAATTCGACGATAAGGCGAAGCAACGCCTCGCAGGAACGGTCTGCAACTGGAAGAAGAAGTGGAGGGCGATTGGGGATAATGCGATGCCACCGCATATGGACCCGAATGTATGGGCCGGGTTAGTGCGCTTCTGGAGGGAGCCTACCAGCCAGACTCGGACGGTCAAGTGTTCGGCTTCTCGGAAGACGCCCGGTCCAGACGGCGAGCCCCCATCGACCCACACATCCGGCCAGACTCTCTTCTTCGGAAGACGCCAGCAACTAGTACGTCATAACTTTAGTCATTTTTTTAAGTTTTTATAATTTTATATTTATATTTAATGTATACTTATTTGTTTTTCTACTTTGTTTTCTGAAAAGGCGAACGGTGGCGAACTCCCGCCTATTGTACGAGTTTTAGAGGAGACCCACAAGAAGAAGGACGGCACATTTGTCGACGCTCGGGCGGAGCGGGTTTACAAGGACGTCTAGGCGGCAATTACTGAGCGTCAGACTCAGCTTTCTCCCGGTGATAGCTCCGTCCAGTCCGGCGGTTTGACGGTACATGAGCAGGACCAAATTTTCGAGCAGGTAAGATATATATATTTAATAATAAATTATTAAATTCAATTATTTTTAATTTTTTATTCTAAAATTATTTAACCTATAATAATTAAGTTTTAAATATTTTTTTAGGTTGCCCCAAAGAAAAGGGGTCGACTTTACGGAGCGGGTTCTATGCAGGATGTCCATATCCCGACCGCCCATTCATCGGCTCCGCCTCCCACCGAAGATTATGTACTTCTCCGGTCTCAGTTGGAGGCACGCGATGCTGAGATTGCCGAGTTGCGTCGCCACCAAGAGGAGCAAGCGCTTCTGTTGTCGGATCAGAAGGAGCAGATCGTGGGGTTTAATACCCTTTTCGACATCATGGCAGAGGGTAACCCGACTCTAGCAGCGGCGTTAGACGCAAGATGGGCGGCCGCAGCGGCGACGACGAGGACGGTTCCGGAGACCGGTGAGCCTTCTCAGGCATTCGTTCATGCGGCCCGAGAAGCGGCCGATGCAGATCTACCGGATATCAGCCTTCGAGATTAGCTCATTGACTACTTATTTTTTATTTTAAATTCTAATTTTTATTTTATATTTTAAATGATAAATTTTATTTTGCATTTTAATTCTAATTTCGTTTTAAATTTTAAATTCATTTTTATTTTATTTTAATATTACCATTTTTATTAGTTTTTTTAAAAACAAAATTTTTAAATATATATATTTTTTAATTAATTTTAATATAATTAATTTTTTTTAATACCCCTATTCGTGGCAATGTCGTTGCACTTTTGCAACGACTTTGCAACGGAAATTTAAAATTTATTTTTCCAAATTCGTCGCAAACGCGTTGCAAAATTTGCAACGCGTGTGCCACGCATGGTTTTGCGACGCTTTTGCTACGGCTTACACGTCGCAATTTTGCAACGGTTCTGGCATCGCAATTTCGTTGCAAATTTTGCAACGAATTTGCGACGTCTGTTTGCTACGCATTCGCAACGATTTCATTCGTTGCAAATATTACGACGAATGTGCGACGACTCTATTTTGCGACGAACTAGTGACGAAATGTGTTCGTTGCAAAATTTGCGACGAATGTGCGATGATTTTGGGTTTGCAACGAGCTGATTGCGACAAATTGTGTTTCGTTGCAAAGTCGTTGTTCCTGTCTCTTTGCGACGATTTTGCAACGAAATCTGCCGTTGCAAACCGCATGTTTTCTTGTAGTGTTTACTCAAAAAGTATAAAGCGCATATCAATGTTGAGTGGTGTAATACTTCAAAAGCTATCAAATATCTTTTCAAGTACATCACCAAAGGAGTTGGAAAAACTACCATTGTTTTCGAACACACATCAAACGGAGAACAAAGTGCATCAACATATAAGGTGGAAATCAATGAGATTCAAAATTTTCAAGAATGTCGATACCTATCAGCCTGTGAAGCGGCATGGCGTACATTTGCTTTTGAGATACACCATCAAAAACCACATGTACAGAAGCTGACATTACATCTCGAAGGAGAACAAAGCGTGATAATTGATGAGAATGAAAGTTTAGAAGATGTTGTCACTAGAATGACGCTGCAAGATACAATGTCTATGAAGTTGATGGAAACTAATGACGTGATCCAATTGGACGCAGCCTGACATATATTCAATTTCCTAAAATGTTTGTCTGGGATAAGACAAACAAGGAATGGTCAAGACGAAAAAGAGGAACGAGCATCGGCAGGATAGTTAACATCAATCCATCAGCAGGTTAAAAGTATTATCTACGAATGATGATAAATCACGTAAAAGGATGCAGAAGCTTTGAAGAAATACGAACAGTTGCAGGTGTCACATACCAAACTTACAAAGAAAGTTGTTATGCCATGGGTCTCTTAGACGGAGATAAAGAATGGCATGAAGCAATGGCTGAATCATCGTAATGGGCTTCTGCGTGGCAGTCACGAGAGCTGTTTGTGACAATGTTAATATAATGTGAAGTCAGTGACCCTCTGAAATTATGGAACAATTGTTAAAAAGCCTTGGTGAGGATATCATACTCATGCAACGTAGAAGATTGGACTTCCAAGGGTTGAACTTAGAAGATGAAGAAGTGCAACAATATGTTCTGATTGAACTCCAAAAGCTTCTCAACCAGAGTGATAAGTCATTATCAGATTATCCAAACATGCCAGTGCCTGAGAAAAACATCATCAACAATGTCAAAAATTCGATGCTATTAGAGGAGAAGAATTACAGAGCAGATGAAGAAAAAACTACACATTTGGAGTTATTTTCAAAACTCAATTCAGAGCAACTATCTGTTTACAAAGCGGTGATGGATTCAATCAATAGTTGCAAAGGAAAACTATTCTTCCTCTATGGACCAGGGGCACCGGAAAGACCTATGTTTATAAGACACAGGTTTCAAAACTACGTTCTGAGAAACAAATAGTTCTACCAGTTGCAACTTCGGGAATAGCAGCAACACTATTACCAGGCGGAAGAACCGCTCATTCACGGTTTAAAATACCTATAGATCTCCATGAGCATTCAATGTGTGATATCAAAGCAAACACAATGCTTTTAAAATTGGTTCAAGAAGCAGCTCTGATCATATGGGATGAGGCACCTATGGCACACCGTCACACCTTCGAGGCATTGGATCGAACACTAAAGGATATCATGAGTTATGTTGAGCCTACTGCTGCTGATAAACACTTTGGAGGGAAAACAGTTCTGTTAGGTGGAGATTTTCGACAAGTATTGCCAGTCGTTCCACAAGGAAGCATACAAGATACAATTTTGGCATCACTCAACAGATCATACGTATGGGAAAATTGCAACATAGGCATCCTTTCCAAAAACATGAGAGTGAAGCAAAATGAAAAAAAGAGTTTGCTAAATGGATTTTGCAAGTCGGAAACGGAGAAGTTAAAACAATATCTTCCTTACAAGAAGAATATTTGGATAATGACAACATAGAGATCGACAAAACATTAATGTTGGCCAAAAGAGGAAACCCATTGGAAGAAATACAGAAAGCAACTTTCCCAGATCTGAAAAATTTATTTCAAGACCGAGAGTATTTGCGAGTTCGTGCCATCCTTACCCCAAGGAATGAAATAGTGGATGAGATAAATGATTTTTTCTTAACAAAAATCAGAGGCGACATGAAAGAATATCTTAGTGCTGATACTATTGGAAATGATGAAAATGATGTGGAGGGAGTTAATCTTCTATACACAACCGAGTATCTAAATGAACTCAAGTGTTCAGGATTACCAAATCATCGACTTCACTTGAAGCAATACGCATGACCAGTCATACTATTAAGAAACATAAACCAAAAAGAAGGATTGTGCATGGTGGTTACGCGTTTGGGGGACAAAGTACTCGAAGCAGAGATTTTAGTCGGAAAAAATGTTGGCAAGAAAATCCTTATACCAAGGATCAACATGACAACAGCGGACACAAATTGTCCATACAATATGAAAAGAAGGCAATTTCCAATAAAAGTTTGTTATGCTATGACAATAAACAAAATTCAAGGACAAAGTTTGGAAAATGTTGGCATTTATCTACCAAAGCCTGTTTTTAGTCATGGACAACTCTATGTTGCTTTATCTCGTGTCACCTCAAAAAAAGGACTGCACATTTGGAGTGAAGCAACAAGAAAAGCAACAACGCCAACAATCAAGAATGTCGTTTACAAAGAGATCTTTAACAATATCCAATACAAAGAGCCATGTATTTTTCATTCCATTCGTTATGAAAAAATTAAACATTTCAATTCTTAAAAACTAATCAAACAAAAAACAAACAAGTAGGAGAAGAAAACCAGCAAAGACAACAAAACCAGGAATGAGCTTAGTGGTGGAGTGGTGGAGCAGAGAGAGGATATAGATGGAACAATAGAATAAATCAGAAATGTCAAGATCTGTTAGGTATTTCTCTTCTATCTTTTACTGATTAGATAAAACCTATCAAACAATGTTACCTTTTTCTGTCATCAAACACTTTTCTTCACACAATGAGTAACCATAATCACAAAAATTCAGAACAGAGGTAATTGACAAGCACATTAGACATTGAGATTTAGCTTAATCAAAGATAATGTAGTAGTATCTTTCTGTGAATTCAATAACCATCGTAAACATTGAACCCTCATATTTCTAAGACAAATAAGGCAATATGCTTACATCTATGCTAAAGGACTTTGAAATCAACTGGCATTAAAAAAGAAGATAGGCTCAGGAGATCTTACAAGAGAAAACATGATTCAGAGTTCCCCCGGAAGTAGCTGAGCCAACACCCACAATCGGCTCCACCGCTGGAGGTGGTGTAGCGGAACATACGACCGGTTCCACTGATGGGGGTCGTTGACTTTCCACGTCTGCACAACAAAATAAAAATCACGTTATGAATTCAGTATGGCAGATATGGAATGAATTCGATCGACAAAAATCAATCAATTACATGTTAAAGATCAAATTTTCTAAACAGAGACCCACTAAGCTATGGAGCTGTTGGAAAATACTCTTCTTTCTATTTTTTTTTTATTAAAACCTATCTTATATAAATGTTGGTCTTTTTAATTATTACCTAGACAGCAGTACTAATCTAAATGCAATTACGTTTCTGACATGCTTTAATCAAACGAATCTACTTTCCTCAGCTAGTCTAAGACATCGAGGGTCAGAAAAAGAAAAATGACAAAGGAATAAGCCACGCGACATCTTAGTATCAAAAGAAGCTGGAACATTTGAGGAATAAGAGGATCCTGAAGAGGAAAAGAAATCGATGTAAGAGGAAATGGAGTTGTACTAATTCTGGAAAAATTGGGTAAAAAATTATTGTTCACTCAAATTCGTTTCCCATGATGTTTCATCAGATGAGTAATACAAAAAAAATGAAAGCTCAAGATTTTTTTAAAAAGTTTATTGGAACTCAATAGAATTATCTCTCCTAAATCATGGTGGTAGTTGTATCTTGGAAACAAACTGTAAAAAGAGAATGGCTAAGAAAGAGTCATTGGACAACTACGAGCCTTTTGGAGATAGTCTCTTCCAGTAATGATAACATTTAATCAACTCCAAGAGTATTAACGATTACTTCAGTAAGAGTTAGCATAACTCCCAATTCACACGGATTTATAGGATTTGATTGAACAAAACTACCAAAGAAACATAGGATTTAGGGAAAGTGGAGAAAAACCTGGAGTAGAATTCGGAAATCCTTTCGAACGCGATGGTCGAGAGAGACGAATTTGGAATCGGCGACGATAGTGGCGGAGGAAGAGGCGACGGATAGCGAAGAGTAGCGACAGATAGCGAAGAGTAGCGACTGATAGCGAATAGTAGCGACGAACGAGGGAGAAGATCCGGTGACCGGAAGCGATGGAGATGGTATTAGGAGCGAGAGATTTGAAACAAGGGAGTTTCATATTTTTGACGGAGGAAATAGAATTTTGGGGTTTCGTATTTTTGACAGAGTGGGTGTTGGGTGATATGGGCCGTTATAGGTTTTTTTTACCACTGAGAGCATTTGATTAAAAAAAATTATATTTCAATTTGAGCTTCATGGTATTTTATTTTTAGATTATGACACGGAAATAATTTTTCTTGCCAGACATGTCGACAAAAGAAATGGAAATAAGGAAAAGAGAGAAAAAAACAAAAAAAATTAATGGCATATTCTGTAATTAACAGTTAGAAGTAACTAAATTGTAATGACAAATGTATTAGTCAAATATGATTATAACCACAATATAAAAACTCAAGCATTATTCACGTAATCTCTTTTAAACATTTCAACCACTAATCACTCAACCATTGGGAATTAGTTAATATATATGAATATGTTTGTATAGCTAGAGGTTAAATTTTTTTAGTTTTACTAATTGATTTAGCTGAAATAGAAAAAATATAACTTTTATTATTAATGCTATAATTAAACAATAAACGTAAAATATCTTATGAAAACTTCAAATAAAACATCAATAAATTATAATCGTTTTGGTATAATATCGATTCTCTTTTTCCCTGACCAACTTCACCAATTTGCTTCTTTCTTGACCACTATTTAGTTTACATTATAAAGAAAATATCTCATTCAAACAAATTATTACAACAATCTTTTTTCCCAATAAAAATATTTATATATGAAAACCAGCAGCATAACGTGGGTACATACCTAATAATTATAAATACATATTTACGTGTATAAATTTAATTCTCGAAAACTATATGAAGGAGAGGAGGAAGCTTCCTCTTTTATTGACTTGGCCTTGAGTTTGACTTCATTCGTGGGCTCTTTGTTTGTTGGGCTTACTCCATTTTTTTCTCCTTTGACAGGCCCATTCTCTTGTTTGGAAGTTGCTGAATGAAGTGGAGTGTTTGATCTGTGAGAAGACATAGGTTTACAAATATAAGCCCCTCATCCGCAGCTATTCAAGTGGTAAACCCTAATTTTTCGTTTTTTTCTCTCTAGTTGAAACAAAACCAAAATTTCCGACGAACGAAACCATGACCAAAGAATCCAACACTAAGGGTCTATCCCAGAGTCCCTCATCCGCAACCACTCAAGTGGTAAACCCTAATTTTCTGTTTTTTTCTCTCTAGTTGAAATAAAACCAAAATTTCCGGCGAACGAAACCATGACCAAATAATCCAACATTAAAGGTCTATCCTAGAGTCCCTCATCCGCAACCATTCAAGTGGTAAACCCTAATTTTCCGTTTTTTTCTCTCTAATTGAAACAAAACCAAAATTTCCGGCGTGACCAAAGAATCCAAGGGTCTACCCAGAGTAAGATATCGATCTCTTGCTCGAAGTTTATTGCCATTACCTGTTTTGATTCGTTTATTGTATTCACCATCTGAGCTTATTGGATTTGTAAATGTTTCGTAAGATCTGTTGTTTTGCTCTGTAATGGTCTCCTAGATTTGGATTAGATGTTTACAGATCTAACCCTAATTTACTTTACCTCGAACCAACAGTTAGATCTCTCTATCAATTGTATTCAAAATCTGATTGCTTTTCTCTCTCAATTTTTTTCGTATTGTTACTTGTTAATGCGTTCTCTGTTTTGTGAAACCTTGCAGAGGCTAAGACACTCGTGTTCTGGAACATCGAGGACTGCCCAATCCCTGATGGTCTCGATCCTCGTAAGATTTTTGAAAATATCAAATCAGCTCTAGAGAATGAGGGTTATCATGGTGAGATGTCAATCTGGGCTTATTGCGAGAAGAATAGGAGCCTGGATGAGTTATCCCTCCCTAATTTCACCTTGGTACCCACAGGTGAAATTCCTTCAGTTAACACTATTTTCTCTTTTGTTACTTATGTGCATGTAGTCTATATCTCCGTTTATACATGGTTTCAGGAGATCAAGTTGCGAGATTTAAGAAAATGTTTAAAGACATTCTTTTCTCGGCGGTGGAAAATCCTGTGCACTATCCCAGAATAATACACAAGCTGGTGATGATCTCAAAAATCCCAGAAGACAGGGAGATCGCCCATATCCTTCAAGCTTTGATTTCGAGAGATTACATTGTTCTACTAGCAGTGCCTGATGCGGTCGCATATGTAAGCTCTGTATGGCTTTGGCCAAGCCTAACAGATAGAGTAAACCCTATCGACCAAAGTGGAAGCTCAAATGGTATTGGGAAGAAACTCCATGGTATAGTTAATTAATGGTTTTAATTTCTCTAATCAATTGTATTCACAACCTCGCAGAGCCTAGGACAGGTGTGTTCTGGAACATCGAGGACTGCCCAATCCCCAAGAGTCTCTATCCTCATCAGGTTTGTCAGAATATCAAATCAGCTCTTGCGAATGATGGTTATCATGGTGATGTGTCAATTTGGGCTTATTCTGACAAGACTAGTATCGTCGATGATTTGTATTTTGACTATGACTATCTTACTACCGGAATCACCTTACAAAACAAAGGTGAATTCCTTAACATAAATCACTCTTTTCTCTTTGTTACTCTATATCTATGTAATCTTGTTCTGCTTTTGATATGTAGTGTTTAAGGATAAATATGGGGATGATTCTGCGGAAGTTGATAAAATGTTAGTGGACATTCTTTTATGGGCACTAGAAAATCCTGCACCATCGAATTTGATGGTAATCTCCAAAGACATCTCAGAAGAAACGGAGCTCTCAAATCTTCTTCAAGCGTTGAAATTGAAAGATTACAATATTCTCATTGCACAGAGCGAGGAAGCCGCATCAGCAGTTCTATGTTGTACTGCAAGCTCGGAATGGCTTTCAAAAAGCATATTTGGTGTAGGAGACCCTATCGACCAAAGCGGAAGCTCACGAGGTGTCCCCAATAAGGGGAAGAAGCGGAAGAAACTTCATGGTAAACTAGTCGATTTAATTGATCAATTGTATTGACAATCTTTTTTTTTTCTTCGTATTGTAATTGTTTATACGATCTCCATTTTGTGAAACCTTGCAGAGGCTTGTAATACAAGTGTCTTCTGGAACATCGAGGACTGCCCAGTCCCTGGTGGTTTTGATCCTCTTACGTTTCTTCAGAGTATCAAATCAGCTCTTGTGAATCATGGTTATCATGGTGAGGTGTCTATCTCAGCTTATTGTGAGAAGAATAGGAGCCTGGGTGACTTCTCTCTCGCTGATATCACCTTGGTACCCACAGGTGAAATTCCTTCTATTTTTCTCTTTGTTACTTATATATGTATGTAAATCTAGACCTCTGTTTATATCTGTGGTTTCAGGAGATAAATCTGCGAGATCTACGAAAATGTTAAATGACATTCTATTCTGGGCACTGGAAAGTCAAAATGGATCAAATGCCATGGTGATCACAAAAAACATCCCAGATAACTTCTTTAATTTTCTTGAAGCTTTGAAAACGAGAGGTAAAAATGTTCTCTTAGCACAGCCCCAGAGCGGATATGTAAGCTCGGTATGGCTTTGGCCAAGCCTAGCAGGTGGAGCATATTTTTTTTAATTTTTTAGCCCTTTTCTTGCAGAAAGTTACAAAGTCAAAAGCTTGAATAGTGCCTGAAATTTTTTAATTAGTAGAGTATAGTCAAAATGGATGACCCAATCCATAATTATAATGGCCTATGGATAAACCCAATCCATTTAGTAAATTGATTGCATCCACCTATGAATTCATTAAATTTAAATGAGTCTGATTGATTTTGACCAATTCATTTAATTTGATGAAATGATTAAATAAATATATTTATAAATAAATTGTGAAATCATCTTTTAATAAAAGAAATTACAAGTCATATTTTTTGTGGAAAATTACAAAATCACTTTTTGATAAAAGAAATTTACAAAATCCCGTTTTAATAAAAAATTAAAGGGTAAATTATGAAATCACATTTTAATGGAAAATAACAAATCTTAGAAATTGATAAATTGTGTTTTGGCGGGAAATTTGCGGAATCACGTTTTTAAAGAAAAATTATGGGATTGAAGTTTTGACGGGAAAAAATGAGAAATTTCGGTTTTGACGGGAAATTTTACGGAATTACGTTTTGGCGGAAAAATTACGAAATCATGTTTTTTAGTTTAGAAAATGGTTGATGTGTCAATCTATTTCAACCCATTATCCCATTTCAATTCAACTAATTTCAACAAAATATTCAATCCATTAGGATTAATGGGTCTGATTGGATTGGGTTGACCCATGAATTTTGACATCCCTAAGTATAGTGTTTGTTATACATTTCTGTTACAGATCAAAAAATTTAATTAATTTAAAAATAGTCGTTTCTTTTAAAACAAATGTTAAAGATTAAAAAAATTATAACTAATTGATGGTTATGCTTATGTTTAGGAACATACTCGATTCATTAAGGACTCTACGAAAAGGTTACAACATCAGAAGTTTTGTGGGATATGGTGATATTAGCAAACGGTTCTCCGAGGCACAAATATCCACCATTAGAAGGCAAAATATCAAGTTGGTAGATATACCCACTGCAGACAGATTTTCTGGTATGACTCAAATCATTTATTATTATATTTTGATTTTAAAAATTTATAACTGTTATAAAAGAATTATTATTTATCGTGAAAGATAAATATAAAGACGAAAAATATTATATCCGGTGAATAACGGGATATCGAAAAATGAGAGAAGAAGAGAGATTGTTTTAGAGAGAATGAAGAGAATAATTTTCTTCTTTGATTGAAGTTTTTGTAGTGTGTTACAATGAATAATTCTTGTTCTTTTTATAGGCAAATTAGTGTAGTGGATGGGGTTGGTGAATGGTCTCCACACAAAGCTTAGTGGAGGTATTTGGTGAAAATACATTTTTACAACACTCCCCCTTGGAGACCAGTGTCACTAGCACCTTTGCTTAACGTCTTTGTTGCCTCGTTAAAAACCTTTCCAGGAAAACCCAGTGGGAAAAACCGTAGTAAGGTAAAAAGAGTACAACCACGCAAGCTCCCCCTCGAATGATCAGGTGTCATCTTGTAAGTTTCGTTGATGACGCATTCCAATGTTATGGACATGTTTCCTGAACATTGTGGTAGGTAGTGACTTTGTGAAGAGATCAGCGGCATTGTCACATGATCTGATATATTTGACTTCAATGACTTTAGTATTCTCAAGTTCCTGGGTGTATGAGAAATACTTCGGAGGGATATGTTTGGTTCTATCACTTTTGATATATCCTTCCTTCGTCTGAGCGACAAATGCAGCATTGTCTTCATATAAGATAGTTGGCTCTGTGTTTACTTTGATCCCGCTGCTCGATCGGATGTGTTGGCTTATTGATCTCAGCCATACACATTCTCTACTTGCTTCATGGAGCGCAATTATTTCAGCATGGTTTGAAGAAGTTGCCACAAGCGTCTGCTTCTGAGAACGCCAAGAAATAGCAGTACCTCCGATCGTAAAAACGTATCCAGTTTGTGATCGGGCTTTATGTGGATCTGACAAATATTCTGCATCTGCAAAGCCAATCATTTGACCGTTTGAATTTTTAGGATAAAACAAACCTAAATCAGTAGTCCCTTGAAGGTAGCGGAAGATATGTTTAATCCCATTCCAATGCCTTCGCGTAGGGGATGAACTGAATCTGGCCAACAAATTAACGGCAAATGATATATCAGGCCTAGTACAATTTGTAAGATACATAAGTGCTCCAATGGCACTCAGGTATGGTACTTCAGGACCAAGTATTTCTTCATTTTCCTCATGTGGTCGAAATGGATCATTCTCAATTATGAGTGATCTAACAATCATAGGAGTACTTAGAGGATTTGCCTTATCCATGTTGAATCGTTTTGGTACTCTTTTGGTATATGTGGATTGGTGCACAAATATACCCTTTTGAGAATGCTCAATTTGTAGACCAAGACAATACTTTGTCTGTCCGAGATCTTTCATCTCAAATTCTCCTTTTAAATAATTTGAGGCTTTTTGTATCTCCCCTTGAGTTCCTATTATGTTAAGATCATCAACATACACCGCGATAATCACAAATCCGGATGTTGTTTTCTTGGTAAAAACACATGGGCATATAGGATCATTTACATATCCTTCTTTTGTTAAATGCTCACTAAGACGATTGTACCACATACGTCCAGATTGCTTTAACCCATATAATGATCTTTGCAATTTTATTGCACATAACTCTTTAGATTTGGAATTTAATGCCTTAGGCATTTTAAACCCATCTGGAACTCTCATATAGATATCAGTATCTAATGATCCATATAAATATGCTGTAACGACATCCATGAGACGCATCTCTAGATTCTCGTTAGCCGCTAGACTCATTAAGAATCTAAACGTGATTGCATCCATCACAGGGGAATATGTTTCCTCATAATCAATCCCGGGTCTTTGAGAAAATCCTTGAGCCACAAGGCGAGCTTTATATCTCATAATCTCGTTTTTCTCATTTCGTTTTCGAGTGAAGACCCATTTGTATCCAACCGGTTTCACATCTTTGGGTGTGAATATAATAGGTCCGAATACATTTCGTTTATCAAGCGAATCAAGTTCGACTTGTATTGCATCTTTCCATTTCATCCAGTCATGTCTGTTTTGACATTCATATATAGACTTTGGTTCTGGATCTTCGTTTTCCTCATTTATTTCTTTTGACACAAGATATGAGAAAACGTCATCAACTACATTCATTTCATTGCGATTCCATATCTTTCCATTATGAATGTAGTTTATAGAAATCTCATGATTTCCTTCTTGATGCTCTGAATCGTCGTTAGACTTATGATTCGTTTCTTCCAAAATACTTTCACTGATTTTGGGATCATTATGCTTTTCAGCTTCCTTTCGTTTTCTAGAATTTTTATCCTTAGAACCGATAGGTCTACCACGCTTCAAGCGTGTTCTAGACTCACGTGTATTATCTGCTCTTTCACGTTCATTTGGTATCTCAATACGAGCAGGAGCATTTGCAGCCGGTATATGTGATTTAGTTACCGTTTTGGTATCTGCAAATGCATCAGGTAGCTGGTTTGCTATACTCTGCAAATGCATAATACGTCGAACTTCTAGTTCTGACTGTTTTGTAGGAGGATCAAGGTGTAATAGAGATGTTACACGCCACTCTATATCCTTTCCTACTTGTTTATTTTCTCCCCCTAGAACCGGGAATACTTTCTCATCGAAATGACAATCGGCAAATCGTGCCGTAAAGACGTCACCAGTCTGTGGTTCTAGGTATCGTATGATTGATGGAGAATCACAACCAACATATATCTCCAATCTTCTTTGTGGTCCCATCTTTGTACGTTGTGGTGGTGCTATAGGCACATATACCGCACAACCAAAAATTCTTAGATGGGATATATTCGGTTCTCGACCGAAAGCTAACTGTAATGGGGAATATTTATGATATGCACTTGGTCTTATCGAATGAGTGCTTCTGCATGTAATATTGCATGTCCCCATACAGATATTGGAAGTTTTGATCTCATGATCAATGGTCTTGCAATTAATTGCAGACGTTTAATTAATGATTCAGCCAAACCATTTTGTGTATGAACATGAGCTACCGGATGTTCAACATCAATGCCCGTTACCATACAATAATCATTGAAGGCTTGGGATGTGAATTCACCAGCGTTGTCTAATCTAACTCTCTTAATCGGATAATCAGAGAACTGAGCTCTTAGTTTTATTATCTGAGTTAGAAATCTCGCAAATGCCATATTTCGAGATGATAATAGACAAACGTGTGACCATTCACTTGATGCGTCAATTAATACCATAAAATAGTGGAATGGTCCACATGATGGATGTATTGGTCCACAAATATCGCCTTGAATTCGTTCAAGGAACTTTGGTGATTCTTTATCAATTTTGGTTGGCGATGGCCTTATGATCATTTTTCCAAGAGAACATGCAGCACATGTCATTTTATTCACTTGATATATCTCTTGGATTTTCAGTGAATGACCATGTGAGTTCTCAATGATATTTCGCATCATTGTGGTGCCTGGGTGACCAAGGCGATCATGCCATAGTGTGAAATCTTCTGGATTTCTTTTAATCACTAGATGCGATTCGATTGCACTTATATGAGTATAATGCAATCCTGAAGGAAGTTTTGGAAATTTTTCCAGTATAAGCCTTTTTCCGGATTTATCGGAAGTTATATACATATACTTTTTTCCATCCTCAGTTGCAGACTGAGTGTCATATCCTTGAAGGTATATGTCTTTGAAACTCAACAAATTTCTTTTAGAATTCGGAGAATATAAGGCATTATTTATGGAAAACTTGGTTCCATTAGGCAACATGAAGTTAGCTTTACCACTTTCTTTAACCAAGTCTGTAGGACCTGATATTGTATTGACAATAATGTTTGTCTGCCTTAAATTAGAGAAATATCTCTTGTCCTTCAGAATAGTGTGCGTTGTTCCACTATCTGGTATACAAATTTCTCGAAACATTTCCTTGGATATTGTTTCATCCATTTCTGTAATCAACAAAATATAAGATAATAGAAGGTAAATTTTATTTATTAGAAAGATAATTATATATTATGGAAAAATTACAATGTTCGATGAAAAATAGAAATACTTAGTTTTTATTTATGGCATAACTGGAGACTTATTCATGAGTCTCATTACAAGCATTTTTCAGTTATCCGCTAGAGCGGTCTCATCGAAGTCATTCGCAAAGTCGGGAGAATCGAGGTACGATGTACCCTCAAAGTGTTCCGTGAGGTTCACTTCTTTCCCTTTTCCTTTGATAGACTCTTGGTATAGCTTGCAGAGATGCTCGGGAGTTCGACACACATTGGACCAATGTCCTTTGGATCCGCATCTATAACAGATGCTATCATGTTTATGTGCGGTAGTCTCTTTTCCTTTTGGGTTTTGTTCAGGACGCACCCATTTAAAAGACTTTCTCCCTCGTGGACTGAAATTTCTCCCACGTCCGCGATTGAATCCGCGGCCACGACCCCGATAGGTTTGACTTCCCCTCTCTGGATTTTTCATATCCATTGCATTCACTTCTGGGAATGCTTTGGCTCCCGTAGGCCGAGAGTTGTGATTTTTTATGAGAAGATCATTATTCTTCTCTGCGATTACGAGTGTTACAATTAATTCAGAGAACCTCGTGTATCCGCAATTTCTATACATTGCTTGCAGGACACTGTGTTCTCTGTGGAATGTGAGGTATGTCTTCTCGAGCATTTCTGCTTCGGAGACAGGTTTACCACAAAATTTTAATTGTGATACAATCCTCAACATTGCGGAGTTATAATCCTCCACTTTCTTAAAATCCTGAAATCTCAGGTTTTTCCACTCTTCCATCGCATGGGGAAGATTTATTTGTTTTTGGTTATCAAACCTTTCTTTAAGAGCTTTCCAAAGCTCTGCAGGGTTTTTTATGTGCGCATAGTCATGCGTCACATTTTCATCCAAATGTTTCCGCAGAAATATTATTGCCTTTGCCTTAACTTGGGCGGATGAATTATTTTCCTCTTGGATGGTTTCGGACAAGGTTGCCGATTCCAAATAGAGTTCAACGTCCGTTGTCCACGCTATATAATTAGCTCCAGTAATTTTGAGAGCTGGGAACTTAAGCTTCTCAACATTGGCCATTTGATTTCTAAAAACAAAATCGTAAAATATTATTAGAAACATAATATGATTTTATTTTAGAATGAACCGTTTACATTAATAATGACAGCAATTACAGAAAGTATTATTGCATAAAATAGTAAACAAATATTTATGATAAATTCTTCGCGAGTAAATTCTTCAACGAAGAGACCATAAATACAACTAAAAATTACACCAATAATAAAAATTAAAAACCATCGAAACATTTTTCTTACAAAATGAAAACTAGAATGATTTTTGTAAAAATGTTTGGGAGGAGATAAAATGTTTTGAGTGATTTGAAAATGTGAAATATAAGTGTATTTATAGATTGAAAATTACTATTCATAGCCGTTGGAAAAGTTTTAAAATTTGAAAAAAAAATCTTTGTGACCGTTGTGAATAACGGTATAAAAAGAAAAATAATCCGAAAATATTCAATAATCAATCAGATAAAATTTACAAAATCAGATAAAATATTTATATACAGGTGATTAAATATCCCGGTATAATAACCATAATATAAACAAATATTTAACGGTAATATTATGGTGACGGAGTCATCCACATAGAAACAGTAAATAAATCATTAAAACAGTAAATGAATTATTAGGCGGCAAACCGACCATTAACAGAAATAAATAATTGAAGCAGTAAATAAATTATTAGGCGGCAAGCCGACCATTAACAAAAATAAAAAAATAATTATGGTGCATGGAGCAACCATTGTAAATCAATTAATACGGAGGCAACAAGATGTCCACCGAAATAAAAGAAGAATAACGGTGCGTTAAGCAACCACTGTAAAATAGTATATCATTATAGAGGCGGTAATCCGCGCACTATAGGATATTATACGTATACATATAAAATTTGAAATTATAGAGTGATCGTGCTGATAACGTGTTATAAAAGAATTATTATTTATCGTGAAAGATAAATATAAAGACGAAAAATATTATACCCGGTGAATAACGGGATATCGAAAAATGAGAGAAGAAGAGAGATTGTTTTATAGAGAATGAAGAGAATGATTTTCTTCTTTGATTGAAGTTTTTGTAGTGTGTTACAATGAACAATTCTTGTTCTTTTTATAGGCAAATTAGTGTAGTGGATGGGATTGGTGAATGGTCTCCACACAAAGCTTAATGGAGGTATTTGGTGAAAATACATTTTTACAACAATAACGAAATTTCGTTATTTTTAATTTTATTATTCTAACAGTTGCGGCCCGAAAAAACGCGAACGACGTACTTTACGCCCAACAGTTTCTGGCCCAAAACCCATATAGTAAGTGTTTTTTTTGGATCAATTTATTATTAGTATTTTCTTAATTTAAAAAAAAAATATTTTTTTTTTTTTAATTTTTATTTGTTGACAGTTTTGGGCGACCCAAGTGGCCATTATTATGCCGACCCATTCCTTACGGGTACTTTTTTTTTGATTTTTTGATAAGTTATTTTTGTTTCCTTAAATTTTTAGAAATTTTTAATATTTTTTATTTTTTTCCAACAGACCCGGAACAACTAAAGATGGCCAAATATTTTCTGGGCCAATACTTTAAGGCCCTAAACCCTGGTACATTTTTCTTATAATTAAATCATATTTTTTTTAATTTGTAAAGGTTATTATTGATTTTTTTTTCTTTGATTTGTTGACAGATTGGCGCAAAACCGCACCTGCCCAACATCATCTGGACAACAACTTTGTTGGTACGCTTTCTTTTTTGGTTCAAATTATTATTGTTTGTTTTAAAACATTTTTTGACCCAATTAAGACCCGTTTAAGCTATATATATATTTTTAAACAATTTCAGTCATATTTTAAAACAATTACATTTGCATTTAACTAATGTTAAATATGATGTCTAATTAATTTGGAAATAATTGATTTTAAAATTATTTAGATTCGCAAGACAAAAAACCAAAATTTAAAGTAGTAGTAGACAAACCCTTCATCGAGACAGTACAACATACTAATTTCATATTCATAGCAAAAAAACGAAAACTGTGAAAGTTTCATATATATTTAATCCTGATTTCACACAAATCCATTCATTTAACGTAATTGAATTTTTTTTTCTTTTTAATTGAATTTTCTTTTTCAGGTTACAAAGAAAAGACTGATTTGGGAGATATTATCCTAATTACAGAAATGTTAATTGGAGCATTAGATTATAATGCTCCAGGAAACATTTTACTGATATCCGGGGATGTTGATTTTGCCAAACCCCTAATGGCGTTAAAAAAGCAGGGATTTACTATATTACTGGCCGAGCAAGTTCATTCAAATGTGAAGCTTAGATTATTAAATTATTGTTTTTTAATTTTATTATTATCACAGTATATTATATGAAAGATGTTATTTCCTAAGTTTTATATAAATATATTTAATTGCTCAATATTTTTATTATTATCGAATAAATATGTGTATTATAAAAAAATTAACGACATTAAAAAATGTCTCTCTTAGAGATTTAGTGAGGAAACTCAGTTTGAGTTGTTTGCTTTAGATTTTCAGGAGGCAGGTTCATCTTTTCAAGATTGTTCTACGGTTTTTATTACCCGTAATCATTTATCTAGTTTATCCGGAATAAGTTTGAAAAGAAAGAAACCTCGGAGAAGATCTGATAAGAAAAACAGGAAACCAAAATCAAAGGTCGAGGGGATTTTGATATTGAGCAGAAACAAGGGTTAGTGGTGGGTGAAGGAGAGAAAAGAAAGTCGGATGTGGTGTTGGAGGTTTCAAAGAAAGCTGTTGTGCGTAGCAAAAAAGAGTTGGTCCAAATGAGGGACTGTCCACCATCCAATACGAGAACATATTGGGTTATTCGGTTATTGGGTTCTTAGAGGAGAGATGAAGCCGTATTAGCATTCTCGGGATATCTCGAGCTGATGATTTTGCAGTCACAAAGCTTGAATCCGTAGAATAACAGCTCATACTTGCAAGATTTCTGTTCATAACCAACAACTAATGTTAATCCATGCTTCGATTCCATAGAAACTATTACTGTAGAAATTGAACCTTACCTTTTTCAATCGGAGTGACATAATGGATTTGACATAGCGTGCAAACCTGACTCCGATTGTTTCTCCCTTTTTCGTAATTTTTTTGTTTTCGTCTGGTAATTATTATTGCAGAAGACGAACCTTGATTTCGTTTTTCCCCAATTCGATTGTTAAGGTTGATGAAAGAGAGTCGATTAGTTTTGGGGATCCAAATGTAATTGGACTGCGCTCTTTTAAATTTGGGTCAACCTAAACGCAATAAACTAAACGTGATTACAATTTAATTAAACATAATTAGTGAAATCAATTTTATTTCGTGAATTATAAGGAGAAATGAAGTTCATGTAGTTTTGCAATAAGGGAAATGTGTTGATGTAGTAAAATGGATAGGCAAAAAATATGGGGGAACAACGTTTTATTTGCATATTTAGAGGGGGAAATACGCAGTCAATTATTTTGGTCAAGACCTTTAAATTTATGTAGGCATCACTCTCATGACCTTGACTCTAATATCAAATTTTTTTGTTTTATCCTAATTTTATTTTATTTTTTATCTGAAATATGTAACAGAATTCAGCGGATAACTGATACATCCCTAGAGCCAAAAGCCCACATGAACCAAAAGAGGGAGACACTAATGAATTCGCTAGAACAAAATTAATAAAAAAATCCCCAAATTTGTAATTGAGAGTATTGAAAGCTCTTTTCTTTGATGAGCTCGAGGATTGACACCCATATTGTCTCTCATTATATGGCTGATGACCGAACATGCGTAGTCACGATAACATAAAACCGTTCAATCCATTCTGAAAATCTGATTTGACATAATTGATGGATTTCAGAATCCCAAAACAAGGAGAATACTCAATATAAACAGATCGGATATCTCGACCCAAAATCTTAAAAAGACAAAAAAACTTATTCACCCAAAAGTGGCATCCCACATAAATGACATCAAGTGTGAGAGGAGGAAGATAAAGCAATCAAGCGCATAAGTGTACTAGATTTTCGGGGTCGTCTCCAAAAGACGAAGACGAAAGCCGAACCACAACAATCAACCCCTATCCTAAAGGAACCGACGAAACTAGTCAAATCCATATATGTAGAGTATATATATGTAAATGATAGCTTAGTTATTAGTATTAGAGCTAACGATACCAAAAACCTAAAGCAAAAAAAAACTATGGCCGTCATCTCTTCCTCCTCTTCTTCTTCCATTCATTTTCTGATTCATATATTTTTCTGTTATGTCTTCTTCACCGGCCAGCAATACCGAGACCACCATGGTCTCCGATTCTCCAAATCTCCTTAATGTCAATATGGCAAATGTTACCAAACTTACAGCATCCAATTTTCTCATGTGTAGCCGTCAAGTTCATGCTTTAATCAACGGATACGATCTCACTGGCTATCTCGATGGCATAGTCATGATAGTGCCTCCAACAGTCACTACCAAATTAACTTATTCTCTCAAAAATATTTATGCATGCACACAGTACGAATCAACCACTTAGATATTAGAGCAAAATTCATTAGATTAATAATATATCTCGAACAAAGAAGAAGAATAAGTGAGAGAAGAAAAAAAATGTAGAAGAAGAAGACGACAAAAACGATGAAGAAAAAAGAAAAGACGAGAAAGAAGAAAGAAGAAGAAGATTTAGAAAAATAAGAAGGAATATATATAGACAATGACAAATAAAAACCAGAAGAAGAAAAAGAATATGAAGAAGTCATATGACACAAAGAAGACAGCACGATGAAAAAGAAGAAGAAAAAGAAGAGAAATAAGAAAAATTGGAAGAAAAAAATAAAAAAGATAAAAAAAAATTGGAAGAAGAAGACGAAGAAAAACGGAAAGAGAAGAAGAAGTCGGAGAAGACGAAGACGGTCAACACAAAAAAGAAAAATAAGAGGAAGAAAAGACGAAGACAAAAAAGAAGTCGGAAAAAACTACATGGCGTATATGTGTAAAGGTTCTTCGGATTTGGTCGTAAAGGCGAATCCTGATTTATGTCGTCGTATCGGTTATGCGGTCGGTGACTCTATGAGTTCACATATACGAACTCAATATGACAAAGACTACATGTGTTATTGTTATTGTACGAAGAACACATCAAAGATATATAATATATCAGTTCATATATAATAATTTAAATTCATCACCCAATATTACATCGCGAAAAATCTCAGTAAAAAGTTATCAATATATAAACAATTAAATATGAGATACACAAATACAATATATAACCAAGTCTCAATCTAAATTCATGTACGCCAACTAATATCCGAATAATATAATACATATCTAGACATCACTATTACAAATTATAATTTTTAGGGCTAGACAAAAAAACCGAACCCGAAATCCGAATCCGAACCCGACCCGAAAAAACCCGATCCGATCGGGTTCGATTCTAGAAAAATACCTGAATGGGCCTTAAGAGCTAGGTACTTCGGGTATCGGGTAATACCTAATCCAAACCGAAATCCGAACTAATACCCGAAACACCCGAAATTAACTAAACTCATTAATCTCTTTTACCTAACTTCGGGTAATTTGAGTACTTTCGGGAAATTTGGGTAGTTTGTATACCGGGTTTTTTGGTTAATTCGGATACTTTCGAGTATTTTCAAATACTTTTGGGTAGTTTTTTACCGGGTTTTTCGGGTAATTCATATGCTTTCGAGTATTTTTGGATACTTTTAGGTAGTTTTTTTGGGTTTTTGGGTAATGTCGGGTATCGGATATAATCCGATCCGAACCGAACCCGAAAGGAACCGGACCGAACCCGACCCAAAAATTAAAAATACTCGAATGGGACTTGTGAGCATGGTACCAAAAACCCGAAAACCCAAAAAATCCGACCAGAATCCGAACGGGTACCCGAACGTCCACCCCTAATAATTTTCATTATTATAAAATATATTTGAGCCTGTACAGAGTGCACACCGATCACCTAGTTCAATTTAATTGAGGTAATTTCAGGAATTTTCTCGAATCTTTAAATGGTTACTGATTGTATTAAGAGTAATTGCACAAACTAGCTATGGATAAACTGAAAATTAAGAAAATAGCAGTGATAAAATAAAAATTAGAAAACTAACAAAGAGAATTTTTTTAAAACCATAAATATCTTTTAAATTTAGTGTAATTACGTAAAATGACATTGGTCGCTAATACTATTCATCTATCGCCGACACTGTTTATCCGCCACCGTCGATAATGTTCATCCAAAATCGCCGACCACTATTCATCACCGGATACATAAAACAGACTGTGATTTTAGCAGATAAAAAATTGATTAACATGCTAAGTAATATGATATCGCGATAAGAGTAAGTTTATCGGGTTAACTCAGTTGTCATATCATTCAAAATATGAAAATTCAAATTAAGATCATGAATTCTCTTACAAAATTAACATGATAACAATCATAATAGCTTGTTGAATCGCATGTTAACATGTTAACAATAATATCTGAAATTTGTGGCATACTGACAATAATATATGTCACTTGTAACGTGCTAACACCCATATGATATTATTGTTATCATGTTAACATTCGATACAACATGTTATTATACTTGTTATCATGTTAATTTTGTAAGAGAATTCACGATCTTAATTTGAATTTTTATATTTTGAAAAATATGACAACTGAGTTAACCCGATAAACGTAAACTTATCGCGATATCATATTACTTAGCATGTTAATTAATTTGTTATCTACTAACAATCACAGTCTGTTTTATGTATCCGGTGATGAACAATATCAGCGGCGGTTTTGGATGAACAGTGTCTGTAGCGGCGGATGAACAGTGTCTGTAGCGGCGGATGAACAGTGTCGGTGGCGGATGAACAATATTAGCGACCAATGGTATTTTACATAATTAAGCTAAATCTAAAGAATATTTATGGTTTTAAGAAATTTTTCTTTGTTAGTTTTCTAATTTTTATTTTATCATTGTTATTTTCTTAATTTTTCACTTATCTATAGATAGTTTTTAAATTCACCCTTGTATTAATCATTTGATATTGTTTTATCGATCATATATTCGTGAATGGCGTGAAAAATCATCTAATAGATACGTACATATTTAAAAGGGAATAATGCAAAAAAAACCTCCAAGTTACAAAAAAATGCAAGATCAACCTCAAAGTAAAATAAATGCAAAAAAACTCTCTATCATATTAAAAACCAGCAACGTGAACCTCGGAGTAAACATTGTTTATTTTTTTGACGGAATTAAAAGCACAATCATTTTATCTAAATAAAAATGACATGACAAGGAAATGTAATGTCCTTTGAGGCTGGATAAAACTGTTTTACCGAGCTCGCTCTATAAGGCAAGAGAACGCTTGAAGCTTGCTGTTCTTCGTGGACGTGGCTATGGCCATGGAAAATGATTTCCACCATGTTTTTTTTCTATCTTTCCCATAATAATATTTTGGCTTTTTTCCTTCGTAGTACTCTTTTATTTTGGATTTTCATGTGCCAAAAACTAGGCAAAAGTTATTTTCCTTTAAATTGCAATGTAATGATTTCAACATTTGGGATACATTGTTTTCTCAATTATAAGTTGTTACATTTGAACTGCAAATAATATGAGATCGTGTTGGTGTGTGTTTCTTTCTAGAGTGTAATACCGTAAAAGATGATGATTTTAATGATCTTGCTTGTCGTTTGGTCTTCATTTTAATATATACCCATATGAAATTTATGATGTGCTGAGTTTGATAATGCAGTGAATATTTGCTATTTTCACATAGCAAAACGACATTACATTTTTTGTCATGTCGTTTTTATTTAGATAAGACGACTGTGCTTTTAATTCCGTCAAAAAAATAAACATTATTTACTTCGAGGTTCACGTTGCTGGTTTTTAACATGATAGAGAGTTTTTTTGCATTTATTTTACTTTGAGGTTGATCTTGCATTTTTTTATAATTTGGAGGTTTTTTTTTGCATTATTTCCTATTTAAAATAAATTATTAAATGATAAAATTTTAAAGGTTAAAAGGAAAAGGTATTAATACATGTTGTAATATTCTACTAAAATCGATAACGGAATAACACCCCGTAACATTCTCATTTGAGAATCGACATTAGAATATAAAAAAAAAAAAAAAAAGAGAAATTTTCAAAAATCGTACTATTTCGAACACTGGGCAATTTTTAAAATGGCAACTCAGACCCTATTACACCTAAATTTGTAGGCTATGCGGAACACTATTATGTCAGACGAAATGATTTTGAAAGACCTTTTTGGAATAATTAGTGTATACATATAAAGAGCCACATATATAGAGAAACAAGTATAGTTGTGTTTATATCGTTTATATTTTTTTGTTTAATATGGTTGAGATAAGAGAAAGAGAGGTGTCTCTTCAGGTTCTTTAGTCTTTGGAGTATTAACGTTTTTCATAAAAGTTGTTTTCCGGCAAGTGAGAGGAAAGAGAAAACGAGTAGTTTCGGTGCACAGTATCGAGTAAACGGAGGTTAGCGTTTCGGGTGGAGTAAATTGTTTGCAATCGGAAACATTGTTATCAGTGTTGCGTCGGTGAGCAATGTTTTATTTTGACGGAACCGATGCCGAGTTGAGAGGAAACGTAGTTTGCAACGACGGAATCGCTGCCACCGGTGTAAATTTTCTCGCAACCTAATTGCTTATGTAACTCCACAATGAGTCGACTCAGTGAGTTAACTAATTCATTATCGGCTATTACACTTGTTAGATATCTAACATTGGAGTTACCAGAAATGTTGAATGTGTTCATTCATTAAACATCTAACAATTCATTTTAGAGGTTAATGGATGGTTTTATCATCACCGAGAACTAGGAACAATTATTGGCTCCCGAATCGTAGACAACCAAGTCCTTCTTCTTTAATTTCTTCGTCTCATATTAGCAACCGTCCCATACCTCACTCTTTCTCTACCTATGGTTCTTCATTTGTTAACTCTGGTGCTGGAATTGGGTCCTGCTCTATGATGCCTAATCGTACTTTCTCCGAGTCTAGTTACATCAACTCCAAGAGCTTTGGATTGGATCGCATGTCCCTTGCAGATGATGTGCATTTTAGTGTCTAAAATATAATTTGAGCAATTTGACAATGTATTCATGTAATGTAAATCGTAGCGGTCTAATTTGTATGGTAATTGTGCCTTTAATAATGTTCTCGATAAAATAATATGTTATCCACCAAACACAAAGTTTAACCTAGTAACAAATAATGTAAAACGTTATTCAGAGTCTAAGAAGCAGTTGTATTAACAAAATAACTAATCTCGTTTCCGCCAAGTAAACAATTAGCCGTCTGACATTTACGTTGAAGTCTAACTATTAGTTTTCTAACTGATTTATTATCTTCACCAGCTAAATCATAAGATAAACAGCTAAGTCGAATGTCAAATATTTTAGCCAGCCAACAAATAGGGTAAAATTTTGTTCATAGTCTAAAAACAACTAAATTATCGATTCAAATCATCTATTGCACGCCGAGTGAAGAATTAGCTCGATAGCAATTATCTTGGAGCATGCTTCACCGTTTGAAGAGATCTCGACCTGGACCGAGTCCTTCACAAGAGAAAATAGGTCTAATGACAAAACAAAAAAACAATACAGATTTGTGTTGCAAACACAAGTTTAAAAAAAATATAACACGGATAACGAATCTCTATGAAAATTTCTCTAACAACATATGAACTACTTCCAACGTTATACGTAGCTCTCATCCGGAATTTGTAATTCCACAAGGTGGATTCCCCACATCCCCCCCCCCCCCCCCACAGTTACAGAAGAAAGAAGCAAATAAAATTCTGGGCTTGAGAAAAGCATCTTCGGTTTTATACTTTCTATTTTTTCTCCATCTTCAACACCATTTTCACGTGTTCACGATCTTCAACACGTTTTGCCTCCGTTGATGATCCAAATCATGACAATCTTCTAGTCCATGAAGTCGATTCAAAGCCGGACGGTGACGCATTTCCCAGAAAATCAACGGAATTAACAGTCGTTGTTACGAAGGGCGGCAGAGACAAAGGCGGAGGAAGAGGAGGATACAACTTCGATGAAGAAGGACACGGCCTCGACGGAGGATGACACATCTTTGACAGAGGATGACATGTTTTCGACGGAAGAGGATGCAACTTCGAAAGAGGAAGACGCAGCTTCGACGGAGAAGGATGCACCTTCGACGGAGGAAGACGAGACTTCGTCGGAAGAAGATGGGACTTCGTCGGAGGAGGATGCGGCTTCGTCGGAGAAAGATGCGGTGGAGGAGGAAGTGGCGACTTTAAGATCTAAAAGTAGAGAGTGTCGGTTGTTGGTGTTGAGGTTATGTCATCAGTTTGCACAATATATAGACTGATACAATTAGAGTGTAATATACACCTATAGATATAGCTATATATATTGTTCATATGTATAGATAGAGAAATTGGAGACAAACACATTTAATGCCACCGCATTTAATAGTCTATGCTTAGTAGCCTATAGACATTGATGAGGGGTAAGGAGTAAAATCCATATACATATGCTACAGAGATTTGAAGTTGGGAAAGTTTTTGATTAGTTAGCTAGTTAGCTAATATATATGCTTTCTATGGTTTATCAACTAGTTAACTCAAAAAATATCCTTTTTAGGCATGGACATTTTAACCGGAACTGAAAAACCGAACCGAATTCGGCTTAAAAATACTCGAATCGAAACCGATCCGAAAACTTAAAATATCCGAACGATTCTTATATTTTCAAAGTGCGGGTACCCGAACCGACTGAAACCGAACGGGTATCCGAAATACCCGAAACATAAAATAACCTAAAGATATTTCGGTTATAGGTCGGTTATGTTGGATAAATTTTACAATTTGTTTTTGTTATTTTTCCGATTAGTTAGTGTAATTTTGGAGATATTTACGTACCCAAAAATTATCTGAAATTACCAAAAAAAATATCCGAAATTACTTGAAAAATACCTGAAATTATCTGAAAATTACTCCAATTACCCAAAAAACGAACCCAACGGAAATGCGAAAATTACCTGACTATTTTCGGTTATTAGCCGGTTCTCAGTAAACCTACCCGAACTGACCCAAAAACCGAAAAACCGAACCGAAACCGACCCGAACATTTAAAATACCCGAACGGTTCCTAAATCTCTATGCCCAAAATATCCAAAAACCAAACCAAAACCAACCTGAATACTCGAACTCTCCTTTCTTCTTAATTCCCCCAATATTTAACCAATTAATTAGGCATTTAGGTGGACCAAATGCTCAAATACTCTTCTCTTTGCAAAAATCATCTCTCATACTCTTCTCTATTCTACATACCCTCATTAATGTGCAATTCCAATTTTACCATTAATGAATATTTAAATAAACAAAATTAATTAAAGAATAAAAATAATTGTAGCCAATCAAAACAAAGGAGGATCTCACCTCATCTTCTTGGACGAACACGGACGAGAAACGAGAGAAACGACGACCACGAACGATGGATCCACACACCACACAACTCAAGTTTCTTCATTTAGGTGCGATTTCGTCTGAAATTATTTTGTTTAACATGATTTCAAGAGTTACAAGCATGGTTTTACTTTGTTTGAAACTCAAATTCTAAATTTGTGGTGATATTATAGAATTGATAATTTGTTATTATTTTATACTCATTGAGTTGTTAAACCTGTGTTCCGTAGTCGATTAGGGTATTAATTTGAGCAATTGATAGATTGTAGTAGTTAAATCGATCTGAGTATTAGGACTGTGATTGGTTACGATCAAATGTTCAGATCTGGTACAATTAGGTAACATTGGTATAACTGTGAGAACTAGGTACAACTAGATACAACTGTATTACTTACTGGGACTACTGGTATAACTGGGACAACTGGACAGATAACGTAGTTATATCGTAATTTTTTTTTTCAGGTGACAATGAATAACAGTCGTTGGACATTGATACATTTTGACTATAGAGGATATTATTCAAAGAATGGAGATGAATTCCGATGGATTTTAAATGGAGGTGAACTTTACACGTTAGTGATGAAGACATCTATCAAGGAGATCACTTATTCTGGGTTTGTTGATAAAACATGCAAGAAGATAATAATGGATTCAGCTACGAGAAAGCTAAAAATTAGTTGGATTCCATGGTTAATGAATTTGAAGAGACTATCATATAATGATGAAGATGTTTTGGGTTACTTAGTAGAAGTGAATAATGATCAATATAGAGTTGTGGAAGTGAATTTATAATCACGCTACTATGTTGGTATATCTGCATGTCTTTTCAAATTTGTAATTCTTTCATTCTGTCGTGGTACAACTATGTATTAATGGTACTACTAAGTTTAACTGATACTTTGTCAATTTGTCTTTTTTTCTGTCGTCTTACAACTAGGAATAACTGGTACAACTACGGGAATTAAAAAAGATAAATAAAATTTTATAAAAAAGAACAATGTATTATATTTCAACTAATAAATCCACATTTGTTACTTTGTTAAAAAAAATAGAAATAAAAACACAAACAACATATTTTAGCAACAACTACCTTATATTATAATGGTCACTTTGTAAATTTCAACAACATATTATGTGAAACATACAAACAACGTCTTTTAACAAATATTTTTACATGAAAGTATAGTAAATGTATTATAATTACATAATATCACAAATACAACCATAAAAAATGATTATGAGTATGGTTTAACTAATTATAAGTTCAAGGTATCAAAGTACAACTGTGTACATTCGAGTACAACTAGAAAACTACTTGAAAAATTTGACAATTTTTAATTCATTTTTTCATATATGTGTTAAATTAGATGTTTTATTCATTTTTAGACACATGGTTCATTAGATACGTGATTCTATTTTAATATTTTAAAAAAAAAATTATAAAAATATTTAATTTTTAATATTTTAAAATTAGTTTTTGAATGAGTTAATTTTTATTTAACTTTCAAAAATTATTTAAATGAGTATTGTATTTGTTAAATTTATATACATCATGTGTTAAATTAATTAACTTTTATTCACTTTCGGGGATGTGATTTGTAGTACAGTTGTACTAATAGTTCCAGTTGTACCTAAAAGTTCCGGTTGTACCGATATTGTCTCAGTTGTACTGAAATAGTCCTAGTTGTACCGAAAAATCAAGTTACTCTGTACATCACAAAATCGATCGAATTGAACAAATTTACAACAAAAACTGAACACCTAGTTAAACCATACAACAAAAGCAATAAACAAAAAAAACAAACAAAGTATCTAGTTTATAAAACAAAATCCATGTTTCTTCTTCTAGTCCTTGTTGTCCTCCTTGTTCTTGATGTCCCTCTTCTCCTTGTTGTCCATTTCCTCTTGAACTTCCACCTTTCTCAGAACCAACAAAACAATACTATATCGTTAGCAACAAATAAAAAAATTATACACGAGCCATTATTGCTACTTGTTTTAAATCAAGTCCATCTTCTACGACGAAACTTCCAACATTATATTACCAGCCATTATTGCTATTTGTTTTGGATTTTCAATTTCATAACAACAATTGCTAATACTTTGCCTAGTATAATAATATTAAATCAAGTAATACTTTTACCAATACATTATAAGACCAAATATGACAAACAGAGGGCATATAATTGAATAGTGGAGGCTGAATTCAAGCTTTTTTCAACCAAATATGACAAACAGTTTGTGTAATTTCAAGATTTTTTCAATAATCTAACAACTTAACACATACGAAACGAAGATTACAAAAGCTCAAATTCAAACATATCTCAAATTCAATAATTTCTTCCATCCTCTACTAACCCATAGAAGAAAAAAATTGAAGCAAACTCTCGTCTGCTGCATCTACGAGTTTCGTCTTACCTTTACACATCTTTCGCCAACCAAACTTTCCAAATTTCAAAATCCAAACCTCAACCCTAATTTTCTTTTCCCAAATCCAAAAGTTGCACATGCAAAATCAAAACCTCGAATTAACAGTTAGAAAATCAAAACCCTCTTCCAAATCTAAACCCCTAACTTCGGAAAAAGAAGGCTTTCGCGAATGAGAGGTCGGGGAAGACAACGGATGGAGAAGAAGATCCCGGTGAAGAAGTAACGACTGAGACTGATGGGTTTCGCCGGATTCGCGATGCCTGGTCGAGAGTAAGGATTTCAGTGTTTTGGGGAAGAAGAGAAGATGAAACTATTTTTTTTTTGGAAAATTTTCGATTTGGGGATTTTACAGGATATGAATCCGGAGAATTGAAGACCTTACATCAATGGAGAATTGAATAAGGTCTCTAGAACAAATTAATTTACTTTGAGACTATTAAAAAGCCCCAGATTGAAGAATCACCAAACCCTTACCTTCAGAGAAAGAATAAGAGATGAGAGACCACGAACGACGACAGAGCAAACGATGGATAGAGAAAGAAGAATTCGGCAAAGAAGATTCGACAGAAACCGAAGGGTTTTGCCATATTCGCAAAGGGTCGCGATTAGGTTTCGGGGAAGAAGAAGATGATGAACTTTTAAAAAAAATTTGGGAAGAAGAAGATTGTCGCGATTTAGGGGTTTTTAGAAGATTTGGATCCGGATGGGCATGACCCATCTTAGTAGTGGTTGGGTCTGTAAATATTGTAAAAGTTTAAGGGTTACATAGTCTATTATTATCTGTTTTTCGATTTTTAAAAAAACATTAAAAAAATTAAGTATTAGAGGAGGGTATATGAGAATAATTTTTGATGTGGAGAGGCATCTGAGCAATTGGTCCCATTTTTAGGTGGGACTGTCGAAAGGAAATCAGTGTGCGGGGACGTTAATCTACTATACCCTTTTCTTTGAAAACCAAATCTACAAACCAAACTTTAATCTAATATACCCTCCACCCTTTAATGAAATGTGCAGTTCTGAAAATACCCTTAACTCAAACATATCTTTATTCAATTTAATTGTATATAAAGATATAATTTAAAAGGAAAAAAAATGAAAATGGACCAATCAGATCCATCTTCTTCTTCTTGTCGTCGAGTTCGTCGTCCGACGCCATTGAAGCATTGAACATCCTCCATTGAAGCTGAAGCTGAACTGAGGTGCGTTGTACTATGTTTTAGCTTAAATCGAACTAGTTTGTTAGTCGATTAATCAATTTTTGTTGTTCTAAGCACAAAACGAGAAGGTAATTAGGGGTTTCAATTGGATTTGGAAAATTATTCATTTGGTATGCACATCAGGTTGATATCCTTGTTTTCTGGGTTGATTAGGACATTGCATAGGTAATTAATGAATCGTAGTGAATCGTATGGGATTAGAAGATCTTGGAACAACTGGTATAACTGATACAGGTGAATAGGTGGTAATGTAGTTTTTCTTTTTTTTTTTTCAGGAGACAATGAGCACAAGCATATATTTTGATTATGGGAGATATTATGTAAAGGACGGAGATGGGTATCGTTGGATTTCAAGAGAAGCTCACATGTATAGTATATTGTTTAAGAGATTATCTACGGAAGAGATAACTTATTCGATGTTAGTGGATAATATATGCAAGAAGATTGCGATAGATTCAGGTATGGTAGAGCTGAAATTGAGTTTCATACCATTGATCATGAAACCTCCGAGACAATCATATATCTTCGATGATGATGACGTTTATGTTTATCTAACATCGATGGATAAAGATCTATGTAGAAGTATATTGCATGTGGAGGTTGGAAGAAATCAGTTGGGTGCGGGTATAGTTTCTGGAAGGGATCGAGAAAGTTCATTTGGTGTGAATTACGAGAAGGTGGTTTCAAAAGATAGTGGAAATGGTATAGCTAATGTTGGTGCCCTTGCTCTTTACGCATTCGAGGAAACAACAGGCGAGGAAGCATCCGGAGAACAGCATAAGCCAATGGAGGATGATGGTAGTGGAGATTGTGCAAATGTAGCAAGTGACGATGAGGATAACGGTATGGATAATGGTATGCAGCATGAATATTATGATCTTCCATATGGTGAAGAAGGAAATCAGTTGGCTCAGGGATGGGAAGATGGTATGGATAACGGTATGCATCATGAATATTATGAGCTTCCAGGTGGTGAAGAAAGAAATCAATTGGCTCAGGGATGGGGAGATGGTATGGATTTGAAAGTAGATCAAGAATTCAAAAATAAGAAGGAAGTGAAAGATTTTGTTGAGAGAGGTGCACATGTAAAATTTTTTGGCTTCTATACAGATAAGTCCGATACAACGAGATATGTGGTAAGATGTCGTCAAGCTAAACAAGGGTGTCATTGGTATTTATGAACTACGAAGGTTAGAAAATCACAGTGTTTCTCTGTTAGAGTATACAACAACATGCACACGTGCTCTCGTGCTAGTGCAAGTACAAGCAGCGATCATAGAGCCACACAAGGATTAGTTGCTGCTCTTTTGGAAGAAAACTATCCAGGTGCAGTAGCGACCCCAAGTCCTAAAGATCTCATGGGTTTGGTTCAAAGAAAATTTGGTGTTCCACCGTCATATTCTACCGCATGGAGGGGGAAGAATGTAGCTATGAATGATGTGCGTGGTAATCCAGAAGAAGGTTACAAGCAGTTGTACTCGTATTTGTATATGTTGGAGGACGTTAATCCTGGTACGAAAACAGTTGTGGAATTGGATGAAGAAAAAAAGTTCAAGTATCTATTCGTCGCACTTGGACCTTGCATTGAAGGGTTTGCATCCATGAGAAAAGTTCTCATTGTCGATGCTACTTTTCTGAAGACTGCATATGGTGGTGTGCTGATTTTTGCCATGGCTCAGGATCCTAATCGTCATCATTATCCAGTTGCATGTACTGTAGTCGATGGTGAAAAAGATGCCAGTTGGATGTGGTTTTTCAATACGCTGAAAACCATTATACCGGATAGTCCTGAACTGGTTTTTGTAACTGACAGAAATGCAAGCCTCATCAAGTCCATAGCTGAGGTGTACCCGAGCTCTAAACATGGGTATTGTATCTTTCATCTGTCCCAGAATGTGAGAAGAAAAGTTTCTAACGTCAACAAAGACGTAATTGCAGAGACATTCAGGGAGGTTGCTCTGATTTATACAGAGGCTGAGTTCCTAAGAAGGTATGTTGATTTTAGGAGAAGGTATCCTAAAGCAGGCGAGTATCTGGATAATAGCGTAGAGGTGGCAAAATGGGCTAAGTGCTATTTTCCCGGAGAAAGGTACAACATAGATACAACTAATTATGTTGAATCTATGAACGGTGTCTTTTTAGATGCAAGGAAGTACAATTTGTTGCCTATGATAGATGCGATTGTGGCCAAATTTTCCGAATGGTTTAACAAACATAGGAAGGATAGTATTGCTGGAGGAAGCACCAATAAAGTAGTGCCTTTTGTGGAGAACGTATTGCACGAGAGATGTGAGCTTGCGACGTACTTGATGGTGAATGAGCTAAACACCTTCCAGCTCGAATATAGTGTCATTGGACGGGATGGGAAGGCTTATTTGGTAGACTTGCTAAAGAAAAGTTGCAGTTGCAAGTGTTTTGATATTGACGGTATCCTTGTGTCCATGCAATAGCCGCACTCTACGCACTCATGAGGCAAGAAGGGAGAACAGTGGATATCCAGTTACATGAGTTGTGTTCGCGTTATTATTTGATTGAGCATTGGGTAGTGGCGTATTACAAGACCATTTATCCAATTCCGCATAGGTCTGAGTGCATGATTCCGGATGATATAAAACAACTGTGTGCATTACCTCCAAAGTACAATACAAAAAGGGGAAGACGTCAAGTGAAAAGGTTTCCATCGACTGGAGAAAGTCATCGACCACCGAAGAACAAGGCGGTTCCAGGCCGAGGTTTGGGTAGATTCTTCGAGAGCCAGAGTGGTGGTGAAGGATAACTATTTACAATTGGTTATTGTAATGGTACAACTGTGTACATCTGTTTGGACAACTACGTACAACTGGTTATTGTAATGGTACAACTAAAAAGAAATAGTATTTTACTATACGAATTGGTATTTTTAAATAATTTTATTACACAAATAAATCGAATAATAAGTAATATTTAATATAGAAAAATTTTATAAATAAAATGTTAGTTCAATATGTAAATAAAAAACAAGTGAGCAATTATAATATATATATATATATATATATAAAATTAATCATCTATGTAATATCATATTTTTTTTCCATGAATCACCTTATACTTTTAAGATGAGTTTCATAATGTTATCTACCTTATGATGCGAAAACTCACAGAAAATGTGGTCTTAAACATATTATTGCATGGAGACATAGAAAATGTGTTTCAAATTCCAAAAATTACATGTACAACTGAAAAATTAATATTCAAAACAATGTATAACTAAGTAAAAGTTTAAAACTCCAAAAGTACAACTGTTAACAAATGTGTACAACTTGTATACTCGGGACAACTATGTGTTAAATAATAGCGCATATTTTTTAAATACATCCAGATAACGGCACACATGTTTTAAATACGTGGCATAATTTGATTGGGGTTGACCCAATTTTCAAATATGATGTACCAATTTCCCCCAAAATTAAGAAATCAATTTTCCCCCAAAATTAAAAAACACATTTTCCCCCAAATTCCAAATTCCAAGGTTTACGTTGCGAACCATAGAAAGAGAGTGCTCGAGCTCGAAGCTACAACGTTGGTGTTCGATTCGGTAAGTACTCGATTTCTCTCTTTTTTTGCGTTTTCGATTTCTCCTTTCTTCGGCCTCGGTTTAGATTTGGATATTGGAAATTTATAGGATTTAGTTCTTAATTTTGGGAAACTTGGATTACAGAAACATGAGTCCGAGATGCAGAAACAGTAGTTACGATTACGGCTCCAACAACAGCGACTCATCCTCTTCGGGATCCGAATTCAACATTTCTTTTCAACCGGAAACATGGCAGCCAGTTGATATGGAGGAGATTGCTGCTATCAAGAACAAAGTGAGTGACCTAGAAGATCGAGTTCTAGCATGGACTGGCTCTCATGATTGTCCTCCACCAAATATGATGTGGGACTTGGTTCAGAGTTGCAAGGAAGAGAAGGAGAAGCTTAAGGAGATGGTTGTCAAACTTGAAAGATCTGACAAGGAAATTAATGATCTTAAGGATATGGTTGTCAAGCTTCAGACGAAGGTGTTTGGAAAAAAAGAGATGAAGCTTATGTTTGGAGTTCTTGTTGGTGTTCTTTCGGTTATCCTCTACTACTATTTTATTTGTTGAACTACTAGGTATAACTCGTATAAGTATTACCATGTTTTTAACCTTAACTGCTATGTTATGTTATTGACTATTTCATAATTTCTATGCTATTTCATAATTTCTATGTTATTGTCTATTTCATAATTGCTAGTAGTTCAAACAGATTGGTTCACAGTTGTACCTAATAATACCAGTTGTTCAAACAGATTGGTTCACAGTTGTACCTAATCATACCAGTAGTTCAAACAGATTGGTTCACAGTTGTACCTAATCATACCAGTTGTTCAAACAGATTGGTTCACAGTTGTACCTAATAATACCAGTTGTTCAAACAGATTGGTTCACAGTTGTACCTAATAATACCAGTAGTTCAAAATACTGATTAAAAAAAGTTCAAATATAAATAGATAGAGTTCAAGAGGATGAAGAATATGTGTATCAGTCCTTCTTCACTCCTTCTTCTTCCACTTTCGTGGCTTCAAAGTCGTGAAAGGAGTCTTGCATACGTCTGATGGCTTCTTCTTCCTCTTCTCACCAAGAACTTCCTTCTCACCACATTCAACTTCTTCCTCTGACTCTTCTCCAACCGAATCACATGATTCGAATTCTTCAACAGCCTCCGACCCACCAGCTTCGTTCTCCTTTTCCACTCCAGTTTCCTTCTCCTTTTCCACTCCAGGCTCAGACCCACCAGTTTTCGTATCCTTTTCCACTCCAGTTTCCTTCTCCTTTCCCTTCTCCACATCCACTCCAGTTTCCTTATCCTTTTCATTCTCCTTTTCCAGTCCACTGTCCTTCTCACTTTCTCCTCCATCATCACCACCATCCTTCTATTTCAGCTTCTCCTGTCGTCCACCACCACCACCACCAGAGCAATCACCATCATTCCAATACCTAGATCGAGGGCAAGAAGCAGCAAAACCGAAATCAGTCCCATCATTCCATCCCTGAGACTTCACAACTGATTCCACAGCCTTGAGCCTTGTATCCTGCCCACCAATCATGTTCAACATTCTTTCAAAACCATCTTCCATACTTTTATTCAGCTTGAGCATTCCTTGTTGTACATCTAACAAGCCTTTCTTTACACCTTCCAGTTCATCAGAAGCCACCACCTCCGACGAAACATCCGCAGCCTCATTATCCGCTTTTTTCGGCCATTGACATCAAGGTCGAACATCCTTTCAATCCAAATTGGCTTTCTGTCAATAAAAAGCCAATTTTTCCAAATTTGAACAATGTAGTCATCAACATCTCGATTGTTCTCTTCCTCATCAAAGATTTGAGCCAATAGAGGTCGCTCATTATGATATGGGATCAAGATACTGTTTATCTTCTGTGGATATAAAGAAATACAATTAGTGGAAGATTATACAACCCAATCATAAGCTCACCAATAACTAATTTGCATTAATAGGAGTAATAGTAATAGTATTACTAACCTTAGTTATCCCAAGTGCTCGATAAATTTCAGAAAGCGGAAAATCGGTCATATATAGAACTACTTTTGAATTTGGTCTTGCACATCCTTGGACAATCAGAGGCTGCCTCTGGAAGATCAACTCGGAAATTGGTCTTCAAATCCGGAATTGCCTCAAACACTAGAAGCTACACATAAGACATAAACATGTTAACAAATTCAAACTAAGATCTACGAAATAAATAATGCATCTTGGATTTACCTGCAAAGGAATATTGAAACTTGGAAAACACCATGCATCTTTCTCGACGACTCTTTCGAATTTAGTAAACAAATTAGTCATTTGTGCCAGATTGTCATCAAATGACAATCGTCCCCACGGAAATGTCCGACACAACTCCAGATCATTAGCCGCTCTGAGAAAGAACGGCTCTACAGAGGGTGCTCCCTTTCCTCTCTTTGTCTTTCCAATGATCACACTGGATAAGAAGTACAAGACAGCCATATTCAACCTAGCTCTGCAAGGTTTCATCGACAAGAACTTTTTCTCGATGGCTTCATAGGTTATTGTTGTCCCAGGCTTGAAATGCCTCCCAGCAAACTCTAAACCACCCATTCTTTCCCACCCCAGTGGATAGTTATGACAGTATAAACCAGAAATGATTCCGTGTTCTCTGATAGAATATCGAATAGGAACACCGTTGACGATAAACCAAGCTTCCTTTACCTTTGATGTACAAGCCGTATGAAGAATGAGCATCCACATGCCCATTATCTTATGATGGCTCTCCTTATGCATGTGGAAGAAATGCTTGAACTGTGGATGTTCTTCAAACCATGTCTTCTCTTTTCTGTTAAGTAGACCATCGATTGTGTTCACTGCCTCCTAAATGAAACACCTTGATGACATCTTTATTGTCTTCGTATACTCGCTTCGCTTAAAGTACATCTGCAGAGGTTCTAATGGTTGGGTTTCCTCATCCGAATCCTGCAATCATACAACAACAGCGGTACTAAGTATTACTATCTCATTCCAGAATTTTCAAATTTATATATCATCCTAGTTATACCAAATATTATTATTTTCCCTAGTTATACCAAGTATTACTTTTTCATTTAGCATAGTTTCGATTTACATATCGGTGATTCATTATCATTGTCCTTCTCGGAACCATTCCCTTTTACATCCTCTGAACCAGTTTGCTCTTTTTCTGCATCTGAACCATTTTTCTCTTCTTCTTCGTCTGACACCCTTTCTTCTTCATTTGCCTCTTCTTTTTCTTTGTCCGAAACCCTTTGTTCTTCATTTGCCTTTTCTTCTGAGGAACTGTATGCATACTTTCCATGACCCGGTGGAACTTCTACGGTTGGAAGAATTCCATCTACCGAAACCGATGGGTTCTTTGTTCGCGCCATTTCTACGGCAAAATCGCTATATCATATAGATTTAAGCCCATTAGTACATTACGAAACCTACTCCAAATTGAAAAAAAAATCCGGATTTTAACATACCTTACTCCGAATTCGCAGGTTTGGTTGTACCTAGTTGTCCGATTATACGAGAAAAGTTAAGAGGATTTGATTTTAAGGTAACTGAAAGATAATCGGGATATTAGAAGGGGATGGGTCGGATGTCCGGATGGGTCGTGGGAGAGCGGTTTAATCCGAGTGGAATAGGTAAGGTCTCGGGTGGATATAAGTGGTTGGGTCAGTAATTACTTTCATTTTTATATCTATTCCGTAATTTTTTTCTGTTTTGGATTAAAAGAAAATCAAAAATAAATAATTTATTATAAGGAGGGTATTCCGTTTCTCTTTTAGGGGCATTTCAAAAATTGATCCCGGTGTGCGACGTCTCCTTCCGGTTTGTCTAGATAAAGAGAAGTGGCTTCACTTTGTGAGAAGAAGAAGAGTAAGAAAGAATATGGTGCGAAAGGAGTCGTCATGCGTTTACCAGAACCCAGACGCGCCGGTGGAGGCGCGTGTTCAAGACCTTCTCTCTCGCATGACTCTGCCGGAGAAAATCGGTCAAATGACTCAGATCGAACGCACCGTCGCTTCTCCCGCCGCCATTACAGATTTCTTCATCGGTTCACACCATCTCTTCTTCTTCTTCTTCTTCTTTTTTTCTTTTTTTTTTTAAACTTTTAAAAGTACTTTTCCTTTCGCCTTTGGTTAATCAAAATTAAATTTGCAATTTAGTTTTTTCTCGAATATCGGAATATAATTTGTCAATTTGAAATTTGTCAGTTTAGTAACATTTATGGATTTGGGGTTACAGGCAGTATACTAAACGCCGGAGGGAGTGCGCCGTTCGAGGACGCCAAGTCTTCGGATTGGGCTGATATGATCGACGGCTTTCAGCGATCAGCGTTAGCGTCGCGTTTGGGAATTCCCATTATCTACGGCACAGACGCCGTCCACGGCAACAACAATGTCTACGGCGCCACCGTCTTCCCCCACAACATCGGTCTCGGAGCCACCAGGTTTTTTCTCGATTACCATTCTCTTTCACTTTGAGCAAACTACAAATTCCGCCAAAGAGGGGTGAGCGAGAGATTGTTTGCACATACTGTGGCTGGAAGTGTAGGTCGTACAGCTTTTGAAGTTTTCTACTATGCTCTGTAATTGTATCGGTCTTAGTTGTTTTGTTCTGTTTCTGTCTTTCTGATGAAACTTGCCTTGTCGACTAGATTCAACCAAACCTACTTACCTGATTTGGATGAGTTTGAAAGTATAATTTTGCTTCGATTGTGTTCAAGATCGGTGCTTCTATTGCAGCCATGCTGTGTTTGGTGGCCGTTGTTAATGTGATAACACTATAGTTGTATGGTATTCAATAGAGAGGCGGATTTGGTCAGAAGAATTGGAGCTGCAACAGCACTTGAAGTAAGGGCTAGTGGTGCTCACTGGGCGTTTTCTCCCTGTGTGGCCGTAAGTCCCTTTTAGAAGGAAGTTTTAACAAGGATATTGAACATAATGATTTGTACATATTGAATGGAAATTTTTCTTTCGTCTCTCTGACAGGTCTTGAGAGATCCGAGATGGGGAAGATGCTATGAGAGTTATGGAGAAGATGCTGGACTTGTCTGTGAGATGACTTTGCTTGTCTCGGGCCTACAAGGCGAGCCACCAAAAGAACACCCAAATGGTTACCCTTATGTTGCTGGAAGGTATAAAATAAATCACTACACTATGGCTTGATTTGAGGTCTTTAATATGTTTGTTGACATCCTCTTATGGAATATTTACTGGGTGATAGCGACAACGTTGTCGCGTGCGCTAAACACTTTGTTGGAGATGGTGGTACCGACAAGGGCATTAACGAAGGGAACACCATTGCGTCATATGAAGACTTGCAGAAGATACATATTCCTCCATATCTAAATTGTCTTGCTCAGGGAGTCTCCACAGTTATGGCGTCTTACTCTAGTTGGAACGGAAGTAGCCTCCACGCCGATTATTTCCTCTTAACAGAGGTTCTCAAGGAAAAACTCGGTTTCAAGGTTTGTCTAAATTTTTTTGAATTGTGACTAATGAAAAATGTAAATAAGCCTACAGGGTGGTGCTAAGATTAGTTTCCTTGATTATGTTACCAGGGATTTCTAGTTTCAGACTGGGAAGGTTTGGACCGGCTTAGTGAGCCTAGGGGATCAAACTACCGCAACTGCATTAAAACTGCGGTTAATGCTGGAATTGACATGGTAGAGTTTGAAACCCGTATGCAAAATATTTCAGCTTAGTAAATGATTTTCATCGTCCTCGGATGATTGAAGGGGTGATGATCCTGTAATCACTGTTATCGCAGGTGATGGTTCCATTTAAGTATGAACAGTTCATACAGGACATGACAGATCTGGTGGAGTCAGGGGAAATACCGATGGCTCGGGTCAATGATGCTGTTGAAAGAATACTCAGAGTGAAGTTTGTCGCTGGTCTCTTTGAACATCCTCTCACGGACCGATCTCTGTTGGGAACTGTTGGCTGCAAGGTGAGGTCTTTTGTACCAAGTACATTGTCTGAGAGCATGATTGACTCTGTTTCCATGCCTGCAGAAACATAGAGAACTTGCGCGTGAAGCAGTTAGAAAATCGTTAGTTCTGCTAAAGAATGGGAAAAATGCTGATGAAGTGTTTCTGCCACTAGATCGCAACGCCAAGAGAATTCTAGTTACTGGAACGCACGCAGATGATCTTGGATATCAGTGTGGAGGATGGACAAAGACATGGTTCGGTCTAAGCGGCAGGA
The DNA here is from genome assembly GCA_900406555.1 of Pseudoturritis turrita. Classification (NCBI taxonomy): domain Eukaryota; kingdom Viridiplantae; phylum Streptophyta; class Magnoliopsida; order Brassicales; family Brassicaceae; genus Pseudoturritis; species Pseudoturritis turrita. The sequence goes on along the minus strand of OVBL01000203.1, from coordinate 378,465 downwards.
TCACAATCGGTAATTTAAGTGATTGCTATATGGTTTGGAAAGAGACTCTAATTGGCAGAGATGCTGTCGAAAAGTTAATCGGTATGTATTTATCTTTGTCTGAAATGCAGGCACAACGCTTTTGGATGCCATAAAAGCAGCAGTTGGAGACAAAACCGAAGTGATCTACGAGAAGATTCCATCAAAGGAAACCTTAGCCTCGAGTGAAGGATTCTCTTATGCCATTGTTGCAGTGGGGGAATCACCCTATGCAGAGACGATAGGCGATAACTCGGAACTCACAATACCCTTTAACGGTAGCGACATTGTCACCGCAGTCGCAGAGAAAATCCCGACTCTGGTGATCTTGATCTCAGGACGACCTGTGGTTTTGGAGCCGACAGTTCTTGAAAAGACAGACGCTCTGGTCGCTGCTTGGCTGCCTGGAACCGAAGGACAAGGAATGGCTGACGTCATTTTTGGAGATTATGACTTCGAGGGGAAGTTACCAGTGAGCTGGTTCAAACGAGCCGAGCATTTGCCGCTAAACGCTCATGCCAATTCATATGACCCATTGTTCCCTCTTGGTTTCGGTCTCAATTCAAAACCGGTGTAACTTCACCTGTCTGATTGAGTTACGGGGAAGTCGGGAAGTATCTAATGACATATATTACAAACAGTGTCGTATTTGTATAAGCAAACAATTAGAAAATTGTGCTATTAGTACCACGGAACCGCAATTAGACCAGCTTAGTTACAGGTCATTATATTGGTGACAGGACTTAGATGATATGTTCTTCAGAAATGCAAACATTGCTATTTACCTTCACTTATCTTTGGCATCGAATTGGCCAGACACCAAACACAGAGAAGATGGAGTTTGAACGGGGAACGATTAGCACGTAGTCGAATCTGGAAAGTATGAAACTTATAGTATATGCACCGTGGATTAAAATCCAAATAGTTAGCTAGAACTGATTCTACATAAGATATAATCTTAACTGTATGAACATGATGGCAATAGGATCTTAGTTCACTTATCTATAAGACCAAAGTAACAAATACACTAGTTGCTAATTACAACACAGCATTCATGAGTTTAACACAAATCTCAAATCAGACTAATTCATCAGCCTACTCTTCCCGGATTTGCTAGTCTTATGGCTCCTTACCGGAGTCAAATAGAATCTAAACAAACTGTTGTCAAGGTTTTCTCGGGCGTACGTACTAACATTTGCTTTTCTCTGGTGAAGATGATGATCCTGTTTGCCTTCAATGCCATTAACCAATGCGTCGCACGAGCTTCTCCCAACTTCAATGCCACTGTTAATAGATCCATGAAACATACCATCACACGAGCTTCTTCCACCTTCAAAGACATTGACAGTGTTAGCTCCACTAAACACGCCATCACATGACTTTCTCGCGCTTACGCTGTAACTTTTCAAAAGCTTCTCACTAACACCACCATTGGTTTCTCCTTTACCTACTCTCCTAAGTTTTAACAGAGACTCAGCCAAAGAACCTTCAACCGCACTTCCTTCAAGTATCAAACTTTGCTCGATTTTTATTTTGTTCTTCGACTCGTTTTTCCTCTGTATCAAACCCCAAATGTTCCATCCCTTTGGCCATTTCTTTCGAGGTTTCTTTAACTCTACACCAACCTGCTTACCCTCACTAGCAGCTACACAAATGTTACCTTTAGAGCCTAATTCTATGCTCTCTGGTTTGTGATTTTTGATCGAATACCAATTTGAATCCCTCAGTTCCTTCTCTGTAACCAATAACTTTGCACCATGAAACAAACCAACAGTTTCAGGTGATACCTTTGCGTTCGAGATAGCTTTCAATTCATCAACCTCGAGCAATCCTTGTCTCTTGATCGAAATCGATCGATCAAAGCTTCTTCTTCGACGAGAATCCGAGTAATAGTTTCTCGTTTGAACTGTCCCACCTGGGCTCTTCTCCTCTTCTTCGTCTTCTTCGCCGCCGGATTTCTTCACCGGAAAGGTTTTAGCATCTTCAGTCACAGTGGACAATGGCGTCAGCTTGTGATATGTTTTTTCCATCAAACATCCATCCCATGAAGCCCTAGGTTTCTCGAACGAGATCCTACCTCCGTCGAGAGACAATCTAGGATCTACATCACACGAGCGACGGCCAATCACATTTCCGGCGAATCTGGAATCTGATTTTTCGTCATTTCGCTTGCTCTTCTGATGATTAAGTGAAAGATTCTTTAGTTTCCTGCTAAAAACCGACGCGATTTCCTTCAAATCTTTACCGTTGTTCTTCTTGATTTGGTTTCCCCAATCCAGATCTATAAACTCCTTCATCGTCTTGTGCTCTCCACTTTCTCCATTGTCGATTTCTTCTTCCACGATCTTCCTCGGTTTTCCCTCATCGAAACCTTTGATATCTTCTCCGTCGTAGTAGTCTTCCTCTTCTTTCAAATCCGGCACCAGAGGCTTTCGAATGGAGCTACCAAGGCGTTCTTCGTCATCATCGACAAACAGGTCGTGGAGAGAGCTTGCGCTAGACCTAGCGTCACACGATCTCCGTCGCGGCTGTTCCGAAACGGAGGCGGATGCGTTTCGAACGGAGTAGGATCGAATACGACGGAGCTCAGGGGTGTGAATGGCGGCGGGAGAAGAGGACTGAGCCTCTATGGTGGCGAGACGTTCACGGAGGCAGGAGGCGCAGAAACCGCTGGTGGGTTTAGCGGAAGGATGACGGTGGCATAAGGAGGAGGAACGACGGCGATTGGTTTGCTTGAAGTGGGCCATGGCTGAAGGAGGTTCGTTGATTACTGCGGCGGTGACTTAAGACAAAGAGAGAAAGAGAGTGAAGTTGATGGGTCAGTCTATTTTAGGATCTCGATGACAGTGTTGTTTGTAGGGTCAAATATGGAAATTCCACTTCCTTAAACCCCTATTTCATTTTTTTCTTTTTCACTATCTTATTCACGTATGATGTCTTCTTTCTTTCTTTTTTCTTTTTCTTTTTTTTTTAAAACTCTAGTATATAAATTGTTATATATATGTTTCGGAAATTTTTAGTCCTCTTAAATAATTACTCGGGGATCACATAAAAGCCTCAAAAAACACGATTGGGGGTATTTCCCGACGGCTCTCCGACGCTCAAGTCAGAAAATAAGGCAAAAGAGAGAAGAATAGAAGAGACCACGGGGAGCCGTGGAGAGCAAGAGAAAGAATAGTCGAAAAATGGAAAGAAAGGAAATGAGTGACTTCGGACCGAACGAAAGGTGGTCCACGAAGTATCTGAGAGTTGGTGAAAGAAATTTAGTGGTGAGACAGAAGGAGAAGAGCAGAGTATTTGTGTAGTTCCGGCCGAAAAAGAAGAGAAATCCGGGTAAAGATCCGGAAAATAGTCCTGAACAACCAGAAAGAGACTAAAATTCAAGGGAATGGGTTTTAGTCTCAAGAGAATTGGGGTCAGTATGTGTATTTTTTAGTCTAAAATTCAGATCTCCTTTATGAAGGAAGTAGAGTAGTATTTATAGACCATTACCTGTCCGGGCTCGGATATCGGACTCCGCGTCCTTAGTTGGGCCGGGTTTAGACTTTTGGATCTGACTTGGTACGATGCACTCGAGTGCTTTTCACCTACTTTCCTTGTCTTCTTGTGCTACTTGGCCGACTATACGGCTCTGCTACGCTGCACCTGATTCCCCGTACCGTTGGCAGCATCTGACACGGTGGATAGGGCGCCGGGGTACTACCTCAGAATCAGTTCTTTTATGCTTCAATCGTTTTCCAAGTATGGAAAACCTGCTTTTACCCTAACACACATAAGGTGAAAGTGTTTTTACCCTTTGACTAAGGATTCAAACATTAAGACGCGAAAGAATTTGAACTTGGCGCTCTGTAAGAGATATTTCATACCTAGTCCGAGTTCTTGATACGAGAACTCAGGCTCCGTGGTTCGTCTCCGGGTGGCAATGCTTAGCGCTGGTTCTCCTGAATGCTTAGCAACGGGTCCCAGTTACTCTGGGTGGCGGGATACGCTAACCTGGGTGTAACATGTGCTTGCTCCGTCTTACCTGTCAGTTTGGGCCATTGTAGACTCAGGCCCAAATTTCTCTAGGACTTTTATTGAAATATATGTTCCACAAAAGACGTTAAGAATCCCACCGTGTTGTATGATACGTGGCGTCAGGCGATTCGCTTAACTCAAAGGAGATTATTTTATCTCCAACAATATAGAAGATCATGACAAACGAAAAATATAGAACTTTGAGTTTCGCGTTTCAAAAATAGCACATTTTAAAAATTTTGTTTAAAAAATAGCATCTTTAATTTTTTTATTTATTTAAATATCACTAAAAGTTTTTGTTTTCTAAAAATAGCACAAAATTAAAACTAAACTTTAAACCCTCGAAACTAAACCAGAAATCCTAAAAACTAAATTCAAATTCAAAAATTTAAATTATAAATCTTTAAAAATCATTTGTAGTGTTTGTAGTATTTTTGAAAAGAAACAAAACTTAGTGGTATTTTAAGAAAGAAAGAAAATTAGTAATGCTATGTTTGGAACAAAAATTTATTTTGGTAGTATTTTAAAGAATTTTTCTAAATATATATATAAGAAATATGATCTTATTACTCAAAAATCATGTTCTGTTACAAAAGTCAGCAAAAGAAGCATTCTAGAAAGTAATAAAATTATGTAGCACATGTTAAATGATATGTGTAAAATATAATTTGTGTGGAGCTCACCGTCACTATACACGCACATTAACTTATTTTTTTACTTCTATATAAACGAACGAATTCGTTCGATTGTAGAACACACCTCAGTACAATAATTTCATAAGCAATAAACTCTCTCTCTTGCTTCATATTTTTCATTATACTATTTTCTACTGGGTATAAAATTTTCGTCTTTTATTATATTTATCTTTATGATAAAGTCTCAAAAAATTTTATAATATACTAGGCCAATATCCGCGCATACGCGCGGGTTTATATATATAATTTGTTTTTATTACATTTTAATATTGATAGCATAAATATTTTGTAAAACAATTTCAGTTTTATTTTAGGAAAAAACATTTATTTGGGTTTATACTTTTGCTTATTTGAACATAATTAATCCACTTATTCATGTGTTGTAATTCTCAACCAAAATGAATGAGAATGAATATTAAATTACCAATACAAAAAGCTCACGTATTTAGTTATTTTGTTCAAGGCATTCATCTTCCTCTATTATTGTTGTAGTTTTTTTCCTTGAGAATTCAGGTATTTGAGTTCGTGGCGGAAAAAAAAACAAAAATCATTGTGGTCATCATGAAGATATCTAAAACACTTCTTTCAGCTTGCAATCCCGTTTTAGCTCTTCTTCGAAACTCTCCATTGACTTGCAATCCATGATGTTGCCTTTTTTCGAGTTTGTTTCCTACAAATTTGCATAATAAATTTAAAAAAAAATTCAAATGCAGAGCTGCGGAAATCATACAAAGTTAAGAGAGTGAAGCTGCATGACTTCTAAAATTTTGTTATAAGAAAATTTACAGCAAGGTTCCTATGTATCATGGATTTGAAACATTGGCTGATTAGATTGGTATAGAGATTGTAAATGTACCACTGATTTCTTCGTTGAAACTTATTACAAAAGCATGTTTAGAAAGTGAATGTGATAGAGAAAGAGATTGTATGTCAAATAATATATACAAAAGTACAACAATTCTCTAGAAAAAAACTCTTACATCTTTAATTGACAAACCACCCAAGTGAATCTGCGTATTTTTTTTTGAAACATTTGCCTCAGATCACGTAGCTCAGGCAACTCAGAGGATATAACCACTAATAACGACGCACCTTTACGACAACCTTCCGAACATTCCCTGGAAAAATAAGGACAAATGGGCCTAAACACGTTTCCACCTAGAACAATATACTTGAATTATCTTGGAGTGTTTCATAAAACCATGTAACACATTTCACACCACTCAAACAGTATTAATAGAAAAATGGCTTAAGGTAATGACGTTTATTGTAGATATTCATTTAGAAGAGAAAATTAGGGAACATGATCTTTAATTTAAAACCAAACTGGTTAATGTATATCTACTCAGAGTATGTTATAACAACGCATAAATACTACAAGCAAAAACAATTTATACATTGACACAGATTTGTTAACAATGAAATCTCATACCAAAACCAAAATTGATCCAAGCCATTGACACTGACACTATCTTTTGTATCATATAGAGATGGTTATATACTAAATTACAGTTCTTTTCTGCAATTCCAAGATTTCATATATGCTCTAGTTCATAAAGACGACGTCCAGTTTTTTTCAAACAGTACAAAGAAAACTGAATATATTGCTGCCGAAGGAATCCTATCTTAAATCAGGCTTTAAAGAAGCTAAATCAGTTAAATGTGTCAAATGCTAGAGGATACATTAAAAAAACGGAAAAGTTAATCGTAATGTGAAGACCAATGAAGACCAAATCAGTCAAATTTTCTGTCAGGAACTTGATGGTGGCCATCCTTTACATCCGAAGAACATCCTCTCGTCCCCATTTTAGCCAGTTTTATCCATAGATTATGTCGAATAACGGAAGAAAAATATTCAGACAATCAAATTGATTCACGAAATATAAACACATACATTAAAAAAAAATTAAGATAAGACTTAAATTCGGAATTAGGATGGATCTGAAGCCAAAACTTAATCAGAATCTCATTCTTTATGTAAGACAATGAGGTAGTAGATTACCATCCCCAAAGGTCCAATATAACAAACCGTAAGAAACTGAAAACGTCCATACTTGCAGAGTGACATGTGATCGAGTTTGTGTCTTCTGCATAACACACAAAATAACAAACACGATGGCTAACTATAATAATAAAGTTGAAATAGATAAAAAAAATAAACTCAACATTCAGGGACATTCGTAAAACTGAAAAAGATGAAAGAAACTAAAGTGGATTATTGTTAAACAAAACCATTGTTGCTCAAGCCCACCATGTAGAGTACCAACATCAAAAAATATTAGCATAAGCAGAACCAAAACCTACATATAAATGAGACTATCTAGCATTTTTGGGTTAAATAACCAAGCTGATCTTTTTAGAAGGTGAGTCTAATTTGAGATATTGACAAGTTACGACGTTGACACCTACCTTGGAGAGTGTAGTACCTAATAATTACATCTCAAACTCCTCATCTTAGTTAAATTAATCCCACCGTTCCCTGCTTCTAAATTGGAGAGTTGTATCATCCATCTAAATGCATCCAAATGCAACAATTAAATGTCTACTACCACCTTATAATAAGAATTTAGAACCCTAGTATAGGACAAAACTATTAGTCATCGATGACTCATGAAAAACCATTGAAATTTTTAAGAGGTTCAGTTGGGAGTACAACAAAACCAGCAAGAAGAATCATCAAACAAACCCAATAAATTGCATAAAAATACATCATCTTACGATACAATAATGGCAATACTGATAAGTTTACTCATTTAGATTCAATTCGTACAATCACTCAATTATCCTTGTCAAGAATAGAGAAGAAAAATCCTGACAATAAAAAATATCCCATTTGCAACAACCAGATTTATAATGATTTGAACAAAATTATTTTATTTTGTGCTTGTGTGGGTGTGTAAATATTTTAGATATAAAAAGCAATTCAAGAACTATAATAAGTACCCTGAAGACAAACAAAATCCAGGAAACAAATTCAAATTTCTAGGTGAATTCTGGTTGTGACACTAATCTGAATTGAAAACGAAAAGCGAATATCAGGGAAGAGTCATAAAACCAAATTATTTTTTGTAAATTCTAAAATCAAATTCTTACCCATGATTTACTGAAGAACAATTGATCGAGACGCTCGTCAGTTTTGTTTGATCGTCTTTTTCTCCTCTCACACTCCCATAATACAAAAAAGAGTGTGAATATTAAAGAGTTTGAATGATAAGAAGGAGAAATTGAATCGCACGGATGAGTTACTGAGATATTACAAAAGGAGAAAAATGGAGGTGGAGAGTCGAGAAACGTTTTTCCAAGAAAAAAAATAGAGGAGAGGAAGCGTGAAGGAAAATGTGATATGTCTAATGCAGGTTTTTTCATTGGTTCTTAATAGAAATTCATTGCCACGTGTCAATCTCTAATGTGCTGACATGTCACTCATATGAAAAATATTGGCCTTCTTTTATATATTAGATTTCGATCTTTGTTCAATTTAGATATATGAAGAAAATTTAAATTTAATAATTGTAATAGTGTTATTGTTGTATGATTAGCGATTCAAATCTATAAAATGTATATTGTTGACCACCCAAACAAAAAATTGGCGATCAACTTGTGATCCTTCTTTTAATGGGAGGTTCTTAATTTGCTTAAATTTAACCCATTTTTTTAATTTCATATCCACCTTTTGTTATATAATGTTTATGATGATAAGAAAATCATTTTTATAGATTTAGATTAGTAAGTGATACGTTAGACATTAGATATTTGGCAGCTTCTGTCTAGTGTCAACTTTTTGGATTCCCTTCCAAATCAATAGGTCAAAGTCAACTTTTTCTATTTTATTGATTGACTAGGTTTTTTCTATTTCATTGATTGAATTTTTTTTTTTGGTTTAAAAAAAAAAATTATGCATCTCAATTCAATGAAATTTTGTTTTAATAATTAGGTAATTGTTCAAATTTATAAATATATAATATAAGGGAAATAGGTCAGTATAATGGTACTAAATTATGCATATATTCCTCCATATAGTTCAATTGTATGTCATGTTTTCTAAGAAGTTTTTTCGTTTAACAAAAAAAAAGGTTGGGATTTAATATACCCATAATCATGTTTAGATATATTTTCATCTTACATTTGAGATATCTAAATTCAAATGAGAAAACGTGATTAGGAAGACTATAAAAAAATAAAAATAAAACTCATTATCAATCTCACGAAGACATTGGTAAAAGGGAAAATGGTTTTTCTCTCTCAAAAAGGCGATAAAGTTTTTTCTTCACAGTCGATTATCGACGCCTCTCACGGCGTCGTCTTTCACAGGCCCTCCCTTCCTCATGGGAAGCTAAAGTCCCACAAAAATCCTCTCCAAAAAAGGCTCCAAGTCAAAACCAAAATCAAAACCTAAAACCTCGACCATCGCATCTTCACATCTCGTCTCACACCCACTGGTTGCTCTGTCTAATAAGGATGGTTCTTCGAAGCCTCTCTCAAGTATTCCTTCATCGGTGAGTTCTCAGAATGCCCAATTGACTATCCCAGTGACGGTCTTAGCCATAAACTCTATCCCAGATCTGTCGGCGGCTTCCGTTTGTACAAATCCTGAGCAAGCTAATTCGACTACTGATGTTATCTTAACCACGCCGAAGCCGATTGTATGCTCACCTGAGGAGGCGCCTTTGCCTCAACAGGTCCCCACTGCGAACTCCCCGACAGAGGTGAACCCAGTCTTCGGAAACAGTCTCTCAGATGTGGTTGATGACTCTTGGGCTGACCTTGTAAAGGGATCAACCAAACAGCTCAAGCGGAAAGGTACATCCTACACTTTGGATTCAGGTGAAGCTTGTGTGAAAATACCGAATTCGGCGATTGAAAGACATAGGAAATCATGGGAGTGTTTCATTTTGGGTTAATTCTACTCCGACCCTCCATCTCAGGTAACGATACACAACATCGTCAACGGCATTTGGAGCAAGCAATATAGGGATGTTGCAATCTCGAAACTGGAAGGTCATGCCTTTCTGTTCTGAATTCCAAATGCCCACACTCGCAACTGTGTCCTAAATCAGCGTATATGGCAAATTGACGGACAAACCAAGTTCGTTGCAAAATGGGATCTAGGAGTGATTCCGACAAAGCATGAATTAACATCAGCTCCAATCTGTCTTGAGTTTCGTAATGTACCTTTTCAATTCTTCAATGAGGAGGGGATCGAACACATAGCTAGTATGGTGGGTGATCCTAAATTCATGCATCCAGCCACATCCAACAAAACAAATTTGGAGGTGGCCAAAGTGTTTATTTTGATTGACCCTCGGAAACCTCTACCAGAGGCAGTCAAAGTCCAGTTTGATCAAGTGAGATTAGGAGAGTTGGAGTGTCTAGCCCCTGGATGCCTCCCATCTGTTCTCACTGCAAGGGGATATGCCATAACCTAAGACATTGCAGAGTCTCCCCAATCACTTGCAAGAGTTGATCCTCCACTACCCACCTTATTGATCAGTGTCCAAGAGCAAAAGTTGCGGGTAAGATGAAAAGAAGAAAACCGAGTAGAGGTAGATCCAAGACTCCTACCTTGAATCAGCTAGTGGAAAGAGACCCTCTTAAGGGCAAAGAGGTACAAGGTAAAGAATGGATAACTAAGGCTAAGCAGCCTCCAATCAAAGGTTGTACTTTGCCTAAGAAGCCTGATAATCTTGTGGTTCAGTCAAATGTGACTACACTTGGAACGACTGAGTTAGTTCTGATGGGAGAGTCTAGAAAGCAGGAGACTGTAGGTACTCTTGCGGGCTCAAGTTCAGACAAGAGTTCCTAGGACTCAAAATCTGATGTTGAAGAAGATTCATCTGACACTATGTCTTCTGAATTTGATGAGGAAGAGTATACATAAGTGCTGTCTAAGGCTTAGCGTAGAGATCTAAGAGGCAAGTGCCTCAAACGCTCTTCTTAATTATGTGTATAAATCATTTTTGTTGGAATGTCTGTGGGTTTAATATATTCAGCCACTGAAACAGATTTAAGAAATGGTATAAGGCTAATAAGCCTATTTTTTTAGGTACTATTGAGACGCATGTCAAACAGCCTAAAGATAAGAAGTTCATCAGTGAGTTAATGCCTGGCTGGTCTTTTGAAAACAATTATGGGTTCTCTCATTTGGGTAAGATTTGGGTGTTGTGGCATCCGGATGTCAAGGTGGTTCTTATTGCTAAACCCCTTCAAATGATAACTTGTGAGGTGCTGCTCCCTGACTCTGCTTGCTGGTTAGTTGTGTTTGTGGTATATGCTTCTAATGATGAGAAGATTAGACAAGAGTTTTGGAAAGAGATTGTTCATTTAGCTTCTTCTCAGACTGTGGCTAATAAGCCGTGGATTGTTCTAGGAGACTTTAACTAGGTACTTGACCCCTCTGAACAATCTTATGTTGCTAACATGAATGTGGGTAGGAGAATCAGGGACTTCAGAGCATGTCTGCTTGAGGCTGAATTGGTAGATCTTGTATACAAGGGCAACACTTACACATAGTGGACCAAAAACAAAGCTAGACCAAGGGCTAAGAAGCTGGATAGGGTGTTGGTTAATGATAAGTTGGGCTCCCTATTTCCCTATGTTTTTGCTATTTTTGGTGAACCAGATTTCTCTGATCATGCTTCCTATGGTGTAGTGCTTGAAGCAGAGAATGTAAAAGCTACAAGACCCTTCAAGTTCATCAAATTCTTGTTATAGTCCCCTCACTTCACTGCTTTTGTTAGAGACCAGTGGTTCTCTACCAATGTTGTTGGGTCAGCTATGTTCATGGTCACTCAAAAGCTAAAGGTACTGAAATCATCAATAAGAAGCTTTAGTAAAGACAATTATTCAAACCTTGAGAATAGAGTGGTAGAGGCTCAAAATTTGGTACTTAGCTGCCAGAGAAGAACCCTTTCTAATCCTAGCTTGGTGAATGCGACAAATGAATTGGAAGCCCAAAGAAAGTGGCATATTCTTTCCAAAGTCGAGGAGAGTTTCTTCTGCCAGAGATCTTTTATTTCCTGGCTAGCAGATGGTGATAGTAACACTGCTTTTTTCCACAGAATGGCATCTACCAGGAAACCTATCAACACAATCCAATTCTTTCAGGATGAAAATGGTACCAGAATAGATACTCAGGAGGGGATAAAGGATCATTGCGTTGATTATTTTTCAAACCTGCTTGGTGGAGAGACGGGTCCACCAATGCTAGAGCAATCAGACATGGAGCTTCTTCTCACCTACAGCTGTTCTCAGGATCAGCAATCTGAGTTGGCAGCTGGTTTCACTGATCTTGATATTAAAACAGTTTTCTTCTCTCTCTCCAGAAATAAATCAAGTGGTCCTGATGGCTACTCTGGAGAATTCTTCAAAGGAATGTGGGAAATTGTGGGAGCTGGGGTAACAGATGCAGTGCAAGAGTTTTTTTCTTCAGGTCGTTTGCTTAAGCAATGAAATGCTACCACACTGGTTCTCATTCCAAAGATCCTCAATGCCTCTAGAACATCTGATTTCAGACCTATATCCTGCCTCAACACCATGTAGAAGGTCATAACTAAGCTTCTCACTTCTAGATTACAGAAGCTCATCTCTCAGGTTATTTCCTTTTCACAATCAACCTTCTTGTCTGATCGTTTACTTGCTGAAAATGTCCTCTTGGCCACTGAAATTGTTCATGGATATAATAGAAATGGAATTGAGCCTAGGGGAATGTTGAAGGTGGACCTTAGGAAAGCATTTGATTCTGTTAGGTGGGACTTCATAATCTCTGCCCTAAGAGCCTTGGCTATCCGTAAGAAGTTCATTAATTGGGTTTTCCAATGCATAGCAACACCTACTTTCTCCATTTTTGTGAATGGAGTGACTAGAGGCTTCTTTAAAAGCAATAAGGGACTGAGACAAGGGGATCCCGTATCTCCATATCTCTTTGTGCTTGCAATGGAAGTATTCTCCAAGCTACTACACTCAAGGTTCCAAGCTAGCTATATCCATTACCACCCAAAGACCTCAGACCTTTCTATCTCTCACTTAATGTTTGCAGATGATGTCATGATCTTTTTTGATGGTAGAAGCTCTTCTCTGCATAGAATTTGTGAAGCTCTGGACGACTTTGCCTCCTGGTCTGGACTGCATGTGAACAAAGATAAAACACACCTTTTCCATGCAGGGCTAGACAGTTGTGAATCTACATCCATTGAAAAGTTTGGCTTCCCCACAGGATCTCTACCTATTAGATACTTGGGGCTTCCCTTAATGAGCAGAAAGTTAAGAATCTCTGAATATGAACCTCTTCTAGCTAGTCTGACTTCTAGTTTCAAGGCTTGGGCTGTGAAATACTTATCTTTTGCAGGGAGAGTGCAATTAATTGCTTCTGTCATCTCAATGAAAGTCAACTTCTGGATCTCCACTTTTTTGTTACCTCAAGGGTGTCTCAAGAAAATAGAATCCCTATGCTCTAGATTCCTTTGGTCAGGTAACATTGAAAAGTTGCCAAAGGTGCAAAAGTCTCTTGGTCAGGTGTCTGCTTGCCTAAGGCAGAGGGTGGTGTTGGCTTGAGAAGGTTCACAATATGGAATAAAATGCTTTGTCTCAGGCTGATTTGGCTTTTATATGTAGATAATGGCTCTCTCTGGACAGCATGGTACAAACATCACCATCTCATGAATAAGTCTATATAGGAAGTGACAGACTCTAAGCAGGACCCATGCACTTGGAGATCTATACTTTATCTGAGGCCGTTGGCTTAAAAATTCATGAGATGCAGAGTTGGAGATGGTCAGAACACCTCTTTCTGGTATGATAACTTGACTTCTTTAGGTCCCCTGATAAGGCTCTTAGGTGCTGAAGGACCCAGAGCCCTTTGTGTTCCTATTACATCTAAGGTTGCTGAGGCCTGTAATGATCAAGGTTGGGAGCTCTCTTCTCCGAGATCTGAGGATGCTTTGCTATTACATGCTCATCTCACCAGCATCCCCTCCCAAGCATATCCACAATAAATGATTCTTACTTTTGGTTTGCCGAGAACTCTGAATGTGCAGGTTTCTCTTCACCAAAAACATGGGAGGAGCTGAAACCTAGAAAGAAAGCTATGACATGGACTGGTTCTATATGGTTCAAAGGTGTTATCCCTAAACATGCTTTAAACATGTGGGTAAATCACCTAAACAGACTTCCTACACGACAGAGACTCGCTTCATAGGGCCTAATCACTAACTCAAACTGCTGTCTCTGCTATGTGGATATTGAATCAAGAGACCACCTCCTGATTACATGTCCCTTCTCCACCATCATCTGGTCTAAGGTATTCTCTAGGCTGCGACCAAATCTAAGGATTCACTCCTGGTCCGAGCTCCTTTCATGGATTAGGCAGAGCTCAAAGTCGGCTCCGTCGATACTTAGAAAAGCGGCAGCCTAAGCTACAATCTTTCACATTTGGAAGCAAAGAAACAATGTTTTGCATAACTCCGAAGTGGTTCCACCACTCATCATCTTCAAAAACATTGAGAGAGAGAGAGAGAGATTAGAAACACTATCTCAGCAAGAAGGAAAAGGAAGAGATGGCATGAGCTTATGCTTCTTTGGATTCGGTAACAACACCCAAATCAAACCCAATATCTATTGTAACCTTGTTTTTATTCTTTTTTGTCAAGGTTGCTCTTGTAACTAGGTAATGCTCTCTTGTGATACCTAATCATCTTCATTCTATATGATATTTACATTCTTAGAAGAAAAAAACTATAAAAATTAGATATGAAAGTGCAATATTTCTCTCTAGAGTTTAGATCGGCGAGCTCCGTTCATCTCCAGTCTAGGTCCGGCGTCCGGCGACTTCCATAGCTCCAACGCCGGGACCTCTAGTTTTTCTCTCGGTATTGTCTTGTTCTTTCGTCATTTTGTTTTTCTCGGATCAAATCGGGCATCATATAAACGGAGATTTGCTCCGATCTATGAGGTTTCGACTCAGTGAAAGGTGGGGTTTCGGATATGAAAAGACCAGGGTGGTGGAAGAGGAAGGCTTGGTTCATATTGTCGATGCGTGAGGTTTGGTTTCTGTTGGACTCGCGATGTCTCCCTCTGTAGGTCGTCATGTTATTCTCGTTGGAATCAGAGCTTCTCCGACATCAGTAGGTTGGCGTGATAGAGATCTGGGCTCGCCTATGTCCCTGCTAAAGGACTTAGCTTGCTCGAGTTTCGTTTTTGCATTTTTCTTTCGTGGCCTTAGCTTGAAGATGGAGCAGATCGTTCGAACGGTTGATGTAGTTCTAGTGTTTGCATCAATGGATTTGCTATTTTGGTCCTGATTTTGAGACTCTAGTTTGCTGCTTGTAGTTTATGTGTAAGATTTGGGTCTCTTTGTGAGGGATATTTTGTGTCCGATTTCAATCATTTTGGTTGTTTTGGCTAGGTTTATTTGTTGTTGGTTGTCTAGTATTCCTAATTTCCGCTAATTAAGAGTTTTGGGTGGACCTCGCTAACTCTTGGTGTGTGTGCGCGTAGTTGTGTGTCTAGGATGGGTAATCTCGATTAGCTTATGTTTTGTCTTTGAACCTTTTCCAGTCTCTTCCCATCGCCTTTTAGCTTAGTCAATAATCAGTTTTCACATGTAATCTTTCTTAGTCAGTTCTTGTAAGGTTAACCTTGTGTGGGATGCAAATTTCTAGATTTAGACTCTTTAGGTTGAAGATTAGGTGATAGAAGTAAAGGCTCTCGACTGTGGTTATTTGCTATGATTTTTCGTCGTATTTGGGTTCTTGGTTCACGGTTTCTCCTACCCCTGGCGTCTGCTTGTGAGTTTTTGTAGTTCTGCGTCTGCTCTTTCCGCGCTTTCCGTTTGTTATGCGAGTATTTTTTTCATGTTCCTAAGTTATGTGTTAGTTATGAATTCTAGATAACCATAATGTTATGGGTTTGCTTATCGGTAATTTTTCGGATTGTGTTTTTTTGGTAAATTTTCGGACTTTGGTTCTCCATAAAACTTTCGGATTTTGTTTATGGTTATATCCGGAATTGTTTCTGGAGTTGTATTCTAATGTGTATTTTTGATGTGTAATAAATAAATATCCTTCGGTGAAAAATAAATAAATAAAGTGGACAACACGAGTAACATAGAGATTCGGAGCCACGACAAGTTCCCAAGAGAAGAGATGTGTTCTTCAATAACATAATGGTAAGTCCCGAAGACAAACAGTACTGTTTATGATATTACTATTATTACCTTTTTCTTTTTGTCGACACATTCAGATTTACTGTAATTGTTCTCATTTTCTGATAAAGATTGGAATCTCCCACGTGTTCCTTCCAGATACAGTGTCTGTGTGTGACAGTCATTTTGTTTTTTGATTTTTTTTTTTTGTCACTCCATGACAGTCAATGCATTATTAATGACAGTAAGATAAAAAAAGTAACAAACTGCACTAACGCTATAAAGACAAAATAAACAATGAATTTTTGTTCAAACAACAATTGTTTTTTATTTATTTTGTGTGTAAAAAAGTGCAGGGATTAAGTTCTACATTTATTTTAGAAATGTTAATTGTGTGATATAAAATGCAGGGATATTATTTCTATTTTTATCATAATGAACTGGATTGGTTTGATAAATGTTTTGGTTTAACTTCCAATGTAATGTAACTTCTATCACAAAAATAATTTTAATTTTACAAGATTTTGCCATAAATCAAGGGTTGGTTTGATTTGTTAGTTTCTGTTTTCATATATATAAATTCAGATCACTTTTCTAATTTAGTTAAGATTGAGGAGCTGATTGGTAAGGATTGTGGTTGTAGATTTTTGCTGTAGACTTTTGACTATAAAAATTTTGGTTATAAAAACTGTAACTGTTATTTTAAATATTTTCAAAAGTCTAATTGGTAACAAAAATTGTTGATACCGTGACTTTTACTATAATTTTTTTGGTCAAAAATATGAACAATGTCATATTTGAATCCATATACTCGAACAAAACACCAATGCTACATATTTTGGTAAATATTTTTAAAAATTTTATAACTTAAAAATGTTGGGATAATTTTATGAAAAATATTAGTAATTTTAAAAAATTTCCAATAATTTAAATTAGGTATGAATAGAGTCATATAATTTAATCCGAAATGCTTACAATTAGTTTAATTAATAAATTTTTAGTTAATATAATATAAGAAAAATAGATCTCAAAAGAATAGAAAAAAATAATAATAATTAATTAGTAAATTTTTTTTTTTGATAAATTTAGTATTGTTTCATAAAAAATTTTCTATTTCTGTGGGAAAAAATAAATAAGAGTAATAATTATAAAAAATATTTATTATATGAAGAAGGAGAAACAAAGTTGGTTTTCAGAAACTTTAAAAAAAATACAGCAAAGAAGAAGAAAAAATAAAAAAGTGACTGTAGTGACTTTAAAAAAAATAAAAGCAGTAAAAGTTTGATTGGCTAATATTTAAGTGTAAGGGTTGTATAACCCAGTAAAGTCTTTGCAGTCTAAATGCCAATCAACCCCTAAATCACTTAGATGATGATTGGCAACTTTTAAAACTGTAAAGACTTTAAAAAAAATTAACGTTATTAAAATCACAATTTACTCAATCAGACTTTTTTGATTTAAAAGTCTCTAAAGTACTAAAATTCCTCCTAAAAATTCTCACAGCCATTTTCTTTAAATTTTGTTCTTGTTTCGTTAGTTTTTTTTTAAGCGTACAAAATCTGACTTTTGTTTTTTAAAGTCACAACCAATTTTTTTGAAAATTAAATTCTTTACATCAATTAAAAAATAAATTAAAATAAATAGTTAAATCCTTACCAATCACCCCGATGAAAGAAAATTTGAGTTTATTTTAAAATTGCAATAGTAATAATTAATCATGCTAATTATGAAGCCCACAAAATAAAAGGGTACATATGGGCCTGTTGTAATATTAGTGGGCCCAAGATGATAAATAAAGATAGCGAATAAAAACATGACCTTGCGCTGTCTAATTACGGATGTGCCACTCCCCCCCCTCGAATCGCGCGATTTAGCTGTTGCAATCCGTATCACACAGCATCTTTCTTCGTCTTCTTCTCTTACTGGACTGAGCACTAAGCAGCTCCGATAGGTGAAAATGTGTTACTCTCTCTCTTTACAATCCTCAATCGACTTCCGTAATCGCCACTCCCTAAAACTCCATGGAGATCGACCAATCTTGACTTCGAACTCAGCTACACTGGGGTATCCGTCGTTGCCGGAGCGAGATCGTCGGGGAAAGTTGTTCCTCTGCAATAGGAGAGGCGTAGGCTCGTTGAGATTTGGCGGAAACATTGGCGTTAAGCTATGTGGTATTCCGCGTCATCGATCAAGAGTGCATTGCGGCGATGCTCGCCGTATGCCGGAAGATCGGCACGACGCAGAAGTGACGGCGGAGACGGTGATGGTGACGGAGCAACCTGATTTTTCGGAATTTATAACGTCGGAGAGGGTGAAGGTTGTCGCGATGCTCGCGCTTGCCCTGGCGCTATGCAATGCGGACCGTGTTGTGATGTCCGTCGCGATTGTGCCTCTTTCGCTTTCTCGCGGATGGAGCAAGTCGTTTTCCGGTATCGTTCAGGTTATTCTTCCGAGATTTTCGATTTTTCTTTCCACAATTGGTTCTTCCAAGAACACTTGTCTGGCGATGTTCTCGTTCGTCTCATTACTTTCTTGAATGCTTTTATGGTAGTCATCGTTTCTATGGGGATACCTAATTTCACCAATAGCTGGCGGAACTTTGGTGGACCGCTATGGCGGTAAGGTAGTCATGGCGTGGGGAGTAGCTCTGTGGTCGTTGGCTACCTTTCTTACCCCTTGGGCTGCTGATACTTCTCTGTGGGCTCTGCTTGCTGCAAGAGCTATGGTTGGGGTTGCTGAAGGAGTGGCTCTTCCTTGCATGAACAACATGGTTGCGAGGTAGTGATATTTTGTTTCTCAACACTACTTGATCTGTGACTGAGACACACATGTTTTGAAACGAGTTAGACCAGTTACTGGAATATATTGAGTTCATAGTGATAGTACTTTTGATGTAGATGGTTTCCTCCAACAGAACGTTCTAGGGCGGTTGGCATCGCAATGGCTGGATTCCAGCTTGGGAATGTTGTAGGACTCATGTTGTCTCCTATTCTCATGTCTCAAGGTGGTATATATGGCCCATTTGTAATATTTGGTTTATCAGGGTTCCTCTGGCTGCTCGTTTGGCTATCTGCTACGTCAAGTGCACCAGATCGGCACCCTCAGATTACAAAGTTTGAACTCGAGTACATAAACCAAAAGCAGCAAACATCTACTAGGGAGAGCAAACGTAGTACCGCAGGTGTAATCCCTCCTTTTAGACGCCTACTCTCCAAGATGCCGACGTGGGCTGTTATAGTTGCAAATTCCATGCATAGCTGGGTATTTATAAAGAATCCCCTCAATTCAACTCTTTATTCATTCTTGTTACTGTGAGGAAATGTCTTGATTTTTTTTGTAGAAGATAAATTGTTAGCACCCACTCATGCACTGAGCAGACAATGTTCAGGTGTTTCTTCATTTGCGAAATTCATCTAACTAACTATAAATTACTTCCAGGGTTTCTTTGTGATCCTTTCATGGATGCCTATCTACTTCAATTCAGTAAGGCCCTAGCACCACCAAATTGTAAATATATTCTTGTTCTTTCTAGTCTTCGTAAGAGATTTAAAAGAATAACATTCGGCAGGTATATCATGTAAACCTCAAACAAGCTGCTTGGTTCAGTGCTGTTCCATGGAGTATGATGGCTTTCACAGGATACCTTGCTGGTTTTTGGTCGGACCTGTTGATACGGCGTGGTACGAGCATCACCTTAACGCGAAAAATCATGCAGGTTTGTTTGTTCCTGTGTCACTAGGCCAGATTCAGTCATTAGGTCTCTCGGACTGAAGAGTTTTGTTATACATATCAGAATGGTGTTGAAGTCTGATGCAATAAATTATGGTGCATTCAGCTTTCATTTTCTTTTTCTTTTGCTGACTGGGGGATTTCATTCCTTGTTTTGGCAGTCCATTGGTTTTATTGGTCCCGGGATTGCTCTCATTGGTCTAACCACAGCAAAACGGCCTCTAATAGCATCTGCCTGGCTTAGTTTAGCCGTTGGGCTTAAATCATTCAGCCACTTGGGATTTCTTATTAATCTTCAGGTAACCAAGCGTGTGATTCGTGCTTAACCCAGTACAAATTTTGAGTTTATTTAACATTTATTTCCCCTTGTTTCAGGAAATTGCTCCAGAATATTCCGGTGTTCTACATGGTACACTTTCTAAGGCTCCTTTCATAGACATTGGTTTCAGAGCTTCTATTTGGTTCACTACACAGATAGCTGGTTTTATACCATCTGAGATTAGAATCAATCAAAATTTTGTAGGGGATTGGGAAACAGTTTACCAAAAAATTTGTGACCGTTTTTCCGCCTCTTATTGTTTTAGGAATGTGTCTTACTGCTGGGACGTTGGCTGCAATAGTTGGCACAGTTGGAGCTGGTTTCTTTGTAGAACTATTGGGCTCCTTCCAAGGATTCATCCTTCTTACAGCAATTTTATATCTTCTCTCTGCTCTATTTTACAACATATATTCAACTGGAGAAAGAGTCGATTTTGACACAACAGGTCCATCACATCTCTTATTCTCCGGGTTATGTCGATTGCTTTCTGTGTTCTGTTTTCGTGCACTGTGTAATGGTTTATCGTTCCAGTATATTGCATCATTCTAATGGTATATATATTGGTCTTCTTGGCAGCTTGAAGGACCACAAAATCCAGATAACAGATGGATCAGCTAGTAGAGAAATTTCAACTCTAAATAGAATCAAGCTTCTCCTCTCCAAGTAAATATCAGGAAAAAGTTGCATCGGTCTTGTATAGAAACTAGAAAAGATCTCTCTACCAGGTAGACTCTACCTTCTTTTTCGCCTCTTCTGGTTATCTCCCTGATAAATAAAAGAATATGTACCCAAACTACCTAGTTTTCTATGTTCAATGTCCATGAAAACAAAAAAAAATCACGCCTTTAAGAAGCAAAGTAACACCAACACCTCTCATCCGAATATTTGGAAAAATCTGCAAAAACAATAATGAAAAGAAAACAGTCAGGTGTGTGTAAGTTGGCAGTGGAAACTTGCAAGAACATCTAAGATGGTGATAACCAGTAAAAGTTGAGCAATAAGTACTCGTCTATTCTTCTTATTTCATAGGAATTACAATTCTAGTGTCTGATTTTATAACATAAAGCTCTGAGAAAGCATTTGTTCTGCTAAATTGTGTGCTCATGAAAAAAAGTCTGGTTGAATCTTAAAATCTTCAGCAAGCCCACGAATTTACCGGATCACAAGACGATTTTCATCAAGAAAGACCATAATTAGTCCAAAAAAAGACCTCGAAGAAACCTATAAGGCACGGAAGCAGAGAAAAGTGTAGATCCGTGATTTGGGACCTTGAGGTGCGCGCACTTTGTCTACTTCATTATTTACATACACGTGTACCTCAGGCTTGTAATAGTTTCCCACTTTAGTCCCTCTATTACGGCATTAATACGTAAGCGAGCCGCTACGTTTGGCTTTTACTCAGATTGGTTCCCTGTTAATTCCTCTGGTTGAAATTAAAATTCTAAAATCTCCCTTCTTGTTTCATTTTTTGTTTCTCACTTTCCCTGGCCTGTTCCATCTAATTCCTTAAAAATAAAATAAAATAAAAATTGAATGTTTAAAGAGAATGCGTTATTAATATTTATTTCATATTAAATTCTTAGAAAATGATCCATGGTCCCAGTACGAGTACAAGGGTGTTCTTTATAAGAAAAATAATATCAAGGGTGTCGCTTACTAAAAAACAAATACATGTGGGGCTCTTGTTAGATATTTTCAGAAAAAAATACAAAAGTTCTTCGGAGCTTCCTCTGCCACACAAAACAAAACTTCACTTCACTCTCTCTTTTCTTGTGATCCTCACACTTTCAATCCCTGAGATCCTATCAAATCGCCCAAACGAAAACAATTACGTTTAGGTCATTTTGTTGGACCAATTTTTAATCAAATTTAAAATTTTATGGACCAGATAATTAAAAAGATTAATTGGTAAAATATGAATGAATAATGGACAAACGATAAACCATTTGGATTTAAGAATTAATTTAACTCTCATAAAGTTAAGTGTATTTTTAATATTTGTCCCACATCGATTAGATGATTAAAAATTATACGATATATAAGAGAAGACACACGTTTTTATGTTTAAAAGTGTGCACCTAAAAAGAGAGATGATCAAGCCACACGTGCGCACCACCGCCGTTTGCTGGCTCGGCACGTGGCTCGTGGGCTTTATATTTGGCACTTAGGACACTTAGGGCACTAAGATGATCAGATTCTTTTTGGTCAATATCAACACAAAAGTCAACATGTTTTGAAATCAAAAACGAAATCAAAATATTTCTCCTTTCTTGCAGAATCTTAATGGTTCCGTGTCTTGCGCTCCACACCCTAACATTACGCCTTGTGATTATTGCCCACGATCTGCGTCCTGTCTTTATGATAGAGGAGTTGATCACCTATCTCTTGGCGAGTTTCCGTGAAGGCCTTTTGGCGAGTTTCGCGAAACGTTTCTTGAATATTTTTTCTGGGAAAACCTTCTGGTTAAATTCCACATAATTATATAGTGATTAAAACGCTTATAAAGCTATCACTTTCACTTATCGTTACTGATTTTGTTTATCTTATGATACAGATCATGACTACCGGTGATGACAACATTCTCTCGGGCAACAGATCTAGTGCATTGACGCCCCAAGTCAGGGATGGTCTTCCACTGCAAACCTCCGCTGTGCCTTCCCTCGCTGCTATCACTCCAGATAAGTTCGATGGGACCAACTTCAAGTCGTGGCAGAAAAAGATGCATTTCTTTATAACCACACTGAAATTAGAGAAGTATCTCACAGAGAACAAACATGTTTTGCCTTCGGACAATACTGATCTCCGAGCTCTGGCTAGTGTCAAGGCATGGAACCATGGAGACTACTTGTGCCAAGGCTACATCCAGAACCGGCTGGTCGACCAGCTGTACAACGTGTACAGTGAGTTTTCAACCTCCAAGGCTCTCTGGAATGCTCTGGATATGAAGTAAAGTATTTCAATGTGGGCTCTGGAAAGTTCGTTGCTGCGAAATTCCTGAACTACAAAATGGTGGATTCAAAACCCATCATGGAGCAAGTTCATGAGCTTCAAATGATCATCCAAGAGATAGCCGATGAAGGAATGAAGATCTGTGAAACCTTCACAGTGAATTGTTTCATCGAGAAGTTACCTCCTAATTGGGTGGACTTCAAGAACTATCTCGATCATAAGCAAAAGGCTTTGACTTTGTCAAAATTGATATCTAGGCTGCAAAATGAGTCGCTTAAGCGAAAATCCATCACGGATATCACTCATGATGCTAATGTAGCAGAGTACAAGAGGAAGGAAAAAAGCAAGTTTGTTCCTAACAAACCTGTGCCAAACAAGATCCCTCCTCAGACATCCACGGCCTTCAAGAAGCAGACATTCCCGAAGAAATTCTCAGGGAAGTGTACCTACTGCAACAAGAAGGGGCATTTGGCTTTCGAATATCGTAGAAAGGCAAGGACGCTCAAGCAAACCTGACCAAAGCTGACATGTGCGCGGTGGTCACGGAAGCTAACATGGTTGAGGAAAAACCTAAGGAATTATGGTACAACACCGGTGCCACTACCTATATATGCATCGATAAGATGATGTTTATCACCTATCAAAAGAGCAAGAGTAATAATCAGCTCAGGATGGGGAACGTGTCAAAATCCAAGATTGAAGGCACGGGAAAAATTGTGTTGAAGATGACTTCCGGCAAGGAACTCACTCTGAACAATGTGAAACACGTGCCAGACATGAGGAAGAACTTCATCACTGAGACCGTTTTGGGCAAGCATGGTTTTGCTATCAACTACGAGTCCGACAAGTTGATCATCAAGAAGCATGGTATTTTTGTTGGCAAGGGTTATGAAAAGGATGGACTTGTCAAAATGTGTGTTCAGACAGTCCTCCGAAACAATAATGTAACCACTTCCAAAGTTTCAATGAAAAAGAAATAAGTTGCTTATTTGACTGAGTCTGATAACATTTGGCATGAACGATTAGGACATGTGAATTATAAATCTATACAAAGATTAATTAATTTGAACCTGATTCCGAAATGCAAAATAAACAAAGACAAATGTGAAATTTGTGTACAAGCAAAACTTACAAAAACACCATCATCTCATGTAGAAAGAACAACCGAACCTCTTGATTTAATACACACAAATTTGTGCGACTTAAAGTTTGTACAAACAAGAGGTGGTAAAAAGTATTTTGTAACATTCATAGACGATTGTACAAGATACTGCTATGTATACCTATTACGTAGCAAAGATGAAGTCTTGGAAAAATTCAAAGAATACAAGACCGAAGTCGAAAACCAACTTGGAAAAACTATTAAAATAGTTTGAAGTGATAGAGGAGGTGAATACGATGGACCTTTTAATGCATTATGTACTGAAAAATGTATTATCCATCAAACCACTGCTCCCTGCTCACCAGAATCAAATGGAGTTGCGGAACGAAAAAACCGTACTCTAAAAGAAATGATGAATGCAATGTTACAGGAATCTGGGTTAGCCTAGAATCTGTGGGGTGAAGTTTTGCTCACCACAAACTATATCCTTAACAAAATTCCACACAAAGTCACTGGTAAAACGCCATATAAACTTTGGAAAGGTAACGTACCTTCGTACAAATACCTCAAAAAATGTGGAGGTGCCTAGCAAAAGTTGCAGTACCACCTCCTAGAAAGGTCACACTTGGACCTAAAACTGTGGATTGTTTATTCATCGGATATGCACACAATAGTAGTGCTTATCGATTTCTGGTTCATAAATCAGACATATCAGATAACCATGTAAACACAATCATGGAATCACGAAATGCATCTTTCTTCGAACACATATTTTCTTGTAAGGTTAAACAAGGTTCAAAGCGAACTCGAGAAGAAAGAGACGCAACTATCACTATAAATGAGGCAAGCACTTCTGGGACATCATCTAATGATATTGAAGAAGTGGAAGATGAATCTAGACGTAGCAAAAGAGTTCATAGATAAAAATCTTTCGGTGAAGATTTCTTAATGGTCTTTCTCCTCGAGAATGAACCAAGAACATACAATGAAGCCATGTCTACACCAGACACACCTTATTGGAAGGAAGCCGTCAATAGTGAAATGGACTCGATTATGCAACATCATACTTATGAGATAACCGAGTTACCACTAGGTTTTAAACCACTTGGGTGTATATGGATTTTCAAAACAAAATTGAAAACCGATGGCATAATTGATAAATACAAGGCTAGACTTGTGGTGCAAGGATTTCGACAAAAAGAAGGTCATGATTTCTTTGACACCTATTCTCCGGTAACGAGAATAACTTCAATTCGAATGCTGATAGGAATTGCAGCATTACGAGACCTCGAAATCCATCAAATGGACGTAAAAACTGCTTTTCTAAACGGTGATTTAGAAGAGAGGATTTATATGAAACAACCCAAAGGTTTTATAGTCCCCGGACAAGAACACAAAGTCTGTCGACTTGTGAAGTCATTATATGGACTTAAACAAACCCCAAAACAATGGCATGAAAAGTTTAACAATGTAATGATGTCAAATGGATTTCACATCAATGAATGTGACAAATGCATATACATCAAAATTACTCATAGCGCGTATATTTTGCTCTGTTTATATGTAGATGATATGCTCATTATTGGGAGCAACAAAGATATTATCCAACAAACTAAGAACATGCTTAGTGGACAGTTTGACATTAAAGACATGGATCTCGCAGATGTCATTCTAGGGATAAAAATCATAAGGACTTCAGACGGAATAACTCTGTTTCAATATCGTTATGCAGAAAAAATCCTAGAGAGGTTCAAGAACCACTATACTGGGATTGCAAAAACTCTGGTAGACTCGCAACTTACCTTGACGAAAAAATCCGGGTGAAGCGGTGTCACAAGTGGAGTATGCTTGGGTTATCGGTAGTCTGATGTACTTAACCAATTGTACTCGACCCGATATGACGCACACAGTCAATGTACTGAGCCGCTACACAAGTAATCCAGGCAAACAATACTGGAAAGTCATAACAAGTACTTGCGATACACTAAGAACTATGGCTTGCACTACGGTAAAGATCCGACAGTTTTGGAAGGATACAGTGATGCAAACTGGATATCTGACTCCAAAAACTCTAAATCCACAAGTGGATATGTCTTTACTCTAGGCGGTGCAGCAGTGTCCTGGAAATCTTCCAAATAAAGTATGTTGGCTAGATCAACCATGGAATCTGAATTCATAGCATTAGACAAAACTGCAGAAGACGCAGAGAATGGCTTCGTAATTTTTTGGAAGATATCCCCATGTGGGAGAAACCAGTCCCGGCACTACGTGTACACTGTGATAGTCAATCGGCTATCGCACGGGCACTGAATACTCTTTACAATGGTAAATCTCGGCATATCAGACGACGACATAAAACCATTAGACATTTGATCTCAACTGGTATAATCACAGTAGACTATATAAAATCGGCAGATAATCTAGCTGATCCGTTTACTAAAGGTTTGCCAAGACATCAAGTGGTTTAATCATCGAAAGCAATGAGTGTAAAGCCTATTACTTAAGAGGAAGTTTTGATGGAAACCCCACCTACTATGACTGGAGATCCCACGATGTAGGTTCAAAGGGACAACTAATTCAAGCTAACTCTACTTACACGCGCTGGAAGTTACCCAGTTCCTAAGATGATATACAGTGCTTCCTGTATAAAAAAGGATAAGCGTTGCTTTTAATGATATTCACCATACCTTTGATATATTCGTGAAGTATTACAGGAAACTTCATAAAACAAAGTCTAATGACATATCACCTAATGAGTGCGAAAAAGGCCGTTTCTAGGAGAATGAACGAAATGCTATATTCTCTGAATCCACTCATGATACGAGGCATGTTCAAGGCCACAATGAACACAAAAGAGAACTAAGTTCTACGAGAAAATGAAACTGGGTTATGGCTGTTGTCTAGGTTTACACAAAAATCCGGATGGTTCAAGACATCATGTTCACCATCTGGCCAAGTAAATATGACAGATATTAACAATGAGTAGTTCAAAGCTGAAAAATGCAACCATCTCAGATACAGTGATTTTTCGCTTATACTCTCGACCATCTGTCTATCTAGTCTAGTTAGTCTAGTCAGTAGAGTCCTTCGAGTCTGTCAAAATCTTCATTTGTTTAGAGTCATTTCTATTCATGTGGGGGATTGTTGGACCAATTTTTAATCAAACTTAATTAAGGCTTCATGGGCCAAATAATTAAAAAGATTAATTGGTAAAATGTGAATGAGAAATGGACAAATGATAACCACTTGGGCCTAAGAGTTAATTTAACTCATAAGGTTAAGTGTGTTTTTAACATTTGTCCCACATCACTTAGATGATTAAAAATCATGCGATATAGAAGAGAGGACACACACTTCTATGTTCAAAAGTGTTCACCTAGAAAGAGAGATGGCCAAGCCACACGCGTACGCTACCGCCGCTCGCTCGGCTCGGCACAACACATCACGTGGCTTGAGGCTCGAGGCTCGTGGGCTTTATATTTGGCACTTAGGGCATTTAGGACACTTGAGCTCTAAGATGATCAGATTCTTTTTGGTCAATGTCAACACAAAAGTCAACACGTTTTGAAATCAAAACCAAAATCAAAACGTTTCTCCTTTCTTGCAGAATCTTAATGGCTCCGTGTCTTGCGCTCCACGTCCTGACATTACGCCTTGTGATTATTGCCCACGATCTGCGTCCTGTCTTTATGATAGAGGAGTTGATCACCTCTCTCTCTCTTAGCTATATATACAAGCCTCATCTCTTTTCATTCTTCACTCACTCATCTCTGAAACATTAGAAAAAAAAAAAACTCCAGCAATCTCTCTCTTTTCTCAGTAAGTGTCTCGAGAGTATAATGTAAATTCTTGGTTCGTAGATTCTATAGTTGAGTGTCGCGATTATAGTCTGATATAGTTGTATCCTGGATTCAGAATCTCACAGATCCGCCACACTGCGGGAAATTTTATAAATTAAAAAATAATAATAATATCTCGACTCCGTGTTCTTTTTAAATCGTTTTATATTTATATATTCTCCTTAATTAATTTTTATTCAATCCTATTTTTCAAATAATATCTTACACTTCTTTTTGAGTATATACTTTTTCTTTCTTCGTCAGATTCTCCATAGTATCCCTCTGCTTATAAGCTCTGGAGTGTCCCTTCATCTCTTTCCAGATTCCGGTTTCGAAATTTGGTATTCGCTCGATCATAATCTTGTTTTTTTCTTCACTTGTTCCTCGCTTGATCATATTTCCAGGCTTAAGCTTCTTCCCGATTTGTGATTTTTTGTGAAATTGTTTTCAAACGTTGATTTCAGGGAGTTAAGCGATGGCAAACGCCAATGGAAAAGCTGCGACTGGTTTTCCGGACAAAATCTCGGCGAAGGCGAACCCGGAGGCGAATGAGGCTACGGAGATCGCAGGGAATATCATCTACCACTCCAAGTACAGTCCACATTTCTCCCCATTCAAGTTCGGGCCTGAGCAAGCTCTCTACGCCACGGCAGAGAGCCTTCGCGATCGTCTCATTCAGGTAATCAGTCATTTCTGGACTGTTCCCTTAGTTTCGTTTGAATGTTTGAATATGTGTTTTCTCATGGTTGGATTCCATTTGATTTTGCTGATGCTGGAGTAATCTTCATTTTCACTAAGTTGATCTATGTGGTTTCTCAAACACATATGTGTGTATGAATGTGTCTATGTGTGTGTGGGACCTAAGGTGGGTTGTGTATACTGTTTTGCAGCTGTGGAATGAGACTTATCTTCATTTTGACAAAGTTGATCCAAAACAAACATACTACTTGTCAATGGAGTATCTACAAGGTCGTGCTTTGACTAATGCGATTGGTAATTTGGACCTTCAAGGTCCATATGCTGATGCCCTACGCAAGCTGGGTTATGAGCTTGAAGAGATAGCCGAGCAGGTACTTTTGAGTTACCATTTACCTCTTTGAAGACTTGAGACACTGGTAAATTCTTTTTGATCTGTCCATTGGAGATGTTTGAGCTTTGATTTTATGGTAATTCCAGGAGAAAGATGCAGCTCTGGGGAATGGTGGTTTGGGGAGACTCGCCTCGTGCTTCTTGGATTCCATGGCCACCCTAAATTTGCCTGCTTGGGGTTATGGGTTGAGGTACAGACATGGGCTGTTTAAGCAACTAATTACAAAGAAAGGTCAAGAAGAGGCTGCAGAGGACTGGCTTGAGGTGATGATTATCAGTGTGGTTGTTTCAATAGATCGTTTTCTGAGACTGTAACTCATTCTCTTTTAATGGGAGCTTGCAGAAGTTCAGCCCGTGGGAAATTGTCAGGCATGATGTAGTATTCCCTGTCAGATTTTTCGGCAATGTGCAGATAAATCCAGATGGATCGTAAGTATTAGTGTTGGAACTTACATGACTAAACACTAGTGAGTTTTGCTATGTGTTCTCTGACTTTTCATTGAGCTTGATATTAAGCATTTCAATGGATCGATTGACCATTTTGCAGACGGAAGTGGGTAGGCGGTGATGTTGTACAAGCTCTTGCTTATGACGTGCCAATCCCAGGATATAAAACAAAGAACACAATCAGTCTCCGCCTCTGGGAAGCAAAAGCTAGAGCGGAGGATCTTGACCTTTTTCAGTTCAACGAAGGAGAATATGAATTGGCTGCACAGCTACATTCTCGAGCTCAACAGGTTATAACTTCTCATCTCTAAATAAAGCTCCACCTTTTTTATTGCTTTGTGGTTTTTTGTTTCTCTGTAACAATGAATTTATTTGTATGCAGATTTGCACTGTATTATATCCAGGAGATGCTACGGAGAATGGGAAGCTGTTACGGTTGAAACAACAGTTCTTTCTCTGCAGTGCTTCGCTTCAGGTTTGTCAATTTAGTTGTAGGTTCCTTCCATTTTCTTCATTTTTTTTTGAAGCAATAATGTATTGGATTAACTTACAACTCTCTGATAGCTGGCTGCCTGTCACTATGGGTCGTAAACGGTTTGTAGTGGGCAAAATCGAAATACTCAAACATTGCAAGTTGGCATATTAATTGGAAAATATTTCCAATAAACTAAAACTACAAGTTCACTAACATAATTTCTTGCAATCGATTCATTATTTTAATATTTCCTCTTCACCATATGGAAACCTATTGCAGGATATTATATCAAGATTTAAAGAGAGGAGCACCGGCGAAGGCAGCCGGAAATGGTCAGACTTTCCAAGTAAAGTTGCTGTTCAAATGAATGACACACACCCAACTCTTGCAATCCCCGAGCTCATGCGATTGCTAATGGATGACAATCGACTTGGATGGGATGAAGCTTGGGATGTGACATCAAGGTATTACATTTATGCATGAAACCTCTCATCTTTGCCAACAAATTTTGTCCATTTTTATGTTGGGACTTACTTTTAAAGTTTTCAGGACCGTTGCTTACACCAATCACACCGTCCTTCCTGAAGCCTTGGAGAAATGGTCACAATCTTTGATGTGGAAGCTTCTTCCTCGTCATATGGAGATCATAGAAGAAATTGATAAGAGGGTATTTTGCTGATCATTTTAAAGATTTATTTCTGTTATCTGTTGCAATAATAGGATATTTACCTTTCTGCAGTTTGTGCAAACCATTCGCAACACACGTGTAGATCTCGAGGATAAGCTTGCAAGTTTGAGCATCTTAGATCACAATCCGCAGAAGCCAGTTGTGAGAATGGCTAACTTATGTGTTGTATCGTCGCACACGGTAAGTGGTCCCTCTTTCAAGTTTGAGCATCTTAGATCACAATCCGCAGAAGCCATTTAGTAGTTTTTTTTGTTTCAAGTGGTCATTATGGGGTCCTTTTGCAGGTGAATGGCGTTGCTCAGTTGCACAGTGATATCTTAAAGGCTGAGTTATTCGCAGACTATGTCTCTATTTGGCCAAACAAGTTTCAAAACAAGACTAATGGCATCACACCTCGAAGGTGGCTTCGTTTCTGCAGCCCTGAGCTCAGTGATATAATCACAAAGTGGTTGAAGACTGACAAATGGATCACTGATCTTGACCTACTAACTGGTCTTCGGCAGGTCTGATATTTATTTATTTGAGAACCAAATCTGCAATGGGGTTTTTAATCTTATCTTTCTGATATTTTTTTGTTCTTCTGCTAGTTTGCTGACAATGAAGAACTCCAATCTGAGTGGGCTTCTGCAAAGGCGGCCAATAAGCAACGTTTGGCTCAGTATATAGAGCGTGTGACTAGTGTGAGTATTGATCCAAACAGCTTATTTGACATACAAGTTAAGCGTATCCACGAATACAAGAGACAGCTTATGAACATTCTTGGAGTAATATACCGATTCAAGAAACTAAAGGTATAGTTGGCTAAACCATCTATCTGGATTTGGTTTTAGTTGTGACCTTATGATTCCTGATACTTTTGGATGGGTTTCAGGGTTCTAACTTCCTAGTTGTAACGTCTTGATTCCTAATAGTTTTTCTCTGTTTTTATCTTCCGTTAAAAGTTATGGTGGTAGACCTAATGATATTTAGAAAAGTCAAAAAGTTTAAGAAACTTCAGGATGATAAAGCTTTGGCAAAATTTTCCAAAACAGAAATCTTTCTATACGTTGGTTCCAGCCAAAGACAAATGTAATATTAGGCGATGGATGTAGTTCTTGTGTGACATTCTTTTCTGCAACTGAATGTTACAGGAGATGAAGCCTGAGGAAAGGAAGAAAACAGTTCCTCGTACTGTCATGATTGGGGGTAAAGCCTTTGCAACCTATACAAATGCAAAACGGATAGTGAAGCTAGTGAATGATGTGGGCGACGTTGTTAACACCGATCCAGAGGTCAACGAGTACTTAAAGGTAACATTGCTCGAATCTTCTTTGTACGTTTACATGTAACTTAGAGGGGGCCAAACACAGTGCTTGCTTGCTTGATAGTGATTGCTTGCCTGGGATTGTTGTTGATCTGTCAATGTCAATATTACACATGTTTATGTCTATTAGGATGAACTTAGTATCTTTGGGTTAAGTCTAATACTACTCTACTCAAACCTCCTTTCCGAGAGTGAAGCGCGTTCTTATTGTAGCCACTCAGATGCAAATGCAATAAATTACTGTCTCTCATTTTCTTTTTCTGAACATGAGTTATAAAGTTAGAACTGATTCTAACGAATTTGCCTCTCCAGGTGGTATTTGTTCCAAATTACAACGTCACTGTAGCAGAGATGCTTATACCCGGAAGTGAGTTATCTCAGCACATCAGCACAGCAGGCATGGAGGCAAGTGGTACCAGCAATATGAAATTCGCTCTCAACGGTTGCCTTATCATAGGAACCCTTGATGGGGCTAATGTTGAGATAAGAGAGGAGATTGGCGAAGAAAATTTCTTTCTTTTTGGTGCAACAGCCGATCAGGTGCCCCGACTGCGTAAAGAAAGAGAAGAAGGACTGGTATGTCACTCTCTCCTTTTCTCCCCTACAAATTATTGGTCTCTGTGGACCAAATGCGAGCCACCATACCATGAAGAGCCTTAAAATGAAAACACCATATGCTTCTGTACTTTGTCTGACATGAAACGTTTTTGTGCCTGTCGAAACTTATCAGTTCAAACCCGATCCTCGGTTTGAGGAGGCGAAGCAGTTTATCAAAAGTGGAGTGTTTGGGAGCTACGATTACGGTCCGCTCCTCGATTCTCTTGAGGGTAACACAGGTTATGGACGTGGTGACTACTTCCTGGTTGGGTATGACTTCCCCAGCTACATGGATGCTCAGGCCAAAGTTGATGAAGCTTACAAGTAAGTCCATCTCTTAAACCCCAACTTAACCATTTATAAGTTTTTTTTTTATAGTTTCTGCAAAATCTGAGTTGAGTGAATACTCAACAAGTTCCTCAACGTGAAAATGTTGTGATAATGTGTTGTTACAGGGACCGGAAGAGGTGGCTGAAGATGTCGATATTGAGCACAGCCGGGTCAGGTAAATTCAGCAGCGACCGCACAATAGCTCAGTATGCCAAAGAGATTTGGAACATTGAGGCCTGTCCTGTGCCCTAAGTCGTTCCATCGCTCGCACACAGACCCTACCTTCCTTACCAAGGCATCTCCACATCCGCACAGCTCCAAAGTCTATATATATCCATATAGATCTCATAAGAATATTACCAAAATGAAATAAATGATAAACCCTTTGGTATGTATATGTTCATGATGTTTGCAGTATTTTAATTTTGCTAAAGGAAAACGTGGTTCTATAAAATATGAACGACTTCGGTTATTGTTCAGCTCATATTTATCGTTATTGTTAAACCAAACCATAGTCAATTTTATGAAGTTGAATTGAACAGAGCAGCCAAGAAGACCAATGGGACCTCCAACGGTTGCGACAAAGGATTTAATGGTTGAGTCTCTGTTGTCAAATGACCATCAGACCTGGAATGCAGAGAAAATTGCAGAGATTTTACCGAATGAGAAGGCACAGATTCTTTGTCTCAGACCAAGCAAGACGGGAACATCCGATACATATGTATGGCTCCCAAATAAATCAGGGATTTACACTGCTAAATCAGGCTATCACGTCGCCATGACAGAGACATTGTCTGAAGAAGAGCACATGCCTCACGAGTTTAATTGGCAAACCTCCATATGGTTAGGTAAATTCTCCCCTAAGCTTCGTGTTTTTATGTGGAAAGCAATGCAGAATGCTTTACTTGTGGGAGAATGTTTGCTCAATCGGGGGCTTCTCGACAACGCTTGTTGCATCCACTGTGGCGAATTGGAAACAATGGAGCACCTCTTCTTCCGATGTGCGTTTGCACAAGCAGTTTGGCGTTTAGCTCCTTTAAGGTTTTTAAAAGGTTTTATAAATTGATTTTATAAGGAAATCACTAACATTAATAATTTTGGAAAGTTTTGTTGCCATGTATTTTTGTTCTGCAGAAACACCAGTCTGTTTGTCCGGATGAATAACAAGCACTGCCGACTTGTACGCTTTTTATCTCTTTTAGTGATCAACTCGCAAAAAAAAATTCTCTTCCAGTTATCCTCGGACCAAAGAATATATAACGTAAAACTTCCAAATTCATTAGTCGTTAATTATATTAATAATAACATATTATCAGTATTAAAACGTACCTCGTGCAGTTTCTCAATCAAGTTTATGAATTTGTTATTTCCTGCCCATTTATCGATTTTATTGTCAAGTATATTCACTTCTTCTTCAGTTAATTTTTCCTTTTGCACCTGCATAGCTGTAGTTTGAGCTGATACAATTAAAACCAAGTAAGATTAGATATTTTCTTACCAATTCAATAACTTACAAGTGCTATGTCCTTGGGTGTTCTATCCTTGGGTGCTCTGTCCCTGGGTGCTCTGTCCCTGGGTGCTCTGTCACTGGCTGATATTTTTATCATTAGTCAAAACAACAATCTCTAGTTTCTGCTGTTCTTTTCCATCTTCTTCCTCTTCTTCCATTTTTTCTTATTCTTTTTCCACTTCTTTTTCATCTTCTTCCATTCTTTCGTTTTCTTCTTCCTCTTCCATTTGGTCTGTTGTACGGTTGTCCTCAGTATTAGGAGTTGTTGTATCATCCTCCACAACCTTATTGTAAGAAATATAAAAAATTTCAAAGATTTTATAAGGTGCATAAGAATTTATTTTAATAAGGCGATGCTACCGTATTGTTTGTGTCCTCTTCATTTTCTTCAACTCCTCTAAAACTGGAAGGTCCTTCCCTTTCATTAGCAGCTTTACTTGGGTAGTCGAAAAAATCATCATCATTGTTATCGTTCTCATCCTGCAAAATAATTATCGAAGCAATTTTAAAAGGTTTATAAGTTGATTTATAAAAGCTTTTTAACTAAGAATTATTTTTATAAGAAAGTTCACAAAATCTTTTAAAAGCCTTATAATTTTTAAGATTTCAGTTACATTTCAAAAGGTTTTAAAAGTTTTTAAAATCCTTTTAAAAACCTTATAAATACATTTATTTGGTGAAACAGTAAAGCTAGTTTTATAAATAAGCTTTTAAAACATTTTAATTACCTTATAAAACATTCAAAAGCATCTAATTACTTTATAAATTTGTAATTAAAGCTTACAAAACCTTATGAAATCTTTAAAAACCCTTACAAAAACCTTATAAATTGTAAAATATCAGTTATTATAATGTTTCAAAAGGTTTGATAAGTTCATTTATAAAGCTTTTAAAAAACCTTATGACTAAGAATCATTTTTTATAAGTTCGTTTATAAAGAATCATTTTTTATAAATTCATTTATAAAAAGCCTTATAATTTTGATGTTCAAATTGAGTAGTTATACATACCGCATTGTTTGTGTCCCCTTCCTCTTCTTCAACTTCTCTGGCAGAGATTGGTCCTTCTTCTACTTCTTCAAGTCCTCTACTTGAGTCATCACAAACATCATCATCATTGTTATATTCATCAGCCTGCCAAAAGAATTATACAATATGAGTAACTATAGAACAAAAGAAAGGTTTTGTAATTTATACATCATTTGTTTGTTCACTTACCTCTTTTTATTTTCCATCATTATCATCTCCTTGTGTTTCTGAATTGATTTTCAAACGTTTCTCTATTACCCCAAACGCGTGCTAAGAACATCACATATATCAATGATATGATCAAGTTTTTCACTATCAGACATCATTTTTATTTTTGTACTCTGATTGTCCCCTCGTGGGACTGCTGGTTTCCTGTTATAGACTGCAGAAACTGGTTCGCTTGCACTATGATTTCCACCTTCTTTGACTGTTGGTTCCCTATCCATTCGGTCAACTTTAATCCATCCTTGAATCCAGTCATTCCTCTTCAGCCTATAACCTTTGTTTACTAGTTCAACAACCTCCCACAAGTTTTTGTCTTCTGGATTTGGCGGTGGGACCAAATGGTTGTACTGTTTTGGGCCACCAATAATAATTTGAACTTCAACCTGCAAAGAAGATAAAACTAAGTCATATTTTCATTTTTATAAAGTAATTTATAAGATTTTCTGGCAATCTTATTAATCAATGTACAAAAACAAATAAAACGGTGAAGAAGTTCTACCTTGTCATTCTCTGCAATTTTTGTTCCTTCTTTTGCAGTTGGTGACTTTGTTTTTGGCCACTGTAAAATCAATGGTACATGTCCACGTGAAGGAGCGTTCTTGTGCCAAAGTTGCTTCCTAATTCATCAACTGAACTTAATGCCCATATTTGAAGCACAAAGACAAACCTTGTTAGTGAATATTGTTCCCTTGAGATTTTATCAACAGTAATCTCTCCCACACCATTCAACAATGCTTTGGAAGCAATTTGTCCCCAAGCGTGGTTGCAGAATCTTCAAAACTGCCTGCTCTCTCCAAATTTTCTTTTTTTTACTTGGGTAGTTGGATTCTGTGCTATCAATATTCCTTCAGCTACTATAAATGCACCTAGTCGAAGTCTCTCCTTACGACTCATCTCTTCTGATTTATTTTCCAAAATATCCATTAGATTCTTGAAAGTGGTTCTACCCTTCATCCATGGATATACTATCTTATGTTTCTTTCTGCTTGATCTTGTATTGGATGCAACAACTTCATATGGCAAACCAGTCGTGAGGATAAATTCCTTCATAGAGAATCTCATTGGTTGTTCTGCAAAAGGAAACCAAAACTTGTCGTTGCTTGAGAAAATCCTTCTTTGCAGGAGGTGGTTAACCAAATTTCTTGAGAAATTGATGTTTTTGCGTTGTCCAAACTCTATTATTGGCCCGAAGCAAGTTTCTTTTAATTTCTCGAAGTCCTCAGTGCCTAATGCTTTCTCAACCTTATTCAACACTGATTTCTCAGAAGAATATTTGCACAGTCTGTCCAACCCATCCCTTTCG
Source organism: Pseudoturritis turrita (assembly GCA_900406555.1). Classification (NCBI taxonomy): domain Eukaryota; kingdom Viridiplantae; phylum Streptophyta; class Magnoliopsida; order Brassicales; family Brassicaceae; genus Pseudoturritis; species Pseudoturritis turrita. The sequence goes on along the minus strand of OVBL01000203.1, from coordinate 341,665 downwards.
GCGCCTGGTTTGAGAAATCTTTCTGGTAAATCCAATTTCTCTTTAGTACACATTTCTAAATCTGCAAAAAAATCAAAACAACCCAAAAATAGTTTCAAACTCTAAATCTCCGTAATCTTCTACAATTGTCGGCTCATCTTTGTTACAATCAGCCATGAATCTCTACGCCTGACCATGGGAAATAAAAACCCGATTCTCAACCTAGGGGGTTCAAGACTCATTAGTCTCTTTTCCAAAAACTATCACTTGTTTCTTGACGCTTCTTTGTTGACCAATGGCCAAAATACTAGCAAGTTTTATAATACAAAGTCGTCGTCACATGTTCTCAAATCTCAAGTTTGATAATAGCTCTGTACCATGAGAACAAATTAGATGAGGCTTGTGCGTATTCAATGAAATCTTGGATGTGGGTATTAGGCCACCGAGATAAATGTTTAGCCGTCATAAACAAAAGCTTCTAGACGAAAGCCGAAAAATGATAAAGTTGCGGATATAGCTGTGAAGATGGATAACCTAAGGACAACTCAACTTCTTTGGTTGAAACTGGGTTCACGGCTTGGTTTCTTTTCTTTCTCTTTTACTACATTTTGTTTTATCTTTGTGGATTATTGAATTGTTGTGATCTATTATCTATCCAAAATTTTAAAGTCCTGAGTAGTTAGAGACTATTTTCTCCCCGAGCAAAAGTGCACCGACACAGCTGTAGGAACCTTGATAAGGTTACTGTTGGTTGTTCATAATTTCAAGTTGTCGGAAATTCACTCTATCATAGTAATCAAGCACCTTAGACTACACAATCATAATTTGTTGTTATAATATATCTCTACTGTGTAGCTTTGTTACAATGTTTTTCTTGTATATTATTATCTCGTTCAGTTGCTCGCGATATGCTACCAAAAATTATCTCCTCGTCATTGTTTCAATGATAACCTTCAAAACCAAATATTGTTTGTTTTATAGTCGTGGGTGCAACGACATATTTATTCATTTTTTTGTAAAATAATTAATCGCTAATCATCAAAATTTCTTGATCAAATCTTTTGTTGGTTTAATATAATTTGGTCGTTGAAAATTGAAACGAACAACAAAACATGTTTTTGGTTGTTATCGTAGGTCATTGATGCTAGAAACAACAAAACGAACATGATATATGTTTTTCTTTCTTTCAGTTTTTTTTTACCAACAAAGGGTGATTCAAACTTTTTCTACTCGAATAATTTTCTTTGTGTAATCGTCGAGTAATTTATTCACCTGATTTTCTAATGGATATAAAGCATGTCATTGTTTCGACTAGACAAGATTGAAAGAAAAATTTCTAATAAGAATTGAATTTAGGAAAACGAATTTATGTCTTGTGTTAAAGTCTTTTACTACTAGGCCGTTACTAGTTAATTGACATGACATGGATTTAGCACAAGCAACTCTGTAAAGCTATACACAAAACATTTATTGAGTAAATCTCGATTAAATATAACAAAATAACACATTTGTACATGATGTAATCACCATATAAAAAATACACGGCTAAGGATAACATGTTTTGGATACAATTCATGAATATTAAGTTTTATGACTTCTAATTCAAAACAAATTGACAGTGATTGTGTTGCTCTATATTTTTTTAATAGTTTACTATTATTATGTATTTTGTATTTTAAACTGTGGATGTAAAAGGTAACATACAAAAGAAATTCTTCAAGATTCAGCAATTCGGCAGACACCATTTGCTATTAAAAAAATAGGCCAGATTCAACAATTCAACAAAAAAGTATTGCATGATTCAACTAAATTCAGTTAGTTTCAACAATTATTCCAATACCAATTGATATATAAATATGGTTATTTTAGGTAAAAGATCGGATAAGAGCAGATATTGGAGTTAGGTAAGGATATTTAGGATATCGAAAATTACATATGAAATATATCTTTAAAAAATGGATCTGATAATACGGGTATTGTATATATAATTCAGATATTTAAAATCACTTTCAAACATGTAAGAACCATATCGTGTTCAGATATTTCAGGTAACTACAAATAATTTTGGATAATTTATAGATATTTTTATTTGATTTTTTTTTATAATTCTTGTAATTATAAAAAAATTAGATAATTTAGGTAGTTTTATTACTTAAAAAACATATGTAGTGTTCATGTATTTCGATTAAAGTTTAACATTTTTGGTTTGGTTCGATTCATTTTTTTTTTATTGTTTGTACTAATATAATTTTAAGAAAAACTTGAGAAATTGTTTTTTGGAAAAAAAAAATTTCAACAATTGACGTAAATTATACTGAAACAAAATTGGGATTAATTTACTCTATTTGTAAGAAAAATTCATCTTTATTTTTTAAGAGTTGCAAGTTTTCTCGTTAAATTATGTTGTTATTTTATGTTTGATAAAATTATTAAATATATCAAATATAAAAATTAATATTTTATTGGCTTATTTAACTAATATTGTCACAACAAAATTGTTTAACTAATTTTTTTATAGCTTTATTTAATTATTAATTTTTTTTTAAAAATTCAGCCAGATTCAGCTGTTACCATTTATATTTCAAGTTATTCTGCCAGATTCCGCAAAAAATCACCAAAAAATAAATCAGATTCTGCAATTCAGCAAAATTCAGCCAGATTCCGATGTTACCATTTAAACTCTATATCTAAACCAATTTTTTAAAAAATCAGAACTTATAATTTGAAGGGCAAGACTTGATAATATTTATTTATATAAACCGTTGATGGTAGTTCATCTAGTCATTAGCACAAACCATTAACTCACTATCGTACGCAAACTTTATCATCTCATAAATAGTTAAATTAGAAATTCAATCATATGCTATGAGTTTTTTCCATTCATGTTCTTAATATTTTTGACATGTAAGTGGATTGATTAATTTTATTCCAATGAAGCGTAAGAATTTCTAAATATCCGACGCATAAGCTTATTTATTATTGGTGGACATTAGAATCATCACATGACTCTCACAATATCATGTCTGGGACAGTTGAGTCGGAGCCAATCGCACCAATTCAATAGTCGATCATTAACTGCGACATATTATCCCGGAATCCAGCAAAAAATCTCGATGAATATACCATCGTGTAACCACACCGGGAAGAAATTGGATCAATCCACTGCTTCGAAAAAATGAGCCAGTGACTGCTTCGAAAAAACGAGCCTGTGACGAGGAGGGAAGGCATCGTGTTCTCCACAAGTCGTAGGTGGATGTCCCTCGGATGCCAGAAAAGGAACCAAGGGAGGCGAAGTCGGGACAAAGGAAGAAGAAGATGAACTGGACGACATCGTTACAGAAGTAAAAAGAAGGGGAGAGAGTTTCAAAGGCAAAACGACGATCCAAGGACGAATAGAATGAGGGAACAAAAGGCGAAAATCAAACGAAGAAAAAAAAATGAAGTAGTTGATGACAAGAGAGGAAAAATCTCGCTGGTATATTGGCACCATAGGAGAAAGCCAACTGGTACCTCATAAAACGGAAGCGTGAAGAAAGGAGGAGTGGATTTGCGTCTCTACGGAAGAAGCGAGAAAATCACAATGATGATAACCCTAGTACACGAAACCGGAAACAAAGAAGTCACATCGCTACACCGTCCACACATTTGAGGAAGAAAGAGAATCGTGGCCCAAACTCGCAAAGCCCAACAATGAAAAAATGCGAAGTTTCTCTTTTTATGTAAATATAAATAAATAAAAATATATATTATTATTCTTTTCACTATAAATACTATTTAATAGAAAGAGGTCTAAGAGTCCACTAAAAAGAGGCCCAAGGTTCAAAAATTATGTAGAATTACAATTGTCGGGAATGCAGCATAGTCTCCAGAAAATGCTCTGTTCGGGTTATCACCCCGATACGATTCGGCTATAGGGAGCATGATTGGTCCCCCAACTCTACCCTTCGGAATGTTGGATCCTGTCCAGTAGTCTTCGAGGGGACAGGTCTCTTGACTAAATCCCATGGGCTCCATGGAAGTTCTTATGCTCTTCACAAGGTCTTTGGACTCAGGTTATCGCAACCTCCGCGGGAGTTCTCATGCTTCCCGCAAAGTCTTCGACCTCAGGTTATCGCTACCTCTGAGGGGGATCTTGAGCCCTCCTAGGTGTCCGGACTCAGGCAAAGGCCTTCAGGATCTCATGTCCCCAAGTCTCCGGACTCAGGCTCCAACCTCCATTAAGGTTCTCATACCCTCAGGTCTTCGGACTCAGGCTCCGGCCTCCACATATGTTTTTACAACTCCCATGCTTCTGGACCCTATATACTTGTGTTTACAATCGCATGAAATAAAAACGAAGAGCCTCTCCGGCGGTTTGCTATCTTAATAAATGTTCGACGAATTGCGTTCGCGGTTTGATACTTAGAAGGAAATTATGCTCAAGGAGCAGGAGTAAGCTTTTATGTTGTTCGAGTCCGATACTCGGACTCGAACAGCGGATGGAGAAATTGTTGGTGATAAAATAATCTCTTTTGAGTTAAGCGAATCACCTGATGCCACGTATCTCAAGGCTCAGGCAGGTCCCTTAACTCTATTGGTGGAGTTAATCCCTGGACCAAACCTTATAGGTATTTGGGCCTGAATCAGCAATGGCCCAAATGACTTAATGGGTAAGGCCACCAGAAACTGATCCTCATCCCAGGTATCGCGTCTCGTTACCCAGGATGATCTGGTTTAGGAGCTGAGTGGTTAGACGAACATGTACCTCCTATTAGTATCCGGAGATGGCACACGAAGCCCGAGCTCTCGTATCAGGAACTCGGGTTAGGTATGAAATATCTTCCTTTGGCGCTAAGTTCAAAACTTTTTCAAATACTTTAGTTTGAATCTTCGGTCAAAGGGTAAAAACTTTCACCTTATGCGTGTTAGGGTAAAAAAGCAGGTGGTCCATACCCGGAGAACGATTAAAGCACACATGAACTGATTCTGACGGAGCACCCCGGAGTCAGACTCGCCGCATCAGACACTACCAACGGTACGGGGAGGTCAGGCTTATTGATACATAACTGTATTGTCGGCCAACTGGCGCAAGAAGACAAAGATGTTAGGTGAAAAACACTCGAGTGAGTCGTACCGGGTCGAACCCGAGAATCCAGGCCCGACCAAACTAAGGACGCATAACCCGGTATCCGAGCCTGGACAGGTAAAAAGTCTATAAACACTTCCCTATTTCCCTTCAGAAAAGAATCGGAATCTTATGCTAGAAAATTATACACTGAGCCTATTTCTCTCGAGACTAAGGCTCAATCCTTTGAGTTCTTAGTCTCATTCTGGCAGTTTAGAGTAATTCTCTCCTGATTCTTCCGGGATCTCTCTTTTTTCTGTCGTTCCTTGACCGGATTCTCTTCCAAAACTCTGTTTTCCTCCTCTGCCTCACCACAAATTTTTTACCACCAAACGTTCTAATACTCCGTGGACCATCCCTTGTTCGGCCCGAAGTTATTCTTTTCCCTTCTCTTTACGTTTTCCGACCTTTTTTTCTTTGCTCTCCACGACTTTCCGTGGTCTCTTCTCTTCACCTTCTATTTGTTCTTTTATGACTTGAGCGTCGGAGAGCCATCGGAAAATACCCACCAATCGTGTTTTTCTGGTCTTCACGTGTTTGTTGATTGCGCAGGAGCTGGTCTCCCCTCAATGATTATTTAAGAGAATTAAAAAATTTCCGAAACAAAGACAATATACGTTACCCAATCAGATCTATTGTTTTTAAAATATCTATGTTCGGTTCATATATACTCTCCTTTATAGTTTAAGGTTCACAGATGATAATTTTTGTTTAAAATATGGTCAATTTTTTTGCCAAACATGGAAATGGTTGTTTGTGGTGGAAGTGATGCAATATTTGATAGTTAACTTTAAAATTATTTAACTGACACGCTTGGTTTAACCCATTATATACGTTGGTGTACCAAAAGGTAGGGTGGGCATTTCGGTTTATATTTGGATTCGGTTTGGTTTAGTTTATTCGGTTTTGATAAAAATTTAACCGAACTCAACCAAAATTAGTATGGTTCGATTTGGATTTGGATTTGGTTCGGATTAGTTCGGTTTGAGTTTGGTTTGGTTCGGTTTGAGTTCGGTTCGATTTTAATTGTTTTAAAAAAAATTAATTCGTTATGAAACCAAATTCATAAAAAAAAAGTTATAGAACCAAACTAAAAACATATTAAAACAAAATTTATTTAAAATAAAAAAAACAAATAAAAATAACCTAACACTTTATCATGTGTTATGTCATCCCAACAAATTAGCAGTTTATATATAAGTCATACATAAATTAAATCAATGCTTATTAATTTCTTCATTATTAGATTGTTAGCCTTCACTACGCTATTATAAAATAATTTATATGTTTGTCTTGAGTTAAAGTCTTTTAAGATATGAAAAATTAAACTAATTAAGTTTTACATTAAATAATTATATTAAAAAAATCAAACATGAGTTTCATACATTTATAATATTATTAAATATAATTAACTAATTAATAAAATAAACATATTGGATTTTCGGTTCGGTTCGATTTTAAACCGAACCGAATCGAACCATTCAGGTTGGGAAAAAACTCAACCAAACGATTTGTGTAGAGACTTTGGTTTGGTTTAGGTCGGTTTGGATTCGATTAGATCGGTTCGATTCAGTTTGGTTCGGTTAAAATATCCACCCCTACCAAAAAAGATATGAGAATTACTCTTTAACCTTTTATATAAGTTGGTGTACCAAACGGTATGAGATTTTATATATTTATTTAATTGTTGTTAAAATAAAACCCAATTACATTTTTTAGATTTTTAATAATATTTTTTAATTGTACGTAAATTTAGGCTTGGAAAAAAACTGGATTCGAAATCCGAACCCAAATCCGATCCAAAAATTTGATCCCGATCATGTTCGGTTCTAGAGGAATACTTGAATGGAGTTTAAGGGTTAGATACTTTTTTTATCAAAAAAAAAAAGGTTAGGTACTTTGGGTATCAGGTAATACTCGATCCGAACCGAAACCCGAACTAGTACCCAAAAAACCCAAAGTTAACTAAATCCATTAACCTTTTTTACCCAACTTCGGGTAATTTGGATACTTTCGAGTATTTTTAGATAGTTTGGATAGTTTTTATACCGGATTTTTCGGTTAATTAAGATATTTTCGAGTACTTTCGGATACTTTTGGGTAATTGAGATAGTTTTTTATCGAGTTTTTTGGGTAATTAGGATACTTTCGAGTATTTTCGGATACTTTTGGATATTTTTTTGGATCTTTAAGTCATTTTGGGTATCAGGTAAAACCCAATTCGAACCGAACCCGGAAAAAACCAAACCGAATCCGATCCAAAAAATTAAATCCAAATGGACTTATAGACTTGATACCAAAAACTCAAAACCAAATAAACCCGAACAAAATCCGAACGGATATTCGAATGCCCAATCCCAAATAGATTTCTAGATGACAAAAATGGACTTTCTCACATAAAAGGATAAAAGGCATCTTCTACAATTTTGACATGTATAAACAATTTTAAGCACTTTGAAGACTTCAAAAGATAAGCTTTAAAAAAAAAAAATGTGTTTTTTAGACTTTTGTATAATTTCTTTATTTTTTTAATGTTTCAGATAAAAAGTGACATGTAAAAATACTTATCGTTTTCAATAAAGTTTTATTTTAATTTGTTGCTCGTAACTTTTTTTATCAAATCAGAAGATCACTATTATAAAAAAGATAGAAAGAAGAATGAGAGATTAGCAAAACTAACCCATAAAAATTTATTAATTCATTAAATAACCATTAGAATATGATGATATGCCATGTATAATATGTATAATTGATTAAAATATCCTCATCTCCTCATCTCTTTTCTTCCTCTCCTCCTTCCGATCTCCGATCCTCTTCCAATGTCCAGCCGTGTTTGATTTTTTAATTTTTTTTTTGATTCGTTGCCGAGGCAAAAACACTCCGGTGAGAAAGCGGCAGACAACCATCACTAATCTACTTACTTGGAGAGTATTCTGTTTCGGGTTCCGGAAGAGGAGAGTATTCAATCGGAGATTTCGCCGGTAAAAGAAAAGGGAGGAGATCCGAACGACGGAACCGGAGGATTTAGTCGAAATCTCGCCGAATACGAATCCACCACCGTCGGTATAGTACACAGAGATACGTGTGTGTTGGGGACAAGGTCAATATTGGAAACCCACTAATAAAATAGTTACTTGCCTAATTATACTATCATCATGATTATTTTGTTTATTAATGTTCTCAAAATTACCAGCAGCTCGGCAATAGGAACTCCTCTGGATAAGCTGGGCTCTCGAAATATCGGTTTTATTTCCCTTTGATCGGTTTACCTTTGCCTGCAACATAGAAACAAAACATACTCGATGACGAAAGAGGTTTACCTTTGATCGGTATGTTTGGCTTGAAGTTTATAATAAAGAGAATTTGCAAGAGAGTGTTTTGCGGGAAATGGGTCGTCTAGAGCCTTGACAAAAAACCAGTCTTAAGTCGAATAAGAGAGAATAGTAATTATAAACATAGATATTGTAGTAGACATCAATAAACCTTAGATGGTAAATATAGAAGTTGGTTAAAAGCAGTAGACATCAAAAACCTTTAATGGTAGTTATAAATTAGTCAAAATTCGCACAACAGCGTAAGCTGCGTACCTGCAGAACCTGACAGTTTTCCAGAGTGCTCTTGCCCCCCTATAAAAATTGGAAAAGAAACTCTTCAGATACTTTCACAGAAGCATGAGGGCTAAATGACTAATGTGTCATGAAGATGACCATATCTACCTCCCGTGTTTCATACTATATATCTACTATGAATCCAGTCACATATCAATACAAATTCATACAAAACTCAGTTTGGACATACTTTTATTCTTTTAGACCGAGATATAAACAACCACATCAATCAAAATGAAAGCAGGAGACATGAAAGTAATAGTTCAAGATTTCTAGAGCTTTCCGGATCTTTTAGACACTATTTTTCCCCTTTGAGAGGTTTTCATAACCTTTTAAATTATTGGTCATAAATAATCTGTAATAGTTCTAACAGAGTGAAATCCTACCAACAATCCCATCTTTGATGTGAATATAGCAAACTTTAAGATACAAGAACTCTTGTGGGGTTCATCAAAAGGGCGTGCTTATTGACATATCTCCGTTTAGTTAATCATAAATAACTACGGAAGAGACTCCAGAATATAAATAACTATTAGACCATGCTGCAAAACAACAATACCCTTCCTCTCATTATTCAACTTACTTGGTGGATAATGAGCAAGTTCTATCATCGAGTTTGATAAAGAAACATGCGAGACTAGATTCTTAAATCAGAACCAGGAATATATAAAAACTCTTTAGTCCTAAAGTTACATCTTCCAGCGTTTTGACGTTATACTTTGTTCCGTCATCAACATGAGAGCACAAGAAAAGAATCCATTTCCCTTATCTCTCAGATTCCAAATCAAGAATGTAAATAGCAGAAACATGGAAACCATTGAAAATTTGAAAAACTCAAATCAAAAAGCTCAATTTCACAATTTGCAAACACATTTCAGAAACTGTATTGAAATGACCTAGGCACAAAATTTTCTGAGATCACAGACCCGAACAGTTCCAACACCGAAATTCCCCATACATTTCATGACGTCTCAGCTCAATCTTAAACCCTAACTCGGCAACACACAGTCTCATGAAGTGAGATTAGTAGTAATCGAGCAGAAGAGAAAGACAAACCTTGGAATAAGGAACAATGTGATCATAATCATGGCACAAGCATCCAGGACAACCTACGAGCTTCCTAAACACAATGTTCCCAAAGCATCCAGGATTTAAGTGGAAAACGAAAATCAAAAGAAAAAGAAGAACATATTCGATATAAGGATGCAATATTCTCGGAGGATTTGAACAATATAATAAAGAGAATGCAAATGCGATGAATGAAATGCCAAATTTTTTTATAAAATCAACTTCAAGTGTCACACTTGGAGTCCAAATTTCCCTATTAAAAGCAACCCTGCCGAACAAGCATTTGTGGGACAAATCAAAGAATGAAACATCTAAAGAAAACAGAGAAGTCTTGCCATCGAAAGATAGGTATCTAATAGAAGAGAAGATAGTAAGGAAAGTAAATTATGTCAGGTAAATGCATTTATAACCCAGCAAAGCGATCAAGTTCGGAGAAAAAAAACCAAGTAATTTTAGAACGATAAACATGAGTACTCTCCCTCTGCCAGACACCACAGCCAGAGAGGCAATAGGAACTAAATACTTCTAGGGTCATCTTCCTTTAATATAAAGAGGGAAATCAAAGTTTGAAATTTTAACATGTGTAACAATTTTCACTTAAACAATCAGAGAGAAGGTTAAGTAGAGACTATATAACGGAGGCGCAGCTGAAAATGCATCTCAAGGTACTCAAAAATACATCTCTACAACATCCTCTGCAAACACAGAGTCAGAACACATGTACTCTATAGGAAACCAACAAAACACACCCCTAGAAATGTGTGACATTATTGATTACCAAGAGGTCCACTTGAAAATATTTCCCTCAATTATGTTCATAAACTTATGTACAGGTGAAGGAAAAAAATCAAAGAACAAGCTTGCTAACCTTCTCCAATGCTTCCATCTGACCCTCTTCATATGGAAGAGAATCAAGTGCCCTTTTTACACTTTCGACATCATTTTGTCTAGCATCAAGTTCATTTTCCACCGCAAGAGCTTCTTCTCGTTTTGACATTAACTGGGACTTTTTCTCTTTTAGCTCCTTTTCACAGTGACTAATTTTGGTATTCAGCTGCTTCAATTCCGTTTCAGCAGTTCCAACAGAAATCTTTGCATCACGTAATTGATCTTCGAGGCATTTCTCTTCATCTCCACTACTTTTACCAGCCAGTAGTACACCCTAATTTTTTTTATCACAGTCGAATTACCAGTAAGTCTTAATACTTATATCCATCTCTATGACTCTATCTATCCCACCCAACATCCAGTCCTGCTTCAACATCAAGAAGTTAAAGCAATTAAGTAAACCCAAGACATCTATCATTAAATAGGGAGACCGCTGCAAGAATAACGGCATTCAACCGATAGCATTTCCAGACAAAAAGTCATTTTCCAACTTCTTTCTCTCAAGCTTCATGTCAGTAAGCTTCTGATTCTTCTGTATGGCCTCTACCTGCAAGGGAATCACATCCAGACGTTATTTTTCTATTATTTAACTTTAAAACCCACCAAGAGAAATAAACGCAGTCACCTTGGCTCGTTGCTTGTCCACATCTGAAGCCATTCAGACATACCTGCGATCATCCAAAATAAAACTAAGCAGAGTCCTGCCGCTGAAATCAAACAACAAGATTGACCAAGAAGAAGGGAGAACTTTCCCCTGGCCAGAATAGAAGAGTTGATGATTTACCGGATCTCAGGATCCCTCTGAGATGAAAAACCCAATAGATTCAAATGTGAAAGAGATATCAGAAGGGTAAGTCTGAAAACCAAAAGTCTTAAACAAAAAAAAGTGACAAGTGTTTGCAACAAAATACAATGTTTGCAACAAAAAGAACAAAAGGCAGTGACAAGTGTTTGCAACAAAATACAATGTTTGCAACAACAAAACAAAAGGCAGTGATAAAGAGATATCAGTTAACATGTTAACTTCCTATTTCTTCTTCTAGTCCTCCTTGGTTAACTTCCTAGTTCTTCTTCTCCTCCTTGGTGGAAAGGACCAACTCGAGGCTGTCTTGTCTCGCCTTAAGAGCTCCAATAGTCTTGTGTACCTTAGAGATCATGTCTTCAGTGGCTTTGGAAACTTCAGAGATCTTATTCTTGGTGTAGATGCTCAACGAAGCCGCCCATCGAGGAGCAGTGGTCGCAAACAAAGAGTCTAAATTAGTGTCTGAGACATTGTACTCCTACCTCATGGAGGCAATTTCTCACCGACTTGAGTCTCTGACCCGAGAAATTCAGAGCGTTTAGTGCGGATTATGTCTAAAGTGCAGCACCTTGAGGCCGATGTTTGTGGCGATGGGAGAACACTCGGCTTACTCCCTCCCCAAAAACTATGACGGCATTCTCCCGGACCTTCATCGCCACAAACATAGCCTTTGCCTCAAGGTGCTGCACTTTAGACACAATCCGCACTAAACGCTCTGAATTTCGGGGTCTGAGACTCGAGTCGGCGCATCATCAGACGGTGAGAAATTGCCTCCATCTCCAACCTAACCCAAACGGACTAAGGAAAAAAATAATTGAGGTAGGAGTACAATGTTTCAGACACTGATTCGGCTCTAGAATCCTGCAAAAGACTCTCATCATCAACCCACATCTCTGCATCAAAAATCAATCCACAAAACACAGATAATTTTTGTACTCACCGAAACGCTTTTGGATTTGTTCCCACCATTGCTGGAGCTGTTGCTAAACAAGCGCCTAGAGAGTTTCACGAGTCTTCTCGGAGACATTAAAACCTGCGATCAATATTATATATGAGATATGGGAGCACACGATATTCTCGGATCTAATGGAAAGGCAAACAAATAAAAAAAAGGAAAGAAAGATGCGATATTCTCGGAGGATTTGAACAATATAATAAAAGCAAATGCGATGAATGGATTATAAAATCGAAAATAAATCGATTTCTACAGATTCTCTTCAGCTAACAAATAAAACAATAAAAAAAAGGAAAGAAAGATGCGACTGAAGGAAGAGACCCTGTGTAGCGAGTAGCGAGTAGTTTAGGGTTTTACTTATGGGTGAATTAGGGGTAGAATCAAAATATATATATATATATATATATAATATATATAAAGTAGCCAAAAAAATTAAAATAGAAGATTGGGATTGAAACACATAGCTGTGTTTTTGTTAGATTTTACGTTTGATTTTTTTTTAGCGTTAGTTGGTCAATTTTCTCTTTTTTTATTTGTTCCCAATCTCCTTTTTTGTGATTTAATTGGACAACGAAAATCAAAAGATTACAGATTCTTCTGGAGATAATTGTCGTAGGCCAATCCATTTCTTACTCTCTTAAGGTCCATAAGTATAAACACACGAATATATATATATATATATATATATGTATCTAGCTCTTATATTCAACGTGTTCTTCTTTTTCTTTGGAAGATGTTTATTTGAATATTCTTAATTTTCTATCTACAAAAAAAGATAAGGATAAGAGGTCGACATGAAAGGAACAAACTTTGTCTTTGTTCTTGGGATTTTGTATTTTCCCACCTAGATCAAGGCATTTACGACTCAAGTCTAGATCAAGGCCCAAAACCATCTGTACGTAGAAGCCAACTCAAAACCACACGCATCGAGAGAACATACTCTGTTTTGTGGATGCAGCATAGAGAGCCTCTTCCCTGAACTGTGGAGTAGGATCCTTCTTCCATAACACTGCGGACCAGAGGGAGTGGCAATTCTCTGATCATAAACAAAGTATTCCTCCAGCCCTTTTAGCGGAGGCATGGGCAATACAATATGTATGGCTCTGTATCACGCGGCGGCTCAAGGCTCCTCCAAGATTCACATTCTATCAGATTGTCAAGGGCTAATCAAGATTCACATGGATGACGAGGACTCTACAGAGCTCCATGGTATATGTTGTTTTTAACGATTTCGTTTCGTTTCATTCTTCGAGAAGCCAATGTTAAGGCTGACTCGATTGCAAAAGGTGTCTTACAGGCCCTTGAACTTTCTACGCTTGCTAAAGCTCTAGGTTGACCCCAAAAAAAACAAAAGTTACACTAACACAAAAATATCCCAAATGTATTTACAACTTCATTAAAATATATTTAGTTAATGCTCTAAACCATAATTGAGTAGTAATGAAGGCCATAACAGACATATCATTTAACTAAAATGTATCTTATTGAAATTGTAATTCAATTTTGTGATTTATTTTCCAGATCTATTAGATGGTTATTGTTTTAATCAAGTTATCATATCTAGACAGTAACCTGATCAACAATTGGAGTTTCTCAAAAAGTTATTTTCGAAAATTTCACTCAATTCAAGACGCTAATCCTATAATGGTGAGTTAACGATATCCATTTACAAGTTTACTAATAATAATCCATAATTAAGAAAAATATTTAGTTGTTATCGAGCATGATTTTGATTATGATGTTTTTTTTTGTGTGGAAGATGTTCATTTGGATAAAGAGGTAAGGAACAAACTTTGTCTTTGTGCTGGGAAAAAAATGTCATTTAAATTTCTAATTTTTGTTTTTGTTTTGGCCATTTAAATCTCGAATTAATTGTTTAAATCTTGAATTTTATTTTGACCATGCTATTTTAATCAATACTAACCTTCATTTTTTAGATTTCCAACGTCGTTGGTTTGCTTTCTTTTTTTTTTTGCTAATTCAATTTTAATCATTCCAATATTGCATATATAAAAAATCATTACAATAATTCCAACGATATATTTTGCTAATTAGTAAAGTTGTATTAACTTGGTCAAAGATTTTTAATTCAACAAATTTTCTTGTTATCTTAATTATCGATTTTATTGTATTCTATTTTCGTTTTTTTGTTTTATTTAAATGTACCTAGTTTTTATTATTTTTACGGTTTTTGGTGTTTATGTTAAAATTAATATTATTTTATTTAATCTATTTTACTATTAAATATGTAATAAATGTTATTAATAACAATAATTTTAACTTCAATATATATTTAATTACACATACTACAACTTATACATCATAAAAATTAGGGTTGGCTGCGTGTTTCCCCTCCTAGAAGTGCCACGATTTTCCTCCAGACTTTTTATCTCTTCGTTTTACTATTCAGACTATGTAAACCGATCAAAAAATTACACGAACTAATTTTCTCTTCAAAATTGACCAAATAAAATTGGTTTAGCTAATTTCATAATTAAATCGTAACCACGGTTAAGTAAACCAAAATCGCGTTTTAAAAATTACTTCGTATTCCCCCCAGAAGTGCAACTAGAACAATCCCCCCCCCCAAGACTTTTACCTCTTTGTTTTACTACACGAACAATTTAAATCGATCATAAAACTACATGAACTTATTTATCTCTTTACGAAATAAAATTGGTTTAGCTAATTTCGAAATTATGTTAAGTAAACTGTAATCGTGTTTTGGAAATCACGATTAGCCTAACCGAAATATACTATTTTGCCATGAAGGTCTTCGGGAGGACGAGATGGGGCCATCGCATGAAAGAGGATTTAATCAGGAGGTAAGTGTAGGTTTAGTTTAATGCCATCTGCCATTTAGGATCGAGGTGAGACGAATAGAAAAACGTTCTTAGGAATAGTGGAGTTGGAACTCTCTCCCAAAAAAGCTTACCGAGGTAGGGATCTCTCGGTTCCAATCCCCTCTCCGTCGCCCTTTCTCTCCTCCTCCTTTCTCCTTCGATAAGTCTCGTTAAATGGCCAATTGAGGAAGAAGATGAGATGACAAAAAGATATGTTTCAGCTAGGCTAATCGTGATTCCTAAAATGCGATTACGGTTTACTTAACATAATTTTGAAATTAGCTAAACCGATTTTACTTCGTAAAGAGATAAATAAGTTCACGTAGTTTTATGATCGATTTAAATTGTTCGTGTAGTAAAACAAAGAGGTAAAAGTCTGGGGGGAAATCGTTCTAGTTGCACTTCTAGGGGGAATATGAAGTGATTTTCAAAAACGCGATTTTGGTTTACTTAACTGTGGTTACGGTTTAATTATGAAATTAGCTAAACCAATTTCATTTGGTCAGTTTTGAAGAGATAATTAGTTCATGTAGTTTTTTTGATTAGTTTACATAGTATGTGTAGTAAAACGAAGAGATAAAAAGTCTGGGGGAAAATCGTTTATTAGCACTTCTAAGGGGAGAAATACGCAGCCAACCCTAAAAATTACCAGCTGTTGTATTGATAAGAATGTTAACTCATATTTCTACATCAAACTCACCACAAAAATCCGCAGTTTCTACCACATATTTTTTTTACCATATGTTGTATTGTATATATATATTTTTTTTGCCCCATACAATAAATCATAGTTGATCGGTAGGAGGCGTTCCCGTTGGGATAGCTCCTACTGACTCATCGAGATCTGCATGGGAAAAGATATGACCACACGCTCGTGCTCCTTTTGCAAGAGCGTCAGCACAGACATTAGAAGAGCGTGGAATAAGAGATAGTCGAAAAGTCACAAAGCTGTCTCTCTGTTCCAATAGGCAGTCCAACTCTATATGAAACGCTGGCCAATCCATTGGGTCGTCAATCATCTTCAGTAGATCCGAGCAGTCAGTCTCAAATCGAGTTGAAATTATGTGTCGCTTGCCGGTGTGCACCTGTCCTGATGTATCGGTGAAGCACTATCCCAGTCCGCTAGTGGGCCCATGGTCCACCCATGATGCGTCGACTTGGCATATCGGGAGGTGGGGATCCTCGGATGGGGTGGTTGTTGCTAGGGTGGCCAATTCGGTTAACTTAATCCAATCCAATTCAACCCAACCCAAGAAACCTGGATTAGTTCGGGTATGGATTTATACAAAACCCGGTCTAATAATAAATATTAATTTGGGGTTGGGTTATTTGGATTGGTCTTTAGATAACTAAAAGATCCAAATAAAATCCAAAAAACTTACATAAACTATATTAGTAAATAACTTAATATAAATGTTAAATTACCTAAATCAAAATTAGTAATTTACTATTAATTTTGTAACTATATGTGAAATTATATAATTTTACAGTTAATTATAATCGTAAGTTAACTAATTTTTAGTATAAAAGAAATCTTCAATAAAAATTTGAAGAACACTTTCAAAGATAATCGATTTCTCCACCATACGCCTCATATTTGGTTTATATTGCAGGTTTTGCTTGGAATTTTCAAACTATTAGTTTTTTGTTCGACTTTCCAAGTTGTTTATTTTATTTTAAATTTAAAATATCAAAGATAATATTTTATGTTTTATTTCGGGATTTTATGAATTATTTTATTTACTAAATTTGCGTTAAAAATTTATTTTACTGGTTATTGTCATTTTTCTATAAGAATTCAATGAATTAACCAAAGCTAATCCAAAACCTAAACAACCCAAATAAAATTAGATTTGGGTTACTTTGATCAAATTATTTTATAATCCAAACAACTTAAACTCGATCCAAAACCTGAAAACCTTGATCCAAATTTTATTTGGATTGAATTTGGTACAATATTTCTCAACCCAAATAACCTAAACCCAACCCAAAACCTAGTTTGGCCACCCCTAGTTGTTATGGCTTGGGGCGGGCTTCCTCCCTCCTCATCTTCTTCCTCCTCCAATTTATCTCCAGGTCTCTTCCTCAAGCATTGCGAGTTGAAGTGCATCTAAAGGTGATATCTCTTTTCCATTGAAAAGCTTAACGTTCCTTGCTTTCCATATGTACCATATGATCCATAGGTAGATATCCTGTTGCGGTTTGGGGAGACCCCTTTCCTCTGCCCTCCAAAATAGGAAATCCATATTTTAGAATAGGGACGTACTCGGGAAATAACCGGAAGGGACGAAAAATTCGATAGAGCCCACACCTGAAGAGCCGGAGGGCATTCAAAAATCAGATGGTTGATCATTTCCTCTTGTGCACCACATCTTGGGCATCTTTTGTTGGTCCCAAGGTGGCGGTAAGTGAGCCGTTGGCACGTAACTACACATCCAGATAGGACCTGCCACATAAAGTGTCTAAGCTTCCCAGGGGTCTTGACCCTCCATACTTAGCTTAGGAGGCTCGTGATGCGTGGCTCGAGTATCTGGCGGGTCTGACAAAGGGTATTTGTTTTGTGGATGACTTCATAACCTGATTTTAACCGTGTACATTTCGGGTTTTATATAGAGTTTGGTCTGCCAATATATATGTTAACCCCTGTACGTAAGAAACATGGCATTGTGCTTTTTTTTAACGTCATAACACTTATTTTCTTATGTTTCGGCATTTTTTCTTGTTTATTTTTTAAACGTATCGGCATTAAAAATAATTTTTCTTTTTTCAATGGTAAGTGTTAGATTAATTGACTTTTAGGTAAGAAGAAAATATTATTTAAATTAAAAATTAACAATTTGATATCATTTTACATTAACATATTGACACATGTCATAATCTCGATTAAAATTAACATATATCGCGATTTGATGAATTATAATTTTGCTTATATGTCATGCTTACGTTGAGCGCATTCTGTTTTATATAATAAGATATATATATATATATATATATATATAATCTTTCTTTCTTTTATGAGAAAATTTGGAAAAATACTTTTTTTGTCTTTTTAAATTTGAAAAATACACCTTTGCTTTTAACTTTTGAAAACTACACTTTTAGAATATTAAATTTACAAAAATAATCTCAATAAAACTGAATATAATTTACATATCTTATATATTTTTTAAATTGTGTGATAATAGTATTAGTCTCAATTTTATCTTATAACAATATCTATTTATCTAAAATTTTAATACTACAACAAATTTAATTTTTGTATGTTTTAATTGAACCAATAGCCAAGACCAAACCAATTTGATGGGAAGACAATGGAAATTGAGCTCAAAAGAAAAGTTATCTTTATATATAATCTTTCTTTCTTTTATTATAAATAAATAATAAAAGAAGATACATCTACGCGTTTTTATATATAACTAGATAAAGGACCCGCATATATGCGGGTTTGTAATCTAATATTTTATAATATGTAAAAAAAGTTAATCAATTAAAAGTAGAAATTAAAATTAAATCACCCGTAAAAATAAATAAAATAAAATTGAGAATGCTGATGCAAAACCACTAATTCAGAAGTCTAACTTTAATTTATTTACTTTGATTATTTTATTATTTGATTTTCAATTAAATTTTATCACATACTTTTAAATGATTAGTTTTCCTATTCTATTTGAATTAATATTACTTTTTAATCCATTTTTAAAATCTTGATGAATTTATTCTCATATTTTAGTTGAATTATTTTGACTCCTTTAATATTTTATAAACCGCACAAAAATGAGAAACAAAATCATATGATCCGTAAAAATAAATAAAATAAGATTGAAAATGTCGATGTGAAATCACTCATAGAAAAGCCTACAAATTATTTATTGATTTTGATTCTCATAATTTTTTTTTATATTAACTGAATTTTCGATTGATTTTTATCACATATTTCTAAATTATTAGTTTTTTCTATTCCTATTTAAATTATGTTTACTTTTTATTATGTAACTACTCTCTTTTTTTTTTTAACTCTTGACAAATCAATTTACGTATTTTTATTTGAATTAGACTTACTCACATTTTTTAATCATATTTGAATTTTTCTTTTTCACTTATGAATCAAGTATTATCTTTCTTCCAATGAAAAATGAATTATATGTGTTTCATCACTTGGTTTCTTACTTTTTATAATTTTCACAACATGAGAAACTTTCAAAATAATTTTCTTCTCGTACATCAATTTTAAGTGGTAAGTCTTAAAAAAAACCACAATATAATGTACATTTTTTAGTCTGATTTCAAAATATAATGATAATACTTGTACATTTTATTTTGACATGTGGCTAAAACTAATTGGAAACAAAAATTTTAGAAGAGGTTATTGAAATTTTAAATTGTTTGGTGGAAAGATCGAGAGAGTACAAAATTGTTTAAATAAATATGAAATATTATAATTCTTAAAGATTTGGGTATGTAAACCTAATTCTATTCAAAAGATTTTTACATGTGTATTTAATATTCTAATGAGAAAATATGTTTGACTTTTTTTGTCATATCTATTTTTTTTTAAAATCAAAGTATATGTAAGCGTGTATATATGTAGCTTATTTACATTTTTTTTAATGAATTAATAAAATAAGCTAATTGGAAAATGTTGAGATATGTTGTTTTTATCGAATAAGAGAGTAATCGATGGTTTTTTATAATAAAAAAGCTGAAATAAAATTTGTGGAAGAGATTATTGAAGTTTGAAATTTTTTGGTGAGAAGATTGAGAGAGCACAAAAGTTTGTTATATAAAGGTAAAATATTATAATCTTTGAAGATTTGGGTATGTAAACCTAAGTCTATTTGAACTCAAAATTTTTTTATACGTGTATTAATTAATATTCTAATGAGAAAATTTTGAAACTTAATTCATCTTAATAAACGTAAAGGAAAAGAGAAAAAAAGAATGGTTGTACAAAAAAAACAAAACCGAAACATATAATAAAGTCAATATTTAAAGGAATAGCCATGCTTATCAACTAATTATTTTAATAAATTATTTATTAGAAACTAATTTTTTTTTTTATATATGATTTTTATAATCTATTTGATAAATACAAATATATAAGTTTAAAAAGAAATAAGATTTGTATGAAACATGTCAAAATCTAATTGGAAAAAAAATTACATGTGTCAAAATCCGATCGACCGGCTGACACGTGTCACAATCGTGTTAATTATGAAGTTTGACGCATCAAGCTTTATATTATAAGATCTTTCTTTATTTTATCACGGATGTTAGTTAGATCATACAAGGATTTTGAAGTTGTTGACCTTGATGTTTTGAAGGAATTTCTAAGTTGTTTGTTTATTTTTTGTTAAGCGACGAAATAATTATTTCTAAAATTTTTTGTTTTATTTGGGAATTTGAAAAAGAATTCAGGATTTTTAGTTGGAATTAGTAATGTGGAGTTTTTTTCATCATGATTTTGAGCTAGATGATGAATTTGTTTTTAATCCATCAACTTTTAAACTTTTTCTCAAAGTAGGGAAAATCAAAATCATACGAAAGTTCTTCTCCAAGGTCGGGTTCTTATATTTTTCGGTTTAAACCATAAAATTTTGAAGTGTGACCTTTTTTGTTGCATTTGTAGCATGTGAGTTTTTAATAGAAATATTTATTGGTTGTGGTCTCTTCTGAAGGAAATTTGTAGTACGTGTTTATATATATATTAGATTTAGAACCCGCATATATGCGGATTTATAATTTATTATTTTATAATCTATGAAAAAGAAATTAAGCACGAAAAATAGATCACTTGTAAAAAAAATAATTGAAAACTCTAATATGAAACCACTAATTGAGAAGTCTAACACTTATTTATTTCTTTTGATTCTTTTATTATTTTATTTCTAATTTAATTATACAACATATTTTAAAATAATTAGTTTTTCATTTTTCCATTTGAATTAGGTTTAGTTTTTACTATGTTCTACTCAGCCATCTATTTTTTCAAAATTTTTGATGAATTGATTATGATATTTCTATTTGAATCATTGTTATTCCTTCAAAAAATTGATGTGAAACGACTGATAGAAAAGCATAATACTTAGGTATTCATTTTGTTCTCCTATTTTTTATTATTATTTTTTTTTTAAAATATTTTCTTTAACTTTATCTATTCCTATTTGAATTAGGTTGACCTTTTATTTGTAGTTACAAATATTATTTCAAAATCTTTAGGAATTGATTTTCATATTGATATTTAAATTAGATCTATTCATTTTAAATCATATTTAAATTTTATTTTGCTTTTTTAAATCAACATATTATCTTTCTTTTGATGAAAAATGAATTATAAGTATTTCATCCCTTAATTTATTATTTTCTATAATTCTCACAACATGAAAAACTTTCAATATAATTTTTGTTCTCAAACATCAATTTTGTAAATTCTACCGCGTCCACATAATGGTAAATCAAATTTAAAAAAATTCACAACATATTACAATTTATAATGGTATTAGATTTTTGATTTTGCTTGTATTATTAAATTTGTTAAAATAGATTAAAAAATATGATACATATCAAAATTTAATTGGAATTGTTTTTACATATGTCAAAATCTGATCAACTGGTTGATACGTGTCGCAATCATGTTAGTTACAAAGTTGACGCATCATATTTTTTATAATAAAATCTTATTCAGAATCTAAATTATTAGAATTTTTTTTTATAAAAAATCAAATTATTTTTGTAATTTAATTCAAAAATATAATGATATTTGTTGGGGTCAATTTCCACCCATCGAGATTGACCGCTGAAAATGGCTAAGTAAAGATTTCGGGTCTAGCCAAACCCAGCGGGATGGGCCGAACCAGTTTCGGTGGTACGCGATGAGCCAAAACACCGGTGACGAGCCAACATGTTGGCGACGAATTAACAAACGGTGACGGTGACGAACCAACAAATGGCGACGAACCAACAAATGGTGACGAGCCAACATATTGGCGACGAACCAACAAACGGGGACGAGCCAACATGTTGGCGACGAAACAAACGGTGACGAACCAACAAACGGTGACGAATCAACAAACGGTGACGAGCCAACGTGTTGGCGACAAACCAACAAACGGTGACGAGCCAACATGTTGGCGACGAACCAACAAACGGTGACGAGCCAAAAGATGGTGACGAGCCAAAAGACGATGACGAGCCAACAAACGGTGACAGCCAACGTGTTGACGACGAACTAACAAACGGTAACGAGTCAACGTGTTGGCGACGAACTAACAAACGGTGATGACCCAACGTATTGGCGACGAACCAACAAATGGTGACGAGCCAACATGTTGGTGACGAACCAACAAACGGTGACAAGCCAAAAGACGACGACGAGCCAACATTTTGGCAACAAGCTAAAACGAAGGTGACAATCTAAATAAGCAATGATCCGGCGAAGCAGCAAGCCCAACATCTGGTTGGGTTGAGGCAACGACCCACCAGAGTTTGGTGGGCCGACGTAGCAAGTAAAAGTAAGAGGCCCACACCCGAGCCGAGTTAGACAAACCAGAGAAGAAAGGAAATTCCGAAGAATAAGGCAGTTTTCCTTTATCTTTTGGGAAGAGGTCTAGCCGACTTATTTTTGTTTAAATAGACATGTACCCCTTTGAAGAAGGAGAGAGCAATTTCACCTAGCAAAACACTTGTTATTTCTCTGCAACAGCTTGAATAAAGTCACCATCTTTAGATCTATATTCTTGGTTTCTTTTCATAGAAGTTTTTCGAATCCCTAAATTTCCTTACAAATTTTAGTTGTGCGAGTTTCGACTCCCACAATTTGGCGCCGTCTATGGGGAGTTTAAAACTTTCTGACACCTAACAACCACCGAATACGAGATCTGAAACGATGACTACCGACGGAGAACGGAGCGGTGAAGATGCGAGCAAAACTGGCGCCGACCTTCCTCGGGCAAGAACCAATCCGCCGTCGGCGAACACGGAAGGCACTTCAGAAATGCTGACAGAATTGAAAAACATGATGACCAGGTTGCTGAAGAAGGCAGAGGAGCAAGACAAGCTGAATAAATCGCTGACGGAGAAAATCAAGACACTGTCGACAGAGAGCCGAGCGCGAAACACCCGAATCGGAAGCATGGGCTCGATGATGAATCCACCTGTCAACGGTATCGCTAGACGACTTGGCTTAAACCCAACGGCCTTCGATTTTTCGACACCACGTGATGCACCGAGGACTTTGGAAGGAATGCCACCGCCACATCCAATCGATGAACAAACACCCGCGGCGACCAGATTAAATATCACCGAGCCACCTCAACTGATACGAGGAGTAAGAGCAGCTAGCGATGAACGTGACCAACACACCAATGGTGGGTCGGCTGCAGCAATTGTTCTCGACGAGGAGGGGCGCGAAGAAGGAGACCACAACACAAAAAATCTCACTGACGAGGGATTCGTACCAACAATAACGGGAGCCCGAACCAGCGAAGGCGACGTCAACCTAAACCGAGCCAAGAACTTGGCAGAAGAAGAAGAAAATCTCTTATGGGTCCAACAGACGCAATACGCTGATGAGCCAAGAACGACGAGCCGAGCCCAAAGAGAGGAGCTAGAAGAAATCCGAGCCTCCTTGGATCGTGCCACTACTGAGGTGAGAGCCATCCGATCCCAGGTGCACAAAGAAACCAGTAAAGTCCCGGAGACTGACCGCATGTTAGAAGAAGCACATAACACGCTGTTTACACCCGTATTACCAAGGCAAGGATCTCCGACCCCAAAAAGATCAAAGTTCCGGTTTACGAAGGGACTACCGATCCGAAGGAGCACATAACAGCATTCATCATAGCAATGGACCGAGCTAATTTTAGGGAAAAGGAGAGAGATGCCGGTTTCTGCCTTCTGTTTGTGGAGCACCTAAAAGGCGCAGCCCTCCAATGGTTTTCTAGACTTGAGCAGAACTCCATTGACGATTTCCAGCAGTTGTCTGCCGCCTTCCTAAAGTATTACTCCATGTTTATGGACCGAGGAGCCTCTGGTGCCGATCTCTAGACATTAACTCAAGGGCCTACGGAGACACTACTAAGTTTCATGGGTAGATTCAAAGCAGTGATGTCAAAGGTCGAGCGCGTAAGCGACAAGGCCGCCGTGCTCACATTAAAAAGGTCGATGTGGTACGAATCGGAGTTCCGAAAAGAAATTGATTTGAATGCGCCACTATCAATCCAAGACGCGCTGCACCGAGCTTCAGATTTCATAGTCAACTAAGAAGAAATGAAGATATTGTCCCAGAAATATGGAGCGGCTAAAACGACGAGCCGTTCTTTCCAAACTCCGAACCCACCGCCTCACAGGAAGAGTAATCAAGGAACTGGATACGTACACCATGAGATATCCAATTTTAGAGGAGCCCATAACTATCAAGTGGGAATAGGCCGAGGCAAAGCTCCATGGAACACGTGGACACAAAATCCGAGTTCCTACGATGAAAAGGCCTACTGCGAGTATCATCACATGCACGGACACTCAACCGCAAACTGCCGAACCCTGGAAATAAAGCTTGCGGCAAAACTAGTAGCCGGAGAGCTCGGCAACGCTGTCAAAACGAAGGATTTCAAGCGAGAAGATGAGAAAGATCAGCCTAACTAGGCGAATCAAAATGGTGACCCCCAAGCGAGGAAGGCGAGATGACGAGGCGACGCAGTCAGGCTCTCGAAGAAGAATAAACATGATAATGGGAGGATTACAATACTATTCAAATACGGTGTCTTCAATCAAAGCATTCCAACGGCGAGCCGATGCCAGTGTCAACTAGTCAGCGCCTTCCAAACTTTCCAACGACATAATCTTGTTCGAAGAAAGGGAAACCACCGACATTGACCGACCACATAATGACCCCCTCGTGATAGAATTGATCATGGACGATTGAGACGTCGCCTGAGTTCTGCTTGACACGGGAAGCTCCGTAGACGTAATCTTCCGGGAAACTCTCAGAAGGATGAACATCGACCTATACAAGATCACGGCCACTCCAAAGCCTTTAACCGAATTCTCAGGAGAAACAACCATGATCCTTGGAACAATCAAGCTTCCTATCCGCGCTGAAGAAGTAACCAAGATAGTGGAGTTTTCGGTTGCAGATCATCCCGTGATCTACAATGTGATTATGGGCACCCCTGAATAAACTCCTTGCGAGCCGTACCGTCAACCTACCACCTCTACATCAAATTTCTGACTCCCAGAGGAGTCAAAACAATTTGGGGGAACCGAAAAGAATCCCGCATTTGTTTCCTAGCCGAGCATAAACTCAGGAACCCCATCACAGAACCAATCACCACAACCAAGCAAAAGAAGATGAAGACTGACAGGGAACCCGAAAAGGAGTTGGCAAAACTCTTATAGCAATTACAGATCACGTAGGATCGTTAGAGGAAAAGCAAACCCATTTGCGACCCCGTTATCTCAGTGAACATTGACGGTAATCATCCAGAGTGTTGCGTGAAATAGAGGCCGAGCTGAAGGACCCAATAAGGGGAGAGCTGATTTCTTTCCTCAAAAAGAACGTAAACTCTTTCGTGTGGGCAGCAGAAGACATGCCTGGTATCAGCATCAATGTGACGTGCCACGAGCTAAACATGGACCTGACTTTCAAATCGGTAAAACAAAAAAGAAGAAAACTTGGGCCAGAAAGAGCACAAGCGGTGAATAACGAGGTGGAAAGATTACTACCCGTCGGATCGATAGTCGAAGCAAAGTACCCGGACTGGATCGCTAATCCTGTAGTGGTAAAGAAGAAGAACGGAAAGTGGAGTGTGTGCGTGGATTTCACCGACCTGAACAAGGCCTGCCCAAAGGATAGCTTCCCGTTTCCACATATCGATCGATTGGTGGAAGCCAAAGCGGGCAAAAACTTCTTTCATTTATGGATGCTTTTTCCGGATACAACTAGATCCTAATGAACCCGAACGATCAAGAGAAGACAACGTTTATCACGGACCGCGTAATATACTGTTACAAAGTTATGCCATTCGGCCTCAAAAATGCCGGAGCAACTTACCAGCGATTGGTGAACAGAATGTTCGCCGACCAACTCGGAAAGACAATGGAGGTTTATATAGACGACATGCTGGTGAAGTCTCTGGAAGAAAAGGATCATGTAACTCATTTGGAAGAGTGTTTCGAGCAACTGAACTTGCATAACATGAAGCTCAACCCAACCAAGTGCAGATTTGCGGTGACATCCGAAGAGTTCCTCGGATACCTAGTCACTCATCGTGGGATTGAAGTCAACCCAAAGCAAATCAACGCACTCATACAAATGGCATTGCCAAAAACAAAGCATGAAGTCCAGAGGTTGACAAGACGGGTCGCCGCACTGAATCGGTTCATCTCTCGATCAACCAATAATTTTTGCCTTTTTACGATACACTGCATGGAAACAAGAAATTCGAATGGACAGAAAAATGCGAACAGGCATTTCAGCATCTGAAAGAATACCTAGCCAGTCCTCCAGTGCTTACGAAACTAGTGGAAGGCGAACCATTATTCCTTTACACGGTCGTTTCTGCAATAGCAGTAAGTGGAGTACTCATCCGAGAAGAGCGCAGTGAGCAGAAACCTATGTTCTACGTCAGCCAAACTCTCACCGACGCTGAAACCCGATATTCGCAAATGGAGAAGTTGGCATTGTCTGTAATAATGTCCGCCCGGAAGTTGAGACCGTACTTCCAGTCACATTCAATTGTAATTTTGACTACTTTCCCTCTACGATCCATCCTGCATAGTCCCAGCCAATCTGGAAGATTGGCGAAGTGGGCAATAGAGCTGAGCGAATATGACATCGAGTATTGGAGCCGAACTTGCGCAAAATCTCAAGTCCTTGCAGATTTCCTAATAGAGCTCCAAGAAGAAGAAATCGAAGAATCAGCTCCAAGCCTAGTATGGAAGCTCCACGCAGATGGATCATCATCCAAACAAGGATCTGGGATAGGAATACGTCTAACCTCTCCAACAGGTGAAATCCTCGAACAATCATTCCGCTTGGGTTTTCAGGCATCCAATAACGAAGCAGAGTACGAAGCCTTAATCGCAGGAATGAGACTCCATCGTGGACTCAAGGTTTCGCATATCTAGGCTTACTGTAATTCGCAACTGGTGGTCAACCAAGTCAGCGGCGAGTACATAGCCAGAGATGACCGAATGGAAGCTTATCTGAAGATCGTCAGGGAACTAGCTGCACAGTTTGAAGAATTGACGTTGACACAGATACCGCATGGGGAAAACACTTCTGCAGACGCGCTAGCAGCACTCGCATCCACCTTCGATCCAGACCTGAAAAAGATGATCCCAGTGGAATTCATCAAACACCCAAGCATCAACCTCTCTGACACCGTAAACATGATTACCCGCTCCCAAACAGCCAGTCAAGCCGACGGTACATCCGAAAGAATTCTGACATAAGAAGGCAGAACTGACACCACCACTATGGAAGAAGACCAAAACAGGTGGCCTTTGGCTGAAGACGAAACAATTGAGGTAGAGGAAGAGCCCAAAACAGATCCTCCAGCCGAATATGAAGCAGTCAAGATGGAAAGATCCACAACCAACAGAAATGGATTACAGATGCGACAAAGAATGTATGGGAGCAATCCGCGTATACATCATGGACGGTGAGGTACCATCAGATAAATGGGCTGCTTGAAAACTCAGAGCTCAAGCTGCTTGATACGTTATACTAGACGAAAACGTCTTCAAGTGGATATTCTCAGGACCGATAATGGCCTGTGTCGAAGGTGTCGAAGCTAGAAAAATCATGGAAGAAGTCCATAGCGGATCGGTTGATACACAGAGTTTTAACCCTAAAATATCATTGCAAGTGCACAGCAAACGAAGTAGTATTTCAAGAATCGAATCCACGAGAACAAAGTGTCACACTACGAATCCCATGAATGAAATTAAGCTAAGATGACAATATGATTGTTTGTTGAAAAGTGAAACGAAATAGCAATGTAAAAACGATGTAAAATCAATTAAAAACAAGCGTTAAGTCTAAGGAAATTCGCAAGAATTCAGAGATCACGAACTAGACAATTATTCAGGGAACGATAAAGCACAGTCTCAAACTCAAACATGAATGTATTACTAATCTATTTTCGTGGTATCAATTACTTTATCTAGCAACCTAAGAATCTAAACTTTCGTTTGATCTTAGAATTCTAAACAAGCATTAATGAGCAGGTTTGATATGTTCACAAATTGCCTTAGCATTAGCTTTCGTTGGCTAAGGACAATTTTCTCACCTATGTTCTATCAAGAAACCTATAACACTTTTGATGAATAGATTAAACATAAAATCATAGATTAATTGATCAAATTAATCTAAGCAATAAGAATAACAATAGGTGAAGACAATATAAATCCCTGTCTATGTTTGATTCAATGATTCATAAACTTCTTTGAAAACCCTAAACTTAACTATAGAGATACTCAAACATGGAGATAATCAAAACTACGGAAGATGAAGAAAAACTCATAATAAATTAAAGGGGTTTAGAAAAACTTCTCAAAGGTGCAGAGTTAGAGATTCGTCTCCCCGGTGCTTACAAATTGCAGAAAACCAGAAATCTATGTAGAGTAGAAAGAGTATAAAAAGCTTAACCTAAACAATGGCTCAAACTCGAATATATATATTAAAAATATTCTGGATTAAAAAATATGGCAAAACCCTGTAAAAATAAGAAATTAGAAATTTCCTTTTTCTAGTCCGAGGGGATTGGATTTATCGATCTGAGGATGGCACGATCGATCTGAAGTAGAAACAAGTCGATCTGAAAAATCTTGGGGTTTTGGATCGATCGATCCAAGTGTGGATCGATCGATCCCAACTTCTGTGGTCGATCTAAGATATCTCGGTGTTTTGGATCGATCGATCCAACAGTGGATAGATCGATCTAGCCTCCTTTGTGCTCCTTTTGCTTCATTCCATGCTTCTTATGCCTTAGGTTTTTTCCAAACGCGTCCAACTCCGAAAAGACACTAAAATCATAGAAAAGACTCGAAAAACCATTGAAACTTGGGTTAGAATGCGTTTAAAATGCAATACATCAACTCTCCCAGACTTAGCGTTTTGCTTGTCCTCAAGCAAACACTAAGAATATAGTCGAGGTTTGAAAATCACGGGAACTCACCTTCTCTTTAGAACGTTGTAATGACCATTCATCTCATAATCCACATACTGCAAGACCAATCCAAATCGAACGACCATGTACTTCTCCGCAGACATTCGCAGCCTCCTAGATTCAACCCACAATTTCGCAATATTGTCCATAAGCCTTTCATCTCTGGGTCTCATCGATGATCTCAATGCCAAGAAAATTTTAGACTCATTTCCGTACAATGCTATGATAAAGCAACCATATAATCCTTGGTACTCTTTCTCTCCCCCATACTTATTATGTTCTCATCATTTCTTCTTCTTTTCTTCTCCTTTTTATCTCAAATGTGTAAGCGAATAATGGTATCACGGAAAATTTTTCTAGCCTCGCTTCCAACCTTTGTGTGATCATTCATTTCGAAGTAAAATAATGGGATCGCCGAAAATTTTCCTAGCCCTTTACTCGAAAGAAAATCCTTTCATCTTTTCTACTTTTATTTAATTTAGAATAAAGGAGATGAGTACCATCACTTTTTACACAAGATGCATTTGTCAGGTATGGACGAGGAGTCAAGCCCTATGAACACCAGTCACATCGATGAGGTAAAAGGAAGAGCTCAGAAATTAGCTCGGGCTTAGTGGATTCTGCTGGAAATATAGATGTCTCTAGTTAACTGGTCAGCCTTTGGATTTTTTATTAGTCGGATCTGAACTGATTCTGCAGCAATGATCACTCAGCTGAAATAGTCACACAATAAACCAAAAGAAAAGTCATCATTCCCAACAAATTTGACTCAATAAATTGACAAATTTGACTCAATAAAACGACAAACTGACTCAAAGAGAAAATACTTCACACCGTCCCGGTGTGAAAATAAATCAAGAAAGAGGTAAAAAGAGACTCAAAAGATGAAAGTAAAAGATTTTTTTTGTGTGTGCAGAAAACGTACCTTGGCCCGGATCGATCGATCCACACTTGGATCGATTGCTGAAAACTTACGGTGGTTTGGTGCCCACGTGGATCGATCGATCTGCAATTTTTTTCTCTTTTTTTTGCACGGACTTTGCACGGATCGATCGATCGACGTCGGGATCAATCGACGTCGGAATCGATCGATCCACATATAGATCGATCGATCTGATGCTGGCAGGTCGATCTAAAAGCTTAAGGCCAATCGGATCGATTGATCTTCCCCGGTTTTGCACGGTTTTTTTTTTCTGAAAAGAAACCTGAAACACTTATTACCAAAACCAAAAGTTAGAAAATAACTGAAAAATAAAGTATGAACACTTACCGGTGGGTTGCCTCCCACCAAGCGCTTGTTTTGAGTCATTAGCTTGACTTCGGTCTCATGTATCAGTCAGGAAGATGAGCATGTGAACTTGCTCCAAAAAAAATTCCCCGATCAGTCATCTTAAACTCTAGAACCTTGCTCAATATTTCATTCACAGCTTCTGCACCCTTCTCTTTAAACTCTGGAGTGAGAATAGCTCTAACCTTGGAAAAAGGTTTCGAAGTTCCTTTGCACTTCACCTTGTACTCAATCGTGTCTCCAACAAGTCTCTTAGGTACCAGAGTTATATGAGAATCTCCCTTGATTCTTTGGCTCTTCACCTTCTCCTTGGCCTTGTTCTTTTGACAGGCTTCCTTGTTAACGATGTGAGGGTCTCCATTCAGAACTTCCTTGACTTCACTCTTAGCAACAAGCTCTTTCGTTGTCTCGATTAGTAACTTCTCTCCACTGATAATGGTCACACAAGATGCAATTTTGGTTGCTTCATTAGTGGGTATGGCTTTGCAGAACACATTTTTGTCAATATTGGAGAATGAGACTCTTCTATTCGGCAAATCCACAACTGCACCCACTGTTACCATAAACGGTCTTCCAAGAATCAAAGGCATATCAGGATCTTCGCTCATCTCCACCACCTAAAAATCAGTAGGAACAAGACAGTTTCCTACTTGAACATGTAAGTCATGAATGGTGCCATGTGAAATCGTGGTGGAAGAATCTGCAAACTTGAGAGATATCTGAGCAGGTCTCATCTCATCAATCCTAAGCTTGTCTGCAATAGCCTTAGACATGAGGTTTATAGAAGACCCAGAATCACAGAGAGATTCTTCAAATTCAACTCCCGAAATAGAGCATGGAACCACAAACTTCCCAGGGTCTTCCACCTTAGGCAATATCTTCATAGGGGTATAAAAAACTTAGCATAAACAATGGCTCAAATTCGAATATATAGATTAAAAACATTCTGGATTAAAAATATTGCAAAACCCTGTAAAAATAGGAAATTAGAAATTTTCTTTTCCTGGTCGAAGGGGCTTGGATCGATCGATCTGAGGATGGCACGATCGATCTGAGGATGGCATGATCGATCTAAAGTAGAAACAAGTCGATTTGAAAAGTATTGGGGTTTTGGATCGATCGATCCAAGTGTGGATCGATCGATCCAACTTAGATTAATTGATCCCAACTTCTGTGGTCGATCTAAGACATCTCGGTGTTTTGGATTGATCGATCCAACAGTAGATCGATCGATCTAGCCTCCTTTGTGCTCTTTTTGCTTTATTCCTTGCTCCTTATGCCTTAGGTTTCTTCCAAACGTGTTCCAACCCTGAAAAGACACTAAAATATTAGAAAAGACTCGAAAAACCATTGAAACTTAGGTTAGAATGCGTTAAAAATGCAATACATCAATCGTGCGGCAACCAATTCGGTGGGAGAGCTTTGGCAATCAAGATCAAGCGTCACGGTTACTATTGACCGACTATGGTGAAGGACTGCGAGAAGTTCTCTGCTAGGTGCGAAAAATGCCACCAGCATGCCCTGATAATTCACCAAACAACCGAGTTGCTATCATTGATCTCGGCACCCTATCCTTTCATGCACTGGTCTATGGATATTGTCGGACCTCTACATAGATCTAAGCAAAAGAGATTTCTGATAGTCTTGACGGATTACTTCTCCAAATGGATCGAGGCAGATTCTTACGCCAACATGAAAGATGCCCAAGTCGAGCATTTCGTTTGAAAAAAATATTTTATGCCGACATGGAGTTCCATACCTAATCATCACCGATAACAGCTCCAGTTTATCTCTACAAGGTTCGAAACTTTCTGCGAGAAATGGAAGATACGGCTCAACAAGTCTACGCCACGCTACCCACAAGGGAACGGACAAGCTGAAGCAGCAAACAAGACTATCCTTGATGGCCAGAAGAAACATCTTGATACAAAAAGGACGCTGGGTGGATGAATTTGAAGGAGTATTATGGTCACACCGGACGACTCCACGACGAGCCACCGGAGAAACACATTTCCCAGAGTCCTCCGCAGACTTCTTTCAGGGCAGGAGGGACTGAATTATCTCATGTTACTCGACGAAGTGGACTTGATAAACGAGCGACGAGAGCAAGTGTTGATCCGGATTCAAAACTACTAGCAGGCGACGGCTAAATATTACAATTCCAACGTCAGAAGTCGCAAGTTCAAAGAAGGCGATTTGGTTCTCCGAAAAGTTTTTCAGAATACAGCAGAAATAAATGCTGGCAAGCTAGGAGCAAACTGGGAAGGGCCTTACAAAATCACCAAGACAGTCCGACCAGGAGTGTACGAGCTCGCTAACATGTCTGACGTTCTGATACCAAGGTCTTGGAACGCAATGCACCTAAAAAGTACTACCACTAAGATACTTCACATGAACTACGGGACGGCTTGATCCTTGCAAAGGGTACGTAGGCAGCTCATCTACGGATGGGTTTAGCTGTCCCCCTCTTTTTTAAGGGGGGGGGGGGAGTGGATACGTATACATGTATACTCCCATGTCTCAAAAACGCGATCTTTCGCATTACACTTTTCAAAGACAACGATTTCAAACTTGATCGGACACAAACTTGTATCACTTGACCTACGCAAATCACAACTTAACATCTTTCACGGATATTCTATCATCTCGTCTGTTGCTGGCCACAACAGACGGACAACCACATCCTTTATGGATTTAACCATTATTTCTATATGGAATAAGGTTCTTCAACACCCTCTCACGGTATAGAAGCGTGCTATATAAATTCTGACTGGGTATATCCTGGTTTAATATCCGAAAGGTATATCCTGAACGATATTCTTACAAGTTTACCTTCGAGAAGGACCCATAAGTCGAAAACTCGCAAGTCTTAAAACTCGAAATAAACTTTTAAACCTAGTAAACACCTCTTGGTACACTGGTCATAAACATCTCTGAAGCATAATACTAAACCCACCAGTTAGTATAAGATTTTAAACATGTTTCATTGTCAAAGAACGAAAATGTAAGTCGGAACATCGCAAACCCTAAACTGACAACAAAGCGCTTGAAACCTGGTGACCATACGTTTCCTAACATGGTGGTCCGCAATATATCACATCAAAGCACAAAATAAATATGCAAACAAGAACTTAAGCACGTAAATAACCCAACAAGGATGAAAGGTGTCGTGCCAACAGACGGCAACTGTTACAAGATTTAAAGCTGAAATACATGAAAAAGAAACTAAGGGGATAAAGCTATCCAGGCACTTGTGTTCAAAATACCAAAAAAAAAAAAAGAGTTTCGACAAGATTGGCAACTCTAGGTGTGCCGACATTTGAGCCTGCAAAGTCTATAACTCCGGCTTTTGCTGCTGCATTCTCCGTTGGTTCGTTCCCAAAGAGAGTGTCTATGGAGTCAGAGGAAACCGTGAAAGTGTCAGGTCTTTCTTTAGCTCGGCTTCGATCCTCTCAAAATCCTCATTCGCATCGGCCAAGTAAACTCTCCATCCTGCCAACTTCATCACCTCGGAGTCCAGAGCTGGCGTATCGTCTTTCTGAAGGATCTCGAGTAACTGCAAGTTGCTGTCAACCTGGGCTAGATCGAGTTCCTTCTCTTTAGCCACCTTCAGCTCGTTAATGTTCTTTTCAATCTTAGCAAGCTGCCCTTGAAACTTTTCCGCCATCTCTCGCCTCGCCACCTTTCGAGCTTTTTTCATATTTGACTCGTGCAAGGCATGGGCGGTGGCAAGCTGCCTTTTCAAAGACTCAATTTTGGCAGCCTATTTTTGCTTAGAGCGGTCTAACCTCATGGCTAAATCACCAGCCTTGTTCCACTCATCCTTGAGGAACCCTTTTTCCTTCTCAAGGGTTTCAATCCGAGCTGAAGCAGTTGCCAACTCGTCAGCATGTTTGCTCTCTAGCTTGGCAACCTTACTCCTGAAAAAGTATGCGTCCTTTCGGGCATCTTCGATTCGGCGCCTGTCCTTTCGCACATGTTGCTCGAATGCAGCGACGATCTTGTTGATGAATGCGACGAACTGACCAAAGGGGGAAATATTATTAGTACTTAAGTTTTTTTACTCGGCAAAATATGCAGTCTCCAAACATACCTTGGTGCCTCGAATCGACATATCGGTGTATAGGTCACCATGGGATAGCACATCAAGAGGTGGTAGTCTATATCCCGAGCAGTGAACCTACGAGAAGAGAGTTGCTGAGGCTGCCTCGTCATTACAGATTGGCTCGGATCCTTCATGCCTAAACAATGTTAACGCCGGCTCGGTAGAAGTGGGATCGGTAGGCTTATGACATCTCATTTTCTCTTGTTTTTCCTTGGCTTTTTCCTTATCAGCTTCGGAAGTGGAACATTTACTAGGAGTCAGTCTCTTGCCCTCATTGTGTTGAGATATCGCTATATTAGAAGGCCCGGCAATCGAAACAAGAGTTGAAACCACTTTCATAGCCTTGGCTTCGAGAATTGGAGGCTCGGAAAAAGTTTTTTGCTCTGTCTCGGCGTTAATCTGGCTAATCACCATAGGGTTTGGCTCAGTGATTTGCTTAACCCCATCAGTGGCTCGGCTAGCATTTTCTTTTGCCTTCTTCTCCTTCAGAGCTTGTTTATTACGGATCGTCGGTTTCTTTTCCATAGCTCTTTCCTGAGAATTTTGAGATGGAGATTCAGATTCCGAGCTGTCAGATACTTCAACACCGGCAAAGATGGCTCAGGCTTTCTCGACTATCTTCAGGGAAAAATAATTTTCCCAATGGCACTTTCCTGCAGCAAGCGTGTTCCGAAGCGTAAGCGTATCTTCTGGGAAATGTGGGAGAATCTGCCGCACTGGTGAAACAAAGAAAAAAAAGATTAGTCAGCTCGCTACAAGATGAAAACCTAATAGATCTCCTAAAAAGTCTACGGCTCGCCCACCAATAGTTTCCCACTCCGTCTTGATATGGCGGACGCATTCGGCTTCTACCGTGGCGTCAATAATAGGAACAAAGAAAAAGTAACTTCCCCAGTCGCTGTCTTTGCTTCGAAAGCCTTCAATAATCTTTCTCTTCTTCTTGTTAGAGACATAGTAGGTTTTGGAGTTTTTAATCTTCCGAAATTCAAGGAACTGCCGAAGATGTGAAACGCGAACAGTTACATGACATTCGTAACTCCGAACCAGAATCCCAACCAAGTGACGCATTCCCCGAGGAGGAATTTGGCTCGGTGCTAATCTATGCTTGGACAAAAAATGGATGATCAATCCAGGAATTGGAAACCACAGCATACTTTGGTAGAAGAAACTCTCATACCCAGGCGGCGGAGCCTCGGCTCGGTCTATTGAAGCAGAAACAATCAAATCCACGTCTTCTGAAATGTTGAATCGATGCTTCAATGCTTCCAAAAACTCAACGGTGCACAAAGACGAACCATGTGGGTCGGCTCGTTTCTTAGGAGCCTTTCTCCTTCTAGGTTTTCTCCTCTTCGATGTGCTAGCTTGGTGGCTCGCAAACAGGCTCTCCAACCGTACCTTTTTGACCTCGTCAAGACTATATTATGTTGGCTCGGCTTTGATTTCTTCAAGGGCTTTTTGTATCAAAATTGCCTCGGCATCAAAAGCATCATCAACCAAAGATGGGATATCAATTTGTAGCTGACCCAGCGGAGAACTAGGCTCGACTGGTTCGGTAACCTGAGGAGACAGCACCATCTTACGACCAAGCAGTGAAGCGGAGTTCACCGAACCAACAGAATCTTCCAGCTCGGCGGTGTGCGACATCAGAGATCTTGGCTCGGAAACACGCCAATACTTGGAGAAATTTTGGCTCGGAGACACGGAAGATCTGGGCAACACCGCGATCCAGATGATGATGGATCGGGAAATTCGTTCACTCACTGTAGGTGTATGAAGATGGATCAGAAAATACAAGAAGTCACCGGAGGAATTTGAAGATGGATCGGATAAATTAGAGAACCGCCGAGCCACGTTTGAAGATAGGACGGAAAACTCAAAGATTCGGCGATGGAAGAGAAGAAATCAATAAAAAAAATCTAGCCAAAATTTAAACATAAAAAGAGAGAAGAGAGCTACCTGTCTTTTCGAAAATTTGGAGAAGTGAGTTATGAGGAGTGGGGCAAGGATGTGAATATGTAGACACTTAAAAGCACAGCGCGTGATACAACGCGACCTCGGGAACCAACAAAAACGCTTATACTTTCCAATAAAGTTATGGTTGTGATAAGGAAAAAATTTTCCGTCATCGAACCAATATCATCGCCGAGCCAAAAACAGATCAAATTTAGCAAAATGGTTCGGCAGCGTGTCGCCATGGTTCGGCAGCGTGTCGCCATGGTTCGGCAGCACACAGATGGCTCAGTAGTCAGACAACCCAAACGGCTCGGTAACATCGGCTGCCAAGACATTTCTACAGTAATGCCGAACCAAAGATGGCTCAGCAGCCAGACAACCCAGACAGCATGGTAACGTCGGCTGTCAAGACAATTCAATAATAATGCCCAACCAAAGATGGCTCGGCAGCCAGACAGCACGGTAACCTCGGCTGCCAAGACAATTCAATAATAATACCGAACCAAAGATGGCTCGACAGCCAGACAACTCAGACAGTTTGGCAATGACGGTTGCCGAGGCAATTCGGTAATAATGCCGAACCAAAGATGGCTTGGCAGCATGGTAGCTTGAACTACTCATTTGATATGACGAGCCAAAACTGCTCGACCACATCCTCACTATAACGCCTCGGTATATAAGGATTTTTCGGCCTCTCGACAATGTCGCGAGCCAAAACGGCTCGGTAATTCAAGTAACAAAGTAGTTTGGTGACACTGAACAGCTCGGCAATATGTTAAAGAAAAAGATGGCTCGGTAGCATGACATGCCAGTGTGGTTCAGCAATGTCTCACCTCGGCAGTAAGGCGAGCCAAAATGGTTAGACAGATATCTCCACCGAAGTTTTTCGGAAGCACAAGAGAAGTCTCGGAGGACAATCTCGGAGATGACCAACTTTCACCTCGTCATCATCATCACTGACTCTGACGAGCTGGGGGGCTAACTGTTGGGGTCAATTTCCATCCCATCGAGATTGACCGCTGAAAATGGCTAAGTAAAGATTTTGGGCCTGGCCAACTTTGGTGGTACACGATGAGCCAAAATGCCGGTGACGAGCCAACATGTTGGCGATGAACCAACAAACGGTGACGAGCCAACTAACGGCGACGAACCAACAAATGGTGACTAGCTAACATGTTGGCGACGAACCAACAAACGGTGACGAACCAATAAACGGCGACGAACCAACAAATGGTGACGAGCCAATATGTTGGCGACAAACCAACAAACGGTGACAAGCCAACAAACGGTGACGAACTAATAAACGGTGACGAGCCAACGTATTGGCGACGAACCAACAAACGGTGACGAGCCAACATGTTGGCGACGAACCAAGAAACGGTGACGAGCCAAAAGACGGTGACGAGCCAAAAGACGATGACGAGCGAAAAGATGGTGACGAGCCAAAAGACGACGATGAGCCAACAAACGGTGACGAGCCAATGTGTTGGCGATGAACCAAAAAACGGTGACGAGCCAACGTGTTGGCGACGAACCAACAAACGGTGATGAACCAACATGTTGGCGACGAACCAACAAACGCTGACGAGCCAAAATACGGTGACGAGCCAAAAGACGACGACGAGCCAACAATTTTGGCAACAAGCTGACAATCTAAACAAGCAACGATCTGGCAAAGTAGCAAGCCCAACATCTGGTTGGGCTGAGGTAACGACCCACCAGAGTTTGGTGGGCCGAGGTAGCAAGTCAAAGTAAGAGGCCCACGCCCGAGCCGACTTAGGTAAACCAGAGAAGAAAGGAAATTCCGAAGAATAAGGCAGTTTTTCTTTATCTTTTGGGAAGAGGTCTAGCCAACTTATTTTTGTTCAAATAGATATGTACCCCTTTGAAGAAGGAGAGAGAGCAATTTCACCTAGCAAAATACTTGTTATTTCTCTGCAACAGTTTCTAAACAGTTTGAATAAAATCACCATCTTTGGATCTCTGTTCTTGGTTTCTTTTCATAGAAATTTTTCGAATCCCTAAATTTCCTTACAAAATTTAGTTGTGCGAGTTTCGACTCCCACAATATTACGTATGTTTAAATTGAAAAACTATTTCAAAATAAAAAAAACTGAAAGAAAAAAAATCAGTTCACTCATAAAAGTTTTAAATAAGATTCAGAATGCCGATGCGAAATCACCGACAGAGTAGTCTGAACAGTTATTTATTTAGTTGGATTCTTTTTTTTCTATTATTTGGCTTTAATTAAATTTTATCATATATTTTTAATATTTATGTTTTACTATTTTTATTTGAATTATGTTTACTTTTTATTATTTAATTACTCATATATATATATATATAGATCTATTGATTAGCAAAAGAAAAAATTGTGAAATAATGTTTTTAAAAAGTATTTCATCACTTAATTTCTTATTTTCTATAATTTTCACAAAATGGAAAACTTTTAATATAATTTTTTTCTCAAGCATCAATTTTGTAAACTTTACCGCGTCCACATAATGGTAAGACAAAAAAAAAAACTCAAAATATATTACAATTTATAATGGTATTA
Organism: Pseudoturritis turrita; assembly: GCA_900406555.1. NCBI lineage: Eukaryota > Viridiplantae > Streptophyta > Magnoliopsida > Brassicales > Brassicaceae > Pseudoturritis > Pseudoturritis turrita. Next base: position 302,347 of record OVBL01000203.1, on the reverse strand, counting down.
GATTTTTGATTTTGCTTGTGTTATTACATTTTTTAAAATTGATTAAAAAATTGTGATACATGTCAAAATCTAATGGAATTTTTTTTACATATGTCAAAATCTGATCGACTGGTTGACACGTGTCACAATCATGTTAGTTACAAAGTTGACGCATCAGGTTTTTTACAATAAGATCTTATTCGAATCTAAATTATTAGCAAAACAAAATTATAAAAAATTAATTTATTTTTGTAACTTAATTTAAAAATATATTGGTATAACGTTTTTTAAATAGAAAAATTATTTCAAAATGAAAAAAAAAAAGAACTAAAAAACAAAATCAGATCACTCATAAAAGTAATAAATAAGATTCAAAATGCTGATGCGAAACTACAGACAGATTAGTTTAAACAGTTATTTATTTAGTTGGATTTTTTTTTTCTATTATTTGGTTTTAATTAAACTTTATCATATTTTTTTAATATTTATGTTTTTACTATTTCTATTTGAATTATGTTTACTTTTTATTATTTAGTTACTCATATATATATTTAGATCTACTGATTAGAAAAAGGAAAATTTATGAAACAATTTTTTAAAAATAATTAATGAAAAAAAAATTTGTATTCCTTTGTAATATAATTCAAAGTTATAATGGTATTATATTTAAAAAAATAGATAAGATTATTTTGACACGTGTCAAAATCTAATTGAAAACATTTTTTACATGTGTCAAAATCTGATCGACTAATTGACACGTGTCACGATCATGTTAATTACAAAGTAGACACATCAAATTTTATATAATAAGATATATATTAGGACCCGCATTGATACGCGGGTAAGAAATTATTGATATAAATATTATATATTTTTTTCTTAATTAGTTTGGACTATTAAAATTTTTCCTAAGATATCAACATTTTCATCAAGTAACAGAAGTTCCATTCCAATGAGTACATTATTTGCTTTAAGATAGTTAAGAACACGTACTATTGTTCATCGATAAACACGATTTCGATCTAAACGATTTAAAGTAAAATAACTTTGATCGATTTGTGGAACTACCGAATTCACAACTTGCTCGTTTAAAATTTGATTAAGAGAATAAAAAGACCGAGAGCACACAATTAAATTCTGAAAGTTGTAGATGTTATTATATAGAGTTTGGTTTGCCAATATGCATGTGAACCCCTGTACGTAAGAAATAGGGCATTGTGCTTCTTTTTTTTAACGTCATGACACTTATTTTCTTATGTTTTGGCATTTTTCTTTTCTGTTTTTTTTAACGTATTGGCATCAAAAATAATTTCTTTTTTTTCAATGATATGTGTTAGATTAATTAACTTTTAGGAAAGAAGAAAATCTTATTTAAATTAAAAATTAACAAATTGATATTATTTTACATTAATATATTGACACATGTCACCATTTCAATTAAAATTTAAACGTATTGCGATCTGGTGAGTTATAATTTGTTTATGTGTCATACTTATGTTGAGCACATTCTGCTTTATATAATATAATATATATATATATATATATATATATATATATATATATATATGTGTGTGTTAGAATAAAAGAAGCCCATTTGAGTTAAGCGAATCGCCTGATGCCACGTATCTCACGGCTCGGTGGGGACCCTTAACATCTTTGGTGGAGCTTAACTCTCAATAAGAACCTTAGAGGAGTTTGGACCTGAATCTACAATGGTCCAAATGGATAGGTAAAGTCATTTGGGCATGACCTATACCCCGGACAGCGCACCCCGCCACCTGGGGTAACATGGGCACAGAACTAAGGCGCTAGATGAGCTAACACTCCGTATCAACACCCGGAGGCAAAACACGAAGCCTGACTTCTCGTATCAAGAACTCGGGCTAGGTATGAAATATCTTTTGTAGGGCGCTAAGTTCAAATTCTTTCAAATATCTATGCTTGAATTCTCAGTCAAAAGATAAAAACACTTTCACCTTATGCGTGTTAGGGTAAAAATTGGTTGTCCATAATTGGAGAATGATTAAAGCATAAAGGAGCTGATTCCGAGGAAGCACCCTGGCGTCCGATCTGCTGTGTCAGACACTGCCAACGGTACGAAGGATCAGATGCAGCATAGCAGAGCCTTATGGTTGGCCAAGTGGTGCAAGTGGACAAGAAAAGTAGGTGAAAAGCACTCGAGTGTGTCGTACCAGGTCAAAATCGGAAATCCAGACCGGACCCAATTGAGGACGCGGAGCCCGGTATCCAATCGTCTTTATAGTTTCTAGAGAATTTTATGGGTTTATTTTTGGAATAGTAAGTTTTAATATATGAACTTTTACTCTTCTGGTTTTAACATTATATAAGTGGCTGGTTTAACCACCTATTATATTATTTTCTGCTTTCAATTTAATTCTATGTCTTTTCAATTTTACATATATATAAGTGGGTGGTTTAACCGTCCATATATTTTATTTTATGCTTTTATTTTATTTTATCTATATTTTTATTTTATTTTTTAAATACGTATATGTTTAAATTCTATATCTTCTTTCGTTTTTTAATGGTATCAGAGCAATGACTTTCTTTCGGAGTCGTAAGGAAATTGTTAGATGTCATTTATATTCAGACGGTCAAGTAAGATTTGTCGTTCATCATATAAGTTATATTTGGTTTTTCAACAAAAACCGTTTGGAATTTCGGTTGAGATCAACCACAACTGTTTCATCTTATTACTTGAATCCTTAGTAGTGTCATTAAGATCTACAAGCGTCGGTGTTTTTGGTCTCAGTTTTTTGTGATCTTTTATTAAGCTCATTTTCTAGCTCCTAAGGTCATAAGAACCTAGATCTCCTAAGTGTTTTCGCCGGTCTAAACTAGGTCGTAAGTCCCTTAAGTGTTAGGAAATTAAACTAAAATCTAGACATGATTGTAGGGAGTCCTAGAACTTTTACCTTGATTATCCTAAAAAATGAGTTCATATTTTAAATCAACATCAAATATGTCCAAAGCGGCCTCTTCTTCTTCTAGATCGGATAGGAAGTCTATTAGAGATTCATAAAAGGTCATCATTAGCCATGAAACATCAATAAATGGTTTCCAAGGGTCAATCGATAATATTTTAAAAACTCTTGTCTTACAAGTTAAAACTCATAATTATGAAATGATTGAAGGATCAATTCCAATTGCTTCATTACAAATCTCTGGTAAATCATCAACTCTTCTTTTCTGGCCAGGGGAAAGTTCTCCCTTCTTCTTGGTCAATCTTGTTGTTTGATTTCAGCGGCAGGAGTCTGCTTAGTTTTATTTCGGATGATCGCAGGTATGTCTGAATGGTAATGTCAAAGTTAATTAACAAGTATGAGGAGATTGAGCTGCTCAATACAAGAAAACAGCAGATGAATGATTACATTTTGTGACTGTTCTTTTAGTTGCAAAATTTTGCGACCAATTTGGGACTATTTTGCGACCAATAAACGACTACAGAAATACAGTCTTAAATCAGTCGCATATTTACGACTGAATATTAGTGTCGTTTAGTAGACGTAATGAGTTAAGACTAATAGTCGACTGAGTACATATCGCAAAGTGAGACTATTTTGCGACTGTTTTTTTAGTCCGAAAGTGTAGTCGTAAAACGGTCCCAAATTTGCGACTTATTTGCAACTCCTTCTTATGGTGCCAAAAGAGTCACAAAGTAGTCAATAAAAGTTGGTGAAAGTTGGTGAAAACATGGAAAATATGGAATGTAGGTAGCTCACCAAACTTTTGTGACTACTCATATAGTCCCAAATTCGTCGCACAAGAATGGTAGAAGAGTCACAAATTTGTGACTATCTTGTTTTAGTTACAAAGTAGTGACAAAAATTTTGCCTATAAGAGCGATGAACGGGCACCCATTACCATTCATCATTCAGAACACTAAAGGAAACAAAAAACACATAAAGAGAGAGAAAAACACATAGAAAAGAGAGGAAAAAAATGTGGAATTCTTTCCGTGAGTGGATGTATAATAGGATCGATCCACACACAAATAATCTCTCTAGTGAGTTTTTGGAAGGGGTCGAGCAGTTCATGAATTTTGCAAGTAGCCAGCCATTAGCTCTAAGCAGTAGAGGTAAGTTTTACTGTCCTTGTGCTAAATGTGAAAATTCAAGTTTTAAGCTAGCAATGACAGTTTGAAAGCATTTGCATAGTAGATGATTTATGTCAGGATATTATGTATGGTCCGAACATGGTGAAGATTATGATGTTGTCGGGGCAGGGACGAGTAGTCATTATGAAAGTCCAGAGTATCCTAGTGGTAATCAACCAATAGATTATGATGGGGGGGGGGGAATGTTTATGCTGTGATGGTAAATGATGCATTCCATGGTTCTACGCCATTTAATGAATATCATCATGAACATGATCAAAGTGGAAATGATCATGTTTATGAAGAACCTACCCATGAGACAAAACGGTTCTACGAGTTAGATGCTGCAAATACTCCACTTTATGATGGTTGTCATGATGGTCATTCGAAGTTATCATTAGCTTCTCGGTTCATGAACATCAAGGCAGACCATACTTTGGCTGAAACTTGTATGGATTCATTGGCTGAATTGTTTACGGAGTATTTACCAGAGCCTAAGGCAACTGGTTCATACTACAAGATAGAAATGTTGATGCGAAAGCTAGGATTGTCGTACCATACATTTGATGTATGTGTAGATAATTGTATGCTCTTTTGGAAAGAAGCTGAGAAGTTGGAGCATTGTAGGTTTTGTGGAAAATCAAGATATAAAGCTAGTGAGGGACGAACAAAAATACCGTTCAGTAGTATATGGTATTTACCTATCACTGACAGATTGAAAAGGATGTATCAATCAGAGAAGACTGTAGCATCGATGAGATGGTATGCTGAGCATGGTTCAGAAGACGGAGTAATGTTCCATCCATCTAATGCGGCAGAGTGGAAGAATTTCAATCAAATGCATCCGAGTTTGGCAGAGAAAATGCAAAACATTTATCCTGGATTATATAGCGACGGTTTTAATCCTTTTGGTATGTCAAAAAACTTCGTTGTGGCCTGTTATCATGACACCCTACAACTTACCCCCGGATATGTGCATGAGAAGTGAGTACTTGTTTCTTACAGTGTTGAATTCGGGACCGAATCATCCTCGAGCTAGTCTTGATATTTTCCTCCAACCACTGATTGATGAGTTAAAGAAGTTATGGAATAACGGAGTTGAAGTATATGATGTGTCATTAGATCAAACCTTCAACCTTAAAGCAGTTTTGCTGTGGACAATAAGCGATTTTTGTCATATGGTATGTTGTCGGGATGGACGACCCATGGAAGATTATCGTGTCCAATTTGTAGGGATGAGACAAAAGCATTCCAATTGCCGGCTGGTAGGAAGACATAATGGTTTGACTGTCACATAATATTTTTGCCCATCAATCATCCGTTACGGAAGAATAAAGTAAATTTTCTGAAGGGAAATGATGCAAAGAACGACTACCCACCTCAATCGTTGACTGGTGAACAAGTATTATATGAGCGTATACGACATGTCAAATCACCTAAAACATCTGATTGTGGTGGAAATGGGCATACACAAAAACCGGTCGGGTATGGAGACTGGCATAATTGGCATAAAGAAAGCATATTTTGGGAGCTACCATACTAGTCCGATCTCAATCTACGACACAATCTTGATGTGATGCATATCGAGAAATTTTTTTCCGATAACATCATGTATACTGTTATGAATGTTAAAGACAAATTAAAAGACAACGTCAAGTCAAGATTAGATATCGCAGGATTTTGTTCTCGGAAAGATTTGCATGTCGATGATCGAGGGAGAGCTCCATTTCCTATTTGGAGATTGACTTCAAAAGTGAAAGAATCCTTACTACAATGGGTCAAGACTGAGGTTAAATTTCCAGACGGCTATGTAGCAGATTTAGCCAGTTGTGTAGACATCAATGGTGGAAAGTTTTCAGGAATAAAAAGTCACGACTGCCATGTATTTATGGAACAGTTGCTTCTGTTTGTCTTTGTAGACCTGCTATCGCGTAACGTGCACCAAGCATTATCAGGTATATATATATATATTATCGTTTATGTTTCTATGTTTCATTGTTTTCCAACTATTTTAATATTATGTATGTAATGAAATTTATTGTAGGGATTGGAGTATTTTTCCGTGACCTCAGCAGTAGATCATTGGTTCAAACCCGTGTCCAACTTCTGAAGGAGAACATTGTCATGATTTTGTGTAATTTGGAAAAAATATTCCACCTTCTTTCTTTGATGTGATGGAGCACCTACCTATACACCTACCATACGAAGCAGAGCTTGGTGGTCCTGTGCAATATAAGTGGATGTATCCGTTCGAAAGATTTTTCAAACATTTGAAAGGCAAAGCGAAGAACAAAAGATATCCAGCGGGATCATTTGTTCAATCGTACATGAATGATGAGATATGTTATTTCTCAGAACACTACTTTGCGTCACACATTTCTACAGCCAGCAGAAGAAGGTAATAAATTACTTAGTATGTTTTTAAGCTATTGCTATAATGATTTGCTTCAATAAGGGAAATGGCCAATTTTGCAGGACAAGAAGGTATGATGAAGGTGAAGTACCCGTATATACTATATCGGTACCAGAAATATTTACCGAAGTAAGTCATCCAAGTGGAAAATGCAGTGAATTTTGGTTAAGCGAGAAAGATTATAAGTGCGGACATTCATATGTTTTGCGAAATTGTGAGTATTTTAGGCCGCTTGAAATGTAACTCTCCTTCCTTCCTTCATTTACGATAGTTTTATCCAATTTTTAGATACTTTAAGGCATAATTATCTTATGTGATGGCAACACAAATTGTTGGACGTGCAAATTCGTTTTGAGTACCCGGAACTATCTGATGACGAGGTCATGGCGAAAAAATATGAAGATTTTCATATATGGGTCCGCCAATATGTACGTATTCCGACCAAGATCATTATTAACTCGTAATTTCTTATTCTAAGTGGGATATTTGTAACTATACAGGTGAATGCAATGAAAAGTAAAGAAAGTTTTCCTACTTGGGTTCATGATATAATGGAAGGTCCTGAAAATAAAGTCAGATCGTGGCCCATGTATTTTACAAGAGGGTATATGTTTCACACGCGTGATCACGACATGAACAGAAAAAAATGAATTATGGAGTATGTGTCTGAGGCCAAAATTATTCTGAAGCATCCGAAGAGGATGATTTCTATGGGACCGTAGAAACTATCATGGAGCTCCAATATCCTGGGATTATGAATTTAAAGATCATACTTTTCTGCTGTGAATGGTTTGACCCTACAATTGGAAAAGGCACTTGGAAAAGCGAGGGAGGCATTATTGACGTGCTCTCATCACAGAGATATTAAAATTACGAACCATTTATTTTAGGTATGAATTTCCTTTTTTAAATAAGTGTATATATGTATATGTTAGAATAATTAGAATCTACAAATTTAAAATTTATTTAACGACAGGGTCTCAAGCTGATCAAGTTTGTTATCTTCTATACCCATATACTAAACGCCTTCTAAAATTCTGGCATACGGTGTTGAAAGTGAATCCGAGGAATCGTGTTGAAGGAAGTTTAAGGAGAAAGAGCTGGTTATTTTGCAACAAATAGATGATGATGGAATGACATATACGGTTGAAGAAATAATTGTCGATAGTTTAGTCGACGACAATCATCCAGTTGAAGAAATTGATTTTGAAATTGAAGACGCTGAACCAGAAGATGAATATCTTTGTAATTTATCATCTTCAGAGGATGATGATGATGCTGTTTGAATAAGATATTTTGGATTTTAAATAAATGTGTGTAATATTTTTGTAGCATTTGTATCAATAATTATATTTTATATATTTATTTTCAATTTAATGAAAACTCTATATATATACAGGTTTATGTGTAAGATAATCGAATGGTTACCTTAACTCAGTGGATTTACACATTGTACATGTCTTATAGGTCACATGTTCGAGTTACATGTTTTCATATTTATTTTTCTATTTAATGAAATACCGTATATATAAAGTTTAATGTGTACGATAATCGAATGGTTACCTTAACTCATTGGATTTGCACACTACCTAACACAAATAGGTATGTGGTTCGAATCATAGATCTAAATTTTTTTACCTATTATACAATCAGTCACAAAAGTCATAAATTAGCCACAATTTTACGACTAATTAGTAACAACTAAATAAAAAGGTGACTAGATTGCGACTGTTTACCTAATCACAATATGATTTTTGTAAAATCAACAAAATATTTGAAGTAAAAAGCTTTATTTTAGGTATTTAGATACATGCTAAGTACATGTTACACTTAATCTAACATATATAACATGTAATATTATAAAATTTCAATTTGAACTTTTTTTTGCAAAAGACCATAACATGTATTTAGATAAATACTTGTGATTTCAATCTAATTTATGTTGAAGTCTAATGTTTTCCAAAATTAACTTGATTTTGTAATGATTTAAGCTATATAATAAAGCAAACACTTGTTACATACATAAAAAAGAAGATATAGTTCAAAATGGTACGTTTTTAGAATTTAATGTCAAGCGGGGTACCCTCGTAGAAAAAATTGGAGAACTAGTACACTTTTTTGGAAATATCAGCGCTACCCCTTAAGATCAGCAGAGTTAACGCGGATCGGTGGCACACTGTCTGCAGGTTGACATTTGTAATGCAAGTAAATGTAGACTACACAGAGTATAAGTAGAGATAGAAAAGAGTACGCGCAGTCTCTGCTTATACTCGCAGAAGAAAAACATAATGCTCTTAGTCTCTGCCTTTCGAAGCAGAGTATACGCAAACACTGCTTAGATTCTGCTTGTATTATGCCAAAATTTGGCAAACACTACTGTGTTTTTTACAGTTAAGTTTTCGCAGACCACACCACCTAACAGTAGACCAAAACCAGACTGGTATCAGACTTTGGTATAATTCATTTTTACAGGGTTTTTCCCTAAATTTGGTTCTTGTTTATTTACTGCCACTTCTTTTATACATTCTTTTGTAGAAGAAACAGTTCAAAATGGTACGTTTTCTGACTTTAATGTCAAGCGGGGTACTCTCGTAGGGAAAATTGTATAACTAGTACATTTTTTTGGAAATACCAGTGCCATCCCTTAAGACCAATAGAGTTAACGCGGACTAGTGGCACACTTTCTGTAGTTTGACATTTGCAACGCAAGTAAATGTAGACTACGTAGAGTACAAGTAGAGAGAGAAAAGAGTATGCGCATTCTCTGCTTTTACTCGCAGAAGAAAAACAAAGCGTTTTCGGTCTCTGCTGTTGGAAGCAGAGTATACGCAAACACTGTTTAGATTCTACTTGTATTGGTAAACACTGCTGTGGTTTTTTATAGTTAAGGTTTTGCAGACGAAAGCACCTAACGGTAGACCAAAGGAAGACTGATATCAGACTTTAGGATAATTCATTACAAAAAAAAGAGCTGAATATTGACTCCTTCCAATTAGCTTTGCACTTATGATAAAACAAATATAAAATCCCGACAAAAAAAACAAACAAACATAAACTCATAAACAGTTTTTTTAGAAGTGATCAGAGTTGTAATCTTGAGGCGGTGGAAGAGCAAAGGTCAGCCGGTGTGGTATTGAGAACTTGAGGTCTTCGAAGCAACTAGTGTTGCAATATCGAGCGTTTGGCAAGAAACAACACAAAGGCGTCTCGTCCTTGTCCATGAAACGGTATGCGAGCGTGTTGTTGGGGAAATGGGCCGCCAAAGTGTGTGTTAGTACCAAATATTCAAAGTCCATCTTAGGCCTCTCTGGAAGGGGTCTATAGAGGTCGAGGTTGACTCCAACACGGTCGAAGAGTGGAGTGAGCATGCCTCCAATGTAGACTTTTGGATTATCCACCAAAGACACCTTATTTCGAATGTGCAAAAGGTTCCCAAGGAACATTGAAGCGGCATCAAGGTGGAAAATGGGATCATACTCAATGGGTCGTCCATGATGGTTGTAAAGCCAATACCGAATCGCACAATATAACATCCTTAGTTCATTGGTGGTTGGAACACCCGGTTTGTGGCGAGCATAAACCGCGTTGGCCAAGAGGCAGAGAGCATAGCGGATAGTTGAATTTTGCACCTTGGACATGCGAGATGCGGTGGAGAATGAACCATCCATTGTTATATTTCTCCATACGGTGGATGCTTCACAAAACTCTTGAGTAGCGCTAAATGTGGAGGATGGAAAGCGGTATACTTCACAAAAATCAGAGAAAGTGAGTGAGTATTGGGTTGGCCCAACCATGAAGTAGACATATCCGTGTCCATTCACTTCATCCTCAATGAACTTTACCGTGGCAAGGAAATGCCTGGTTGGCGCGGGGTAGGTCAAGTAGTCCATATGTGTTAACCTCCCCAAATTCATCCGCTCTATTAGATCATCCACTTGGTCTTGTATCCCCCTTTCGAACATGATATCCCGACAAGCAAAACGGGTAGGAAAGAATGTGGCTCGCTCCAACTCCTTCAAGTGCTTGAACCCTTATTGTGTCCACTCCTCAAACTCGCAGGTGCCTTGAAAAGAATGGTGACTGATTCTTGTTGAAGTGCTCATGGTTGTGTGTTCTTAGTGCTTGTGTCTACAAAAATATTTTCCAAATGAGAACAAGGCATAGTTGAGAACAAAATGCTACTATCCATTATTTAAAGAGCACAAATGGAACGAAAACCAAAAACTCGATGAAATCAAAGATTGAGTTTTAACCATACATTTTGCTTGGTAAATGAGCTACAATTGTTATGTACAAATGAGAAATGAGAGATCTGAGAGGAAAAAAGAGCTCTTCCTTGCGCGTCTTGAGTAACAGCAAAGCCACTTCAACATGCTATGATAAACAAAAACAAAAAACAAAAACACAGTTAATAAACAAAAAAAGTTTAATCAAACATCTATAAGGAAAAAAAATATTGATACAATACCGTTTCTGAAAGCAATTTCCCTCGTGTCTCTAATGTAGTAAACCACTTTGCATCAGTGGTTTTTCCTGTAATTGTCAGTGGCCTACAATTCATAAACATTATTATTTAAATATTCAATTGATCAACTTATAAACCTTTAAAAAATCTTATAAAACATACAGAAGCATCTAATTACAGCTTTATAATTAAGGTTATAAAACCTTTTTAAAACCATTATAAAACTTACAAAACCTTATATATAAGCACATGTTGATGAAACAATGAGGCTTGTTTTATAAATCATCTTATAAACCTTTTAATTACCCTATAAAACTTATAAATATTCTACATACACCTTATAAAACATTTTAAAAACCTTATAAGACTTACAAAATCTTATTAGAACAGCTGTGTTTGATGAAACAATGAGGCTTATCAGTTCTATAAGGTTTATAAAAACAGTTTTAAAAAGTTTTTTTGTTCAGCAAACTTACTTGGTTTTTTTAGACTTCTTCCACCCAGCCAAGTTCTCCATTCGTGTCGCATCAACTTTTGCAAACGGATAAATCGTTGGATGTTTTTTTCTCTCACCCGTGAATGATGACTGAGTATGCATCGAAGGAACTTGTTCTCGTTCACTTTTTCTTGTTGCTGCAACACCACAGTCATCATTGTCGCTTGGTTTACGCTTCTTTCTTTGCTGCAAAAAATAGGTTTTATAAAGTTTTAAAAGTTGATTTATAAAACCTCACATAATCTTTTAAAATTGAATGCTAACATGTTTGTTCCCTTCATCAGCTCTTTTCCTTCTGTAGCTCTTTTTTATTTCCGAATGTAGCATACTCATCTCATTTTCCACAGGAACCTGATAAAAAAACTTACAACTTAATTAGCATGGATCTAAAAGTACATGTTATTTTATATAATATTACAACAATACCTTCTCATTGTTTGTTTCAGCAACTTTGTCCTTCTCATTGTCCTTCTCATTGTTCTTCTCAGAAGTTTCATTTACTTTTTCAAAACTATCTTGAGAAAGAATATTGAAATTTGGAGTACCGAAATGTGGACTAGGTGATTTAGCCTATAAAATTGTTATAACCTTAGATTAGTTTTCGATGATATTCAAAATTAGCTAACAGCATATACCATAATTTCCGATATCCGTACCTTTGTTTTTTCTTTATCACCATCATTTTCAGTGTTTTCATCATCTCCGGCATAGCTTCCATCATGTGTGTTTGGTACACGAATAGACTCCTCAAATATACTTTTTACATTACCATCAACAGTGGCATCACGATCTTCATTATTTGAACCAACACCATCACCAAGATCTTTTCTATTTGAAACAACACCAAAGTCATCATCAATATGATCTTTGTTAGACTGTAACATAATGATACAAGACTGTTAAAAATTGAACAAATTTCTTCACCTATCAATACGTTTTATAAGTTTATTTATAAAAGTTTATAAAAACCTTATAATTTATAACTTAACATATAATGTTTTTAAAAGTTTTATAAGTTGATTTATAAAATGTTATAAAAACCTTACAATAGTTTTTAAAAATTGGGTTATAAAACCTTATAAATGCCTTATAAATTTCAAAGATGAAGCATACTTACATGTTCTTCTCTGTCATCGTTCTCTTCTTTGTCAGCCTGCAAAAAAAAAAAAAAAAAAAGTAAGAATTCATGTTTTATGAAACCATTACAATTACAGTTTTCTTTCACTTACCTCTTCTTGTCTATCATCTCTCTCATCATCTTCTCCATCTACTATGATTTGTAGAACATGCTCGATCACCAACAATCTGTTATCAAAGCTTTCAAGAAGCTTGATGATCTTGTCAAGCTTCTGATTGTCTGACAATTTTTTGTTTATATATTGATCCCCCATTTATTCCATCGTAGCATAAATGTTAACAGCTCCATTAATCCAATCGGTTTTCTTCATTCTATAACCTTGACAAACCATGTCAACAGCTTCCAAAAAGTCATTGTCTTCTACATGCGTTTCGGAAACCAAATATTTGTAATCGTCTGGGCCTCCAACAAATGTTTTAAACTTAACCTGGAAAGATAAAAACAAATTCAGACCATTAGTAAAAACTCAAAAATCTTTTATAAAAAATTTATAAAAAATTATAAAAAGGATTATAAAACACTTACATCACCTTTTGTTCCATCTCCACAATATGTATTCTTGGTTGTCGAGTCTTTTCCCAATCCAAACACCAGGGCAATGCACCTGTAGATCTTTTATGTTTGCATGCAAACGTTTGACCAAACACAGGAATGGCGCTCAATGCCCATAGGTGTATCGCCAGAGGAAATTCTTTGACCTCGTACTGCCCTTTTTCCCAGGTTTTTGAACACATCCTTCTCACACTGTTTGCCAGAACTTCATATGCTTCCTTTCCCAGGGTTGACTGCAGTAAACTTCAAAGTCTGAAGCGCACCACAATCGAGACATGGGAATCTTCTCTGTAGGATTTGCAACAATCAAAATTCCTTCTGTTAATACAATTGCCCCAAGACAAAGCTTCTCATAATCTTCCATTTCTAGTGTTGATAATCGCTGAACTATATCGCTGAGTACGAACTTTTCTCCTTCCATCCAAGAGTAAGGATCCTTGACTGGATATTTACCCTTTCGTTGTCTTTCTATGTGAATTTCTTCACATTGAATACATGTGTTTTGATGAGATAATGAGGCTAGTTCTATAAATCAGGGTATAAACCTTTTAATTACTGTATAAAAGATACAAAGTGTCTTATAAAATATTTTAAAAACCTTTTAAAAACCTTATAAATAGTGAGTCTAGTTATAAATCAGCTTAAAAATTTTTTTAATTACCTTATAAAACATACAAGTGTCTAATGACTTTAAAATTTTTGTAAATAAAGCTTATAAAATCTTTTTAAAACCTTTTAAACCCCTTATAAATACATTTGTTTGGTGAAACAATGAAGCTAATTTTATAAATCATTTTATAAAACTTTTTAGTTACCTTATAAAAACATATAAAACGTTTTGTAAAAACCAGTGTTTGATGAAACAGTAAGGCTAGTTTATAAACCAGTTTGTAAAACCTTTTAATTACCTATAAAACTTACAAAAATTTCTAATTACATTTTTATAATTAAGCTTTCAAAGTTTTGAGAAATACATGTCGTGAGGAAGAACTCTCTCTTTGAGAATCGCATTGGCTGCAAATCAAACGTGAACCATATGTCTTCTCCTTTTGTTAAAACTCTCCTCTGCATCAAAAAGTGGAAAATTTCGGGGAAAAATTTATTCCACTCTTTGCAAGTGTTACAATAGGATTGAGAAAACTTTTCTCAATCCTTTGGAACACGTCGCCTTCTAGTTCAGTTTTAACAACTTTAACCTACTGCAGGTTTGAGTATTGCTGTACTGCCACCTGCTTGTCTGGTTTAAAACCAGGATTGTAGATCCGAGGGGGTAGCTGTAGATGGTTAGGTAAATCCATCTATTCAAAAGACAGACATAAGCATCAAAAAGAGAAACATCAACAACAAATCCATGTATAAAAAAGTTTATAAAGAGGATTATAAATTCCACTGCTTTTCCAATCCAAAAACCAAAGAAATGCACCTTATAATTACAGTTTATAATCAAGCTTATAAAACATTTTAAAAATCTTATAAACCTTTTACAAAAACCTGATAAAACATTGGTGTTTGCAGTTACAGAGATCAATAGCCCCCAACTTTAGATGAAGTTATGTAACAGAGATTCTAACATCAAAATTAGGTTATAAACCTTTTAATTATCTTTTAAAACTTACAAAAAATTTCTAATTACATTTTTGTAATTAACTGTAAGACAAAAAAAAAAATCACAAAGAAGAACATTGTTTGATGAAAAAAAACATTAACAATAAAATTAACCCAAATTAAAATCAACCACAAATACAACCCAGATTTATTACTATATTTAACCACAGCGAATCAAAAACCTAGCCATTCTCCATTGAAATACAAAAGCAGAAAAAAACTCAGCGAATCAAAAACCCTTGATTAAAGCAGATTTGAAGATCTTAGAACACTCGATGGTGCAGAAAAAAAAACAAAGATTCGTAAGGAGAAATAAAAAGAAAATTTTCAACATAATACTATCTACATCACTACCAAATCAAGAGTAGCAATAATTCAGAAGAGACACATAGATCTGGAATATCAAATTCACTACCAAATCAATAATCAGAAACCGCTAAGGGTAACAACAATTCAGAAGAGACAGAGAGATCTGGAATCCGAAATTCAAAATTTGGACAAAGAAATAAAATGAAACCTTGAAGAAGAGACGAATCAAGGTCCAGAAGGAGAATAGAAGACTAAATTTGTCAACGAATCGCGATTTCGATGTTGTCGGAGCACGATTTCGATATCGTCGAGAGCGAGAGCGAAATTGACGAGAGAGATGAAGAAATTTTAGGAATCTGAAATTTCTCTCATTATACAGAAGGACAACTTAGTCATTTTACAGATTAAAGAGTGGTATAAATGAAAATGCGCATTCCCAGATGGCATGCTTGAAAATATGTAATTCAAAAGTGACATTATTGAGATTGTTCCTATAACTTAAGTTATTTAAATATTTATGAAGTGTGAAATATATTAGTACAACTGTAAGAATTAAACATATTAACATTTTAATTTCTATATTCATATAGATTTTTAGTTTTATAATTTAATTTAAAATAGGAGTAATGACTTTTCAAATTTCTCTCATGATTTAATATTTTAATCAAATGTATAGATTTTTAGTTTTATAATTTAATTTAAACTATGAGCAATGATTTTTCAAATTCCTCTCATAATTTAATATTTTAACCAAAGGTATAGATTTTCAGTTTTATAATTTAATTTAATTTAAAATAGGAGCAATGACTTTTCAAATTTTTCTTATGATTTAATATTTTAACCAAATGTATAGATTTTTAGTTTTATAATTTAATTTAAAATAGGAGCAATGACTTTTAAAATTTCTCTCATGATTTAATATTTTAACCAAATATATAATTAATATGTGTATTACTTTTTTAATTAAAAATTATAAAAATCAAATAAAAATATAATGTGTTATACATGTGGATGATGAAGTGTCATCACATCACCGAAAAAGAGAAAAGCTAACTGTATATATATAGCTAAATAAATATTTTTAATGAATAGTAAATCAAATATAAGAAACTATAATGATTTGTTGTTAAGTGGGCCTATTTCAGAGCCCATCAGAAATAAAGACAGCACGCAATTCTCGTTGGTAGCTATGAAACGGCAGAGCGTTGCAGAGCCCCCGGAAAGAAGACATAGTTCCTTTCCACCGGACGAGACGGCGAGGAAAAGGAATGCGAAGTAGAAAACGATATAGAGGAAGCACAATGAACAGAGACCAAGCAGGCAACGAGCTCGCCTTCCGGGTCGGATTCTCCGGTCATGGTGGTCACCTCCGCGTCGAGCCTCTTTACACGGTGGGGAGCGACGACGCCGTGAACTCCCTTCTCGAGTTCGTCTCTGTGAGTTTTCTGATAGCTATGATTTTGAGACTTATCGAGTTCCAGTTTTGAAATTTAGCGGCAAGAACTTGATCACGTCTTCAAAATTGGGGTTTGCTCGGGCACTGACTTATGATGCAATTTGCTGCGTTGATATGCTGAATTAGTTGATTTTGCTAATAACTATGCGTTTCTGTGCTTTTGACTGCGTATCTTGTTCGTTTGTGTATTTGCTCTTCTAAACGGTAGTCACTAGATCTTAGTGTGGTTTTACTTGGTGTTGCTCTCAATCCTAATGGAATCAGAAATTTATGGGGGTAATATGGGATCATCTGGTAGCTACTTAGTCTTGTATCGGGTTTTATGTGCGAAGAAAGGAAAGACAAGTAGCCAAATTTCTGAAAAGTTTCATATGGTGCGAGGTATTTTAAGTCAATTGTAAATTCTTGTTCAGATAGTAGTTATCGATTTTTCCATATAAATATATGCGATGTGGATGTTTTTATACGTGTTGATGTGAACTTTGATGTGTATTCAACTGTTAAGGAACGAAGTCACTGTTATAAGGCACTTTTATACGGATTTGATAATGCTCATTTATGTTTCCCTATATGTGTATTTCTCAGCCTCCTGCATTTGCTAAGGAAACAAAAGAATCGATAAAGAAACATATTGAGGAGAAATATCTCCTCCCGAGAATTGAGCCTGATCAGTTTTCTGCTGAAAATGCTGGGAATCAGTGGGATTTTGATTGGTTTGCCAGGGTGAAGGTGCCCCTTCAACCCTCTTTGCCCAGGTCCGTTGTAGTTCCAACTTGGGAATTGCCATTCAGGCGTCAAAAAAAGGATACTGAAAACGGAGGATGGGAGCCAAAATCAGTGGAGGTAAACTCGTTTTTTTTCTTCAAATCATGAATTATCTTAAGTAAACTAGTTCATTTAGACAGTGATGTTATCCAAGAGTTAGAACTTTTTTGGTGGAAGAATGGCCAGCTATTAGCTTTCTGTTTTTGACTCTAGTTGGAGAAATGGATTGTCATATTATCTTAGGTGGATTTATCAGAACAAATGTACGGAGATCAAGATTCTGGATTTTTTCCGCGAATGGTGGGACCTCCAAAGGATTTTCTGAGAGGAAGCGTCAATAATCGCCCTTTCCGTCCAGGTGGCTTAGAGGATTCACAGTCTTCAGAGAGAATCCTTCCAGATGGTGTGTGTAATGGCCAATGGGTACAGGAATTGCTCAACGGGGGTCCTGCTCAGACCGTTCCTCCTAGTTTTAAGCAGAGTTTAGATCATGGACATCTGATGGTATCTTATCCTCTTATATCACCATCTACTTTTATCATTTAAATTCATATATGATTTAGTGTTGATTGATTCATCCTGTTTTCCTTTTTGTACTTTACAGCCATATCCCCAAACATGGAACGTTTATGAGGATCAGAGTTCACGTGGCAACGCTTCAGATGAAAAGTCGGTATGTAGATCAATGTCGTTGGTGTATGTGAAATTTCTTTTATATTTGGTTGTAGTAATAAATTCTTTTTTACTGTTTGTGTTGGTGATATTTTCAGAGCAAGTTGTCTATTCAATTTGATGATCTGTTCAAGAAGGTTTGGGAAGAAGATGCTTTCTCCGAATTTGAGGGAGATGGTGTGTGACATCAGTTATGCTTTATTCCTATAATCTTCATTTGCATTTAAATTTTTTCTGACAACGAAGACTATTATGAAGATCAGCAGGATCTGAGTCTCCAAAGGCAGAAGCTGAACCGCAACCTCAACCTGAAGCAAGCAAAAGTAGTGAACCCAACAAGGGGACAGAGACTGACGTCACTGTGCTGGATGAGATTTTGTCATCGGCAAAAACAGCGGTATTGGCGGAAAAGGCAATTACTGGGAACAGTGATAAACAATTACGGAAAGAGGTTAGAAGGTGGATTCTGCATTTTCGAGATTCCATTTATACTTCCATCAACATGATTGCGGTGCGTTGTACTTTTAGGGATGGGCCACTAAAGGAGATAGCAAAGACATTGCAGACCGGTTCTATGAGCTTGTTCCTGACATGGCGATGGAATTCCCTTTCGAATTGGACAACTTTCAGAAGGAGGTATTTCCTTTGAATTTTTAGCTTTTGGATTTTGGAGGACGTGTTTGGTTGTCTTTATATATATGATTTTTCAGTGGATAACTGAGTGCTTATGTCTACAGGCCATCCATTGTTTAGAAAAGGGGGAGTCTGTTTTTGTAGCAGCCCATACCTCAGCTGGAAAGACAGTTGTTGCCGAATATGCATTCGCTTTGGCCACCAAGGTAGAGAATTCTGAATTTTATCGACCATGTTCGTATTATTAGATTTGTTGCTTTGTTGGCTGACCAATTTTTGCCGTCTGTTCAGCACTGTACACGAGCTGTTTATACTGCTCCAATTAAAACCATCAGCAACCAAAAATACAGAGACTTTTGTGGGAAGTTTGATGTAGGACTGCTCACAGGTGATGTTAGCATAAGGCCAGAGGCATCTTGTCTGATCATGACTACTGAAATATTAAGGTCAATGCTTTATCGTGGTGCTGATATCATACGTGATATAGAATGGGTAAAAGAGCTTTCTGATGTTTTTACTTTCTTCTGAGTTTGATATTCTGCTCATATCGCTCCATTTCTAAGCAGCCTTTGTAATTCTGTGTGAAGCTTCAATCACGTTTCTTTGCTTACGTTCCTATGACTGGCAGGTTATATTTGATGAAGTTCACTATGTCAATGACGTAGAGAGAGGGGTTGTTTGGGAAGAAGTCATCATCATGTTGCCAAGGCATATAAATTTTGTCCTCCTTTCTGCAACGGTACTTCTTAATGCTTTCATGTGCGTGCTTTTAGAAAATATTAGTTCTTTCGAAGCGTTATTGTGTTTGCCATGCACTTTATCTTTGGCTATGGATTTTCTTATCACAAGATGAGTTTAAAAGGAATTGGTTTTATTTTTTTGCGTTGGGTCTCTGTTGTCAACGTTCCTAATGAACTAACCTTTCAGTTTCTAGCATTTATGGAGATATATATGGCTTCATGGTTCAGTCATTGTGCTCCATTCTGTTTTTTCCCACGTGCCTCTTAACTTATAACATGTATAACTAAAATTTCAATTTCTTATAGGTGCCAAACACATTTGAATTTGCTGATTGGATTGGCAGAACAAAACAAAAGGAGATACGTGTTACTGGGTGAGATTTAATGTATCCTGGTAAAATATTTGTAAGTATAATTCAGTGATTGATATTGAAGTGTTATTAATTGCATAACTTTACGGGTTTTGTTATCAGCACGACAAAAAGACCAGTTCCCCTAGAGCACTGCCTATTTTATTCTGGAGAACTTCACAAAGTTTGTGAGAATGAAGTTTTTCTTCCTAAAGGGATAAAGGATGCTAAAGATTCACATAAGAAGAAGAATTCAAATGCAGTTAATGTCGCTCCTAAACACCACACGGGATCTTCAGCTCATCAAGATGGGAACAAATCACAGAAACATGAAGCTCATTCTCGTGGCAAGCAGAATAAACACTCAAATGTAAAAGATTTGGGAAAATCCTCTTACAGTGGTAACAGCCAGAACAATGGGGCATTTAGACGATCAGCAGCTTCAAATTGGTTGATGCTTATCAACAAGCTCTCAAAAAAGTCCCTATTGCCTGTATGTTAGATGTCGCTTTTATTTCTTCCTATGGTTATGAGGTTTATATATTCAATCCTATGTGTAGTCCAATCTGGTCTTTTTGTCTAACCTTTTAGTTTTTCGTCTCCCATTAGGTGGTTGTCTTCTGTTTCTCGAAGAATTATTGTGATAGGTGTGCTGACGCTTTGACTGGGACTGACCTCACTAGTAGTTCTGAGAAAAGTGAAATCCGCGTCTTTTGCGATAAAGCTTTTTCGAGATTGAAAGGGTCTGATCGGGATTTACCTCAGGTTGGCTATCTTAAGAATTTCCGGTCTTCTCACATATTAAATTTAAAGTGGTGCCTTGATTTCATACTCATGAACTGTGGGGGGACACATTTTAAAGGTCCTCAGAGTCCAAAGCTTACTTCATAGAGGAATTGGTGTTCATCATGCTGGGCTGCTTCCAATAGTAAAGGAAGTTGTTGAAATGCTTTTCTGCCGTGGTGTTATTAAGGTAGGCTTAAAATCTCAGGGACTCTATTCTTGTGCTATTATTTGAGCCTACACCATAGATACAATGCTCGAGTTAATAGTTCTCTATGCCTCTGGTCTGCCTTATGGACATCTCATTACCATGCTTTCGCTGTCTTCTGATTATCTTGAGGTAATTTATTGTTTGTAATCTTTCTGCAGGTGCTATTTTCAACGGAGACATTTGCCATGGGGGTTAATGCTCCGGCCAGAACGGTGAGGCTATTTTTATTTTGTTTCTGATGTAAATTCAGCGTTAGAATGTTAAATGGGGGAGGAATTAGAGGTTATTGCATAGTTGAGAATTTCATTCCGAGCTATTATCCCCAGTGTTTAGGAATATTTTATAACAACTTGACTATTCTGATGAGCATATTATTCACATCTCCTCTATGAAGTTTACCTATAACTTACTTTTCCATGATATTTGATACAGGTAGTTTTTGATGCTTTGAGGAAGTTTGATGGCAAGGAATTTCGACAATTGCTTCCTGGAGAGTACACTCAAATGGCAGGGCGTGCTGGCAGAAGGGGACTTGACAAAACTGGCACAGTTGTTGTCATGTGTCGCGATGAAGTTCCAGATGAGAGTGATCTGAGGCGTATAATTGTTGGAAGCGCAACAAGATTAGAATCTCAGTTCCGACTAACCTACATTATGATCCTCCATCTCTTACGTGTTGAAGAATTGAAGGTAAATCAATGTCTGAACCCTGGGTTTTGTAGATCACCAGTTGCATGCCTGCAGTTCCCATGGATTTCCTGCCCATTGGCCTTTTCCCTGGCTTTTTCTGACTCGCCAGTTTTCAAATGGTTGTTATTGTAAGGTGGAGGACATGTTGAAAAGAAGTTTTGCTGAATTCCATGCCCAGAAGAAACTGCCTGAGAAACAACAGCTTCTCATGGTAAAACGCGCTCTACCAACCAAAACTATTGAGTAAGGCAAAACATGTATACTCTAAATGATCGCACAGCTTTTTGTAGTCTTAGTAGGATTTTGAAAACCCACCCCATTTAACTCTATATTCAACTCCTCCAGATGATTTGATGGATTGACCTATTGCTTTTTGCATCCAGCTGTATTAAAGGTGAACCGGCCATTGAAGATTACTATGATTTGTATATGGAAGCAAATGAGTGTAACAGCAAAATGTCGGAAGCAGTCATGCAGTCTCCTAATGCCCAGAATTTTCTTGTACCCGGAAGAGTAGTGGTCATGAAATCGGAAACGGTGAGGCCCAGCCTCCACCTCTCTTTTCTCTGGTTCATATATTGGTTGCTCACGTGTGTAATTTTACAGGGCATAGACAATTTACTCGGAGTCGTTCTGAAGGGACCTTCCGGCACTAACAGACAATATGTTGTTTTGGTGATAAAATCTGAAATACCGTCACCAGAGCAAAATATGGTCAGCATTGGCAAGAAAAGCTCAGAGCCCTCTCAGGGTTATTTTATTGCGCCCAAGTCAAAACGTGGTTTTGAAGATGAATATTATTCGAAGGCGAACTCTCGTAAAGGTTCTGGTGTCATCAAGATAGAGCTTCCGTACCATGGAGCCGCTGCTGGTGTAGGTTTTGAGGTTAAAGAGTTTGATAACAAAGAATTCTTGTGCATATGCGTTAGCAAGATAAAGATTGATCAGGTGCGTCTACTCGAGGATGCGAACAAGGCAGCATTTTCTCAGACGGTTCAGCAGCTTTTGGATCTGAAATCAGACGGAAACAAGTATCCTCCTGCTCTAGACCCAATTAAAGGTTCTTCAACTAAAGTCTAGCCCCGTGTCATTTTTTCTGGCTGCAAATTCATTTCCCTCATAAATTCATTTCATGATTGTATTTCAGATTTGAAGCTGAAAGATGCTGAGCTTGTGGAGACATACTATAAATGGACCAGCCTACTACAAAAGATGTCCATGAACAAGTGCCACGGTTGTGTCAAATTGGAAGAGCACATGAAGCTAGCTAGGGAGATTAAGAAGCATAAGAAGGATCTCACAGATCTCGAATTTCAAATGTCCGATGAAGCCCTATTACAGATGCCCGCGTTTCAGGGCCGGGTACGATCAAATGAAAAAGTTCACAGGCATCTTTGTTTCCTCTTTATGTATGATGAATCTGAGTAACATGTAGAGCTCTAAACTCTTCTTGCAGATCGATGTTCTGAAGAAAATTGGGTGCATAGATGATGACCTCGTCGTCCAAATCAAAGGCCGTGTCGCTTGCGAGATGAATTCTGGGGAAGAACTGATTTGCACGGTGTGTCTGTTCGAGAATCAATTAGAAGAATTAGAACCAGAAGAAGCAGTGGCTATAATGTCTGCCTTTGTATTCCAACAGAAAAACACTTCAGCACCTTCACTTACTCCCAAGCTGGCTAAGGCTAAACAAAGGTTTGTTACGATCACACTCTTTCCCTTCTCATAACCACAAACATTTAGTTAATCTGATCTGATCAATTTTATCAATGACCCTCTTTTGTATAGACTCTATGATACAGCAATCAGACTTGGTGAACTTCAAGCTCAATACAACTTACAAATAGACCCAGAAGAATATGCCCAGGAGAATCTCAAATTTGGCCTGGTCGAAGTCGTTTATGAGTGGGCAAAGGTCTGTAACCAGAGAAGCTATCTTTCTTACTACATTGTGGGATTCACACATCTTATTGAACAAATTGTATGCTTGATTTTTGCAGGGGACTCCATTTGCCGAGATATGTGAACTGACGGATGTTCCAGAAGGTCTGATAGTTCGAACCATTGTGAGATTGGATGAGACGTGCCGTGAGTTCAAGAACGCAGCCGCCATTATGGGGAACTCGGCATTGCACAAGAAAATGGATTCGGCTTCAAATGCTATAAAACGTGACATCGTCTTTGCAGCTAGTCTGTATGTGACGGGAGTATAAGATTTGATTATGTGACGGGAGTGTAAGATTTGATTATGAAACTGACCATAGACGATTCTCACTTAACCTGAAAATGTTTAATTCCTAAACACGTCCTACAATGTTGATAGTTATCGACTAAAAGTCTAAACTCCTGCAGAATCTGTAAAAGAGCTTCTTGACCCAAATGATATTAAGCAGTTTTGGATTTTTCATCAAAGCTTTTTGTTACGACTATTGCAAGTTTTAAGAATATAGTTCAAAAATTATTTATATCTGTCTTCAAAATACAAAGCATTATATAAAAATCAAGAAAAAATCATAATAATAATATAAATTCTATCAACAAAACCCTAATTTCTCTGTCCGCATGAATCATAGGAAGTAAAAATAAATTCAAAATAAAAAAGTTGAATTTAACTTGGGAAAGAGTTTCAACAAAATGACAATTTGTTATTTCCCCTCAGTCGGGGATTGTACATTAGAAGAAACCAGTCGGATCCAAGTCGAACTGAGATTACAAAAATGGGTTACAGACAAAGACACTCGGGCGCCTCCCCTTGCCATTGTCGACGTCAAAAGATTCACCGACCTCCGGTGAAGATAGCCATCAACTCAGGCACTAGCTTGTCGTGTTTCATCACGTATCGGTTCAAGAACTTCTGATCAGGACATACCAAGACAGATGAAATTGGAGGGTTTCCACTTCCGATTAATCCTTTCGACCTGAGAGCTCTGATTAGGTTACACCTTGGCACAATCCTCTTCTCTAGGCTGTATCCAAACACCGTAGGGACCAAAACCAAAGCCTCTAGTGGCCAATTCATCTTCTTCACCAAAATTTCAAACTTCTTACTAACCATCTCTGCAGAATATGCTAAGCACTGAGGAAATCGTTTAACCATCATCTTAAACTCATCTCTGCTAAATCCTAAGCCTAGAAACGTCTCAATGGAGTCCAATATCTTCTGCTCTGAATGTCGTATGCATTGCGGACGGGTCTTCAACACCGAGAGAACCTCTTCCTCCACCAGACCACAATTCTTCAGGGTTTCAAACATCTGAGTGATCTTCTTCTCCGAGAATTTCAGAAAGAAAGGCCACTTCTTGAAAATTGCCCATATATCGTTTTCACTAAAGCCTAGCCTTTTATAGACAGCTACTTTCTCTTCTACCGTTTTGTCGCTCATTTCGTAGATAACGTGCAGAGCTTCCACAAACTTTGACTTGGTCGGATCAAAACCCATGTCAACCACTTTCTTGAGGGTTTCTTCGAATTTCTCTTTTCCACAAACAGGTTGGCCACTGGAGATGAGCAATGGGAATAACAACTTCTGAGGCACACCCAATTCTCTCAAAACCGATATATTTCGGACTTTATTCCCATGCCGACCCTCTGGCCAATGACCTAACTTTTCGTACTTGGAACTCTTTTGCATAATATCTTTGACGAAATCATAGTATAAACTGATAGTTTTTTCCCTTTTCATTCCCAAGATTTTTGGAACTTTTGAAACAATCTCTGTGAGCTCAGAGTTTGAAGCTCCTCTGGACTGCATAATCTGAAGCTTGGGACGAAGAGAGGTCTCAGCATCTGCTATGAGCAATTGTGGGTAAGTCCTAATGATCCTGGAGATCTCAGAATCTTTGAAACCATGACTTCTAAGAAGTTTCAGAACGGAATCCGGATTTACCTTGTCCTCGAAGCTGACTTTCCTTGAGATCGATTTTGCGAGTGTTGTAGTTAAACCCAATGATTCAACGAGATAAGAGACAGTGAAATTGTTTCCTTCAGGGCTCACAGTTGCTGCAGCATTTGCAGAGGAGAACGAGTTGGAAAAAGCAAATGCATTTTGCACAATGCTCACTGAAGCTCTCAGATTACGCCATTTCTGCAACTCCACCGACCTTCTTCCATGGAGTATCAAAGAAAACATGAAAAAGACAATACAATAACCGAGCCCACACACAGAACCAGCAAATGCCAAAGTGTTGAAGCGTAGATTCAGTACCCGTAAAAAAAATTGATGAGTGTTCGATTATTCAAGAATCAGCTTCTCCATTTATTCACGAAAATCGAAAGATACAAATTTGGCGAGGAAGAACAGAAAAAAACGAAATTAGGGTTTGTTTATGAGGGAGAATCGGAAATTCATAACCCCGCACCGATAAACCCTAAATTTCGATTCCACTTCTCCTCTGGACAAAAAAATGAATGGGCTATTGGGCCGATCAAATAAATGATTTGGCTCAAACCCATCGAGTTGGTCTAAAAAGTTTTGGATAGTTTAGGGTGGAGGGAAAATTTGGCGCCACTCATTCACTCACTCACAAAGGGAATGTCTGCATATATGAGTGAAATTAGGGTTCCTCTGCAACTCCTCTTTACCACAAGAAGAAGTCGGCCTCAATTGAGATTAGGGTTTCTCTGCAGCTCTTTAAACTCGCGGCTATCGACATCTCGTCTTCCATTTCTCACAATGGCCTGCGTAGAGACGAAGAGCAACAGTCCCGAAGTCAAAGAACCTTTACCTAAACTCCAGAAGCTCGACCGAAACGGTATCCATGGCGATTCTGAACACTTGTTCAAAGTGAAGAAACTCTCCGAGAAAGCTGTTTTGCCCACGAGAGGTTCGTCTCTCTCTGCTGGTTTCGATCTCTCCAGTGCGGTTGTTTCGAAAGTTCCGGCGAGAGGCAAGGCTCTTATCCCGACAGATCTCAGCATCGCCGTGCCTGAAGGAACCTACGCGAGAATCGCTCCGAGATCTGGTCTCACCTGGAAACACTCGATCGATGTCGGAGCGGGAGTGATCGACGCTGATTACAGAGGACCGGTTGGTGTGATTTTGTTCAATCACTCGGATGTTGATTTCGAGGTGAAGTTGGGAGATCGAATCGCGCAGCTGATTATCGAGAAGATCGTGACGCCTGAAGTAATGGAGGTTGAAGATTTGGACTCTACTGTTCGTGGTGAAGGAGGTTTCGGGTCTACTGGTGTCTGAGTTTCTTGTTTTCTAAGCTTCTTCGTAGGGTTATTTCGTCGAACAGATTGTGGGCATTGTAACATCTCTTTGCTTCATCTTTGGACTTTCTTTCAATCTTGAAATCTTCTTTTCTTCGGTAAGAAAAATCTCATTTTGAAAGTAAATTGATAAGATGACTAAATTTAACCACAATGAAACAATCTCTCACTGTTCGTCCGAAAAATGTCAAGAAAAAAAGAAAGACTAAGCCAAACAAAAAAAAGAGGTATCTATAATGGAGTCCTCCCTCTAAATCAAAGCAAACGGAGACAAAAACATAACCACTGGCCCTTTTTTATATATTCACAAAATGAGACTCACACAGTCTCTCAAGCGAATTTAGGCTTAGGCATGGCTGAGCCTAAGTTGTTGTTGCTGCTGCTACCGCCGCTGCCGTGGTGGATTGACCCGAATATCTGAATCCATAATTTAGGACCTTTCTTTAGCTCTGGACAGATCTGGCTCGGCATAAGATCGAGTCTCCCTTCGCTTTCCAGAGACTTCTCAAACTGTTCCAACACTTTCACAATCTGCCAGAATTCTGGTCTCTTGTCTGTTTGCTCCGACCAACACTGCTCAATCAGCTCTTTCATGGCCCCTGGACAATCCTTTGGTATAACCGGCCTAATGTTCTGGCCAATATCAACACAAAATTGCAAACTTCTGTTTAATAACCCAACAATAATGCTCTAACTCATTACGCAATATTCGTGTAAGCTTGGCGTCAATCTATGCAAAATCAACAGAAAATCTATAACTTTTCTATAAAATCAACCGAAATTCTAAAACTGTTCGATCTATGCAAGATCACAAACAGTAGAATTATTTACCTTGTGCATGACTGCAAAAGCAGCTTGGACAGGAGTCATCTCCACATATGGGACTGCTCCAGCCACCATTTCCCATAAAACGAGTCCAAAACTATAGATATCGGACTTCCGTCCGTGTGGTCTCTTTCTTAGCACTTCAGGTGCCATCCACCTATAAGTTCCTGTCTCAGCCCCCAAAATAACACAGTACTCCTCCTCGCACGCTATGCCAAAGTCAGCGATCTTCAAGTTAAAGTCTTTGTCAATCAACACGTTTTCTGGCTTAAGATCCCGATGAACTATCTCTCTTGAGTGAATATATGCCATTCCTCTTGCAATATCTAGACCAAACTCGATTACCTTTTGCAAAGGAAGGGACTTCTGCTCGAGCTTGTGCAGATATGATCTTAAAGACCCTTGTGGTAAATACTCCGTGATGATACAATTTCCGGTATTCACTCCCACAAACTGTTTAAGAACATAATCAATAAGAGAAGAAAAGTCAAACAAACCATGAAGATGTATTTTTAGAATGAAAAGTCAGCACACCAAAGGCATCATTCATACAACCTAACCTACATAATATAACTCACCTTAACAACATTTGGATGCCTTAGTCGAGATAAAAGAGTGGCCTCCTTAGTAAACTGTTTTTCCAAACGAGCTCCCAAGAATTTGTCTTCGCTATTTTCAGGCGCTTCAGTAATCTTCAGAGCAACAGCTTCGCCTTTGTATTCTCCACGGTAAAGTTGGCTATGTATCCCTTGTGCAAACTTGTTCCCGTAGGACATCTTAGACGTATCAATGAGGTAGTCTTCAAGCGCTCCCATAGCACTTACTCTAGAACCTCCATAACTAAAAGACTTTGAAAACCTCTTCTCTTTCTTGCTCTTTGCCCTCTCTTGAATTTTCAGCGTACCAAGATCCCTAATAGGACCCGAGTGTGATAGAGGCCGTAGATTGAATGATATTTTGTCAAAGGAATCTTTGCGTGACAACTTGGCCTTCATTCCCTTGTCTGGTTCCATTCTTGTAGGATGTGGAGTAGAAAATCTCTTCATATCAGACTTGGCTTCCTTAAAAGAATCAGGAGGAGGCATCTGAGGCGACGGAGAAACAGACCTCTTTTTGTTGGTGACTGGATTTCTCTGTAGCTGCGTAGGCTGTGAATTTCCTATAAGTAAATTCAGATCCGATGGTGAACTTAGAGGCATTCTTTTCAATCCAGAAGTCCTCTCTTGGTTAGCTGTAAAAGGAACAGATTCTAAGCTTGACGTAATCAGACGATAACAAACCGTATGAGAAAAATTAGCCCTCCTGATCCAAGAAGTAGCCTCTCCATCCATGTCTAATCCCCCAAAACAAGTTACTAAAAAAAAACAATCACAACTCTCAGTTTTCTCGACGAATAAGATGAGTAGCAATCTCCAACAATTTCATCTCCACAGAAACACCATCTATCCTCCTCAACCATTAATCTACAAATCTAAAATAAAAAAAGGAGAAAAATATCCCGACGAACACAATATCTAACTCCAAATTTCCCCGCACATGACCCAAATCCGCCGGAAAAACCTTGGATTACACCATCAACTATATGCCTCTTTCCTAATAAAAAAATCAACCGAAATAACGTATCATGAACAACAAATGTTAAGAAACGACTTATTTCATCAACGAATCAAAGAATAAAAGTACCTGAAACAAGACGGAACGTGGAGCTTGGAGAATCAGGAGAAAACGTCGACGGAGAAATTGGAAGCTACAATGGGAACAAGAAGAAGACGATGATTCGTGATCACGACTTTTTCTCCGAGGAAACGAAACCTAAACCTCCTCTTACGGGCGGCTTCAGATAGATTTTTATTCAAACTTTCCACAAATAAAACGAAAGACGATTTCTTCACAATTTTTGGTCAAAGAAGAAAACACGGACGAGCGTAAAGGATGCAAACCGATGTCGTTTTCGGGATACTTGTCAACGTCAACGATATGCTTGCAACATTCTGTTTGGAACTATTCACGTTTATATAACTTTAAACTTCCAACGATCGAGCAAACTAGCGTCTGTAGTCCAACGGTTAGGATAATTGCCTTCCAAGCAATAGACCCGGGTTCGACTCCCGGCAGACGCATTTTTTTCTTATGTTTTTAAAATCCTATAATTTTAAATAAACGATAATGAAGAAGTAGAGTCTTTTTACACGGTATATAGTTGCACATCTGAGAAGCACATGTGGGCCAATGATTGTCATGGCTTCTCATCCTTGTGGAGTTCGACTCCATCTTCCCTTGTGTGGGGAGATTGTGGAGTTCGACTCCATCTTCCTTTGTGTGGGGAGTGTGTTTCCTCTTTTGGAGGACTGTAGTGCTATTGGACCGGTCCATCGTAGCCCAAGACGACAAAATATATATATATAGTTGCACATATTTTTTTATTCGTTATAGATTCTTTTTATAAGTTAGAGCACTTTCATTGCTAGTTTCTCAACATGGATCTCTCACCACTTAAAAAAATATTATTGAAGGGAATTTTTCACTCTTTGAAATATTCATCCAATAAAATATTATTATTTTATAATTTTAATGATGAAAGACTAATGTTGAGGGACTAGCAACGTGAATGCTCTTATATAGTTGCTACAAATTAGTATATTAATTAGTTAATTTTTATAATTCAAAATTGTTGGTGTTCCAATATTATTCTTACGATTACGTAACTAACCCTAAAGCCCCTCCTTCTTTGGACTGCACTTCAATCTAGACTTGCTACGTTAAATAATGTTTAAGTCTAGTCAAAACGGTACGCAAATGATAATTGTGTATTTTGCATCATCTCAACACTTGTTTTGATTTTTTAGATTAGTCATTTTTACGCATTTGTGTCTTATTTCTTTTTACCATGCATTTTAGAGTCTTAAGTTATATTTCATGCATTTACATAGTTCTTGAATTTATTTTTAGGTGTTTTTGGAATTATGGAAGAGTGGAGATTTGGTATGGAGGAGAGACAAGAGCAAAGGAAACAAAGGAAGATGAAGAAAAGGATGAGGGAGTTTATCCCAAACCAGTGCATGAGGTCAATATGTAGAGTCCATAAGATGTTTCTGAAAGATCGAATCGGATGAATGCCTTGCTGATGACCTACGGAGCTCACTTTTGCCACGACATAGGAAATTGAGTTAGATTTTCAATGGGAGTGGTTTTAAGTCATTCTGAGTCATATCTCAAGAGTTATCACCGATTTACTAGACACATATCAATTATACCGCAAAAAAAGAAAGCATCCGAGTACGAAGACTATCTAGAAATGATGGTATCGGTCTATAGATCGATGTATACCGATACATGCTTCATTTCGTCCAGAATGATGGATTTGACTTAAATATTAAGGGTTGACCCGATTTAATTTAATACATACCGATATATGTGGTTCTGAAAAAAAATTTGATTATTCTTCATCAAAAGGATCATTAAAGAAATGGTCAAAGAAAGGAAAAAATTAATTGATAAGACTGCTTCCATAACAAGTCTAATAAGAGGCAAGATTAAATAAACGGTTAGTTTTAATTTATGGAGAAAATTACAATTAAAGAGAAGAAGAAAATATCGGTGCCATTATAAAAGGTCTTGTGAAGAAATCAGTATCCCACGTACTGCAATGAATTAATAAAGGCCATAGATTTGTAAAAGATTGTTAGTGGCATAATAAATAATTCAATGGAGAATGGATTCATAATTGAGTGCATTCATAATCGGTATTTCATGGATTTTTTTTTAAATCGCCGGTTTTGGTTTAGTGGCTAGTATGGTTTTATGGCACACTTAAAACTTTTGATATTTTATTAATTTAAAATACCAAAAATGAAATTAAGATGCTTCCGTTCTTTAATTAAAAATTGGATAATTGTGTTATGAAATATTAATACAATATAAAGAAAAGTTTTAACTAATTAAATTTTAATATTTATCATAAAAGTGGCTTTGTTATATTATATATAAATATTGAAAAATAAAAAAGTGTAATTATTGATCATGATTAAAGAGATGCTATAAATGATATAAAATTTTATTGATCAATTTATTTTATTATTTATATCTTTGGAGTTCACCCAAAGATGGATCATTGGATATAGTTAATAATATGAAAAAGATTAATCATTTCTTATTATTATCAATAATATGTATACCCAAAGGTAACATCTTATGATTTTGTACGATGTGATTAATTATAAAAGTTTAAAATTTAGCATCGATGAAAGTACTTGTATTTAAGTATTGCCCAAATGTTACTTAAATACATGCTTAAAAGTTAAAATATATTTTCAGTGAATCTGTGTTAAAGTTTCAAAACATTAAGGGGTAAGCATGCATAAATGTTTGCAGCTTCATCAAATTTGTTCGCATCCGCTAACTCTGTCGCGAAGTTCAATGGGCTGAATTATGGAGAATGGTCCACTACAAGAAAACAGCAGTTGAGAGACTCCCTAAATAGTCTCAAAATGGTCGCAAAAACACAATTACCGACTACTTAGGGACTAAAATAAATAGTCGCAAAATATTGGTCGCAAAATAAATTAGTCGCAATTGAGAGACTATTTTGTGACTATTGCAACTGGTCCTTAATTTACAACTACTTTAAAACGAAGTAAAGTAGTCGTAAATTAATGACCAAAGAGAGACGATCGTACATGTACGACTAATATACGACAGAGTGTTGTGATCGTGATTTAGAGACTAATTTGTGACGACTCTTTTAGTCGTATTCAGTGCGATGTTTTTCAGACTAAAATGTTAGTGGCAACTAAACGTTTAGAGTCGCAAAATAGATGTTAAAGAGTCGCGTATGAACAACTAAAATGCGACCCTTTTGGTTGGTTCCTTCAGTGTTAGTGTCGCAAATCAGTCGCAAAAATACAACCATTTTGCGACTTTAGTAACCAAAAAATATATATATATTAATATATATATATTAATATATATATATATATTAATATATATATATATATATATATATATATATTGATATATTTTTTTAGAAATTTGAAAGTCAAAAGTAAAAAAATATACGAAATGCTAAAAAATATATTCATAGACTTAAGATGTAGTAACACAAACTAAGTTTTGACCAAAACAGAAACACAAGTACTTAACATAGATGTTCAAACACATAAGAGGTAAATTTTTAGAAGCATAAATTAAAAATATAGTGTTCTAGGGTGTGGTGCCTGGTCCAGAAGGTGATATGGTGCCTGGTGCAGGGGAAGGAGAGTTTCTATGATCCAAGCCAGCTTGTTCACTCATGTAAGCTGCTATGCGGGGATCAATGTTCTTCATGTATGTGAGCAGCTTCTCCATTTCAGAGATACGAGCTTGAGCTTGTCGTGCCTCATCATCACGTCGAGCATTATCCTCTTCTTGAGCTACTATTTTACGATGAGTTGTGTCAAGTTGTTCATGGATCTCTTTAAGTGACGTCGTAGAAGAGCTTGCATAACTAACTCTCTTTTCTTTTCCCTTTGCCAATCAGATCAGTGAGTTGTCCAAGTCCAAATGGATTTTCCTTGGTATCATTCTGAGTACACTAAAAGAACAAAAAGAGAATCAGATAGTCCACCAATTATGGTTCTTAATTATGCAAAAAAACAAGTACATAGATTGATTCACGAGATGATTCAAAACGTAATGATTCAAAACTAAAACCAGATTGATTCACTACAACTATATTTGAGAATGAAGATCTTTCAGACCTGTTTAAACCAACGCCAAAACCAAAACCACATTTCAGACCTGTTTAATGATTTGAGAATGATGCTTAACCAACAACATAAATATTCAGAACAAGAAAGTCAAAGATGAACAACATATTCAAACTAGCATTCATTCAGTAACAGTCCATAAACCAGAATGACAGTCAAGCAACAAAAAATATTACTACAACTGAGAAAGGACAAGTTCATCAGATACCGAAACAGAAGATCATGCAAAATTCATATAACAATTGATAAGCAAAAACATAAAGCAATAGCAGACACCTAACAAAGACAAGCTAGCCTAAGGTAAGAAGCAGAAGAGAAAGGGAAATACCTTGAGAAATATCTCATTCTTTTCCTCAATTGTGAGGGTGCGATGAGAAGATTGTTGAGAACAATTCTGTGAAGTTTCTGAGCCATTGGGATCATCCTCAGACATTACTTCTGCTAGGTGCTTCTCATAAGACTCTGCAACCTGTTTTACTTTGTGATCAACAAAGGAGCCATCGGCCCTTGTATGTGTCCGCACAAAAATTTCTCCAAACGAAACAGGACGACCTAATTCCTCCTCCTGTAATGATAGGCAAACATGCTAGTGTAGATATGTGTGTTTATAATTAGAAAGGAAGTATAAACGGTTTACCATTTCTTGTTGAACTCTCAAGTAGAATTTCTGACCGGATACGTGCTTGTGGGCTCCTAGACTGCCACGATCGGAGTTGCGGGACTGTGAAGCAGTAGAGCTCCTCTCTACTGCATCAGGAGTATCCCAATGCTGCCACATTTGAGTCCAAAGCGTAGGAAAAATCCAATATGGCCTTGCACCACTGTTTTTAGCCTGGCTTACTATTCCTTTCATCCGTTTCTTGGCAATCTTCAAGAAATGCTCCCTCGAAACCTCTGTAATCCCAACATCCCAATTGTACTTCTGTTACGTAAGAAGATATTGGTTAGTATCGATCTGTCTTAAGAATTACAACTTGAAAAAAAAAAAGTTACATGAAAACATTACCACAAAAGTTCTGAAATAGCGTTCTTGTACGTGAATTGGAGTAACCTTCCAGCTGAAGTAAGGACCATCAAACTTACGCCAAAAGATTCCAGCAATCACCTGAGTCAATTTCCCTTGATCCCGGGTAAACCTATTACATAAATATAAACACATTGTTAAGGTTATCCAACAACACTCAGATTATCCAACAAGCAGAGTAGACTGATAGACAAGCGAGTAAACAACATAGTGATCAATGTACAGACACTCAGACAAGCATTCACATGACAAGACCATGATACAACTACCACTACACATTACTAGAAGTTGATACAAGTAGAGACGTTACCACGTAGTATTGACGTTGGGATTGGATGCTCGGACAAGAGAGGCAGCTGTTCTCGGCCGGAAGATGCAATAGATCATTCAACATCTGTTGAGAGTCTTCCATCTCTGGGTTGGGAGCATCAACCTCGTTTTCTTCCTCGACATCAAGCTCATGGTTGGGATACTCATCATCCTCTTCTTGTTCCTGGTGTAACAAGACTGGCGAAGGCTGTGGCTCAGGAATTTGAACCGACAGAGGCTATTGACGGTTGTGCATAGGCCTGTGGATGTGATGAGGAGCTTGCGGTTGTGTCGACGGTGGATACTGAGCCGGGAGAACTGATCTGGACACAGACACTGTGGCCTGAGAGAAGGGGTTAGAGGAGTGCGATGATACTCCACGGACTCCGCTGGTCCCATCAACGATGGATCTACCAGCTCCGACTGATGGTGCATCACCTCCACCGTTGGATCCACCAGAACCGCCGTTGGATCCACCAGAACCGCCTCTAGATCTAGCCCCTCCACCGTTACCTCTACCACTAGCACCGAGTCTTCCTTCTCCGCCTAAGACTCGAGCAGGTCCGACTGAGGTTTCACCAACTCTGTCGTTGGCTCCACCACCAAGTGTGGATCTATCCCCTCCGAATGATGTTTTACCACCTCTGCCATTGGATCCACCACCACCGAGTGTGGATCTATCCCCTCTGCCATTTCGTCT
This sequence comes from Pseudoturritis turrita, assembly GCA_900406555.1. Classification (NCBI taxonomy): domain Eukaryota; kingdom Viridiplantae; phylum Streptophyta; class Magnoliopsida; order Brassicales; family Brassicaceae; genus Pseudoturritis; species Pseudoturritis turrita. The sequence goes on along the minus strand of OVBL01000203.1, from coordinate 267,157 downwards.
ACCACCACCACCGGCTCTAACTCCTTTCCCGCGACCGGGTTTGTCTTTTCCAACCATGAAGAACAAAAAAAGAATAATCGAAATAGATAGATCGAGAGAGAAAGAAGCTGTTTTTGATTTAGGGTTTGATTTTTGGGTTGGAAAATAGGTAATCGGCAAAGAGAATAGCCTAAAGATGATAAAGAGGAAGAAACAGAAGGTAATCGAAAGAGATAATGAAGATTCAGAGATTGAACATACGGAATCGCATAGATGTCGAGAGAGATTGAAAAATTAGGGTTTTCCTACAAATGATTTGGGACTCAGATTTTTGATACTTGTTTTACAAAAGAGTCGGAAGGTAGTCTCTAATTAGTCGCAAAAATATTTTAAGGGGGAGAATTAGGCGTCCAAAAGCCCAAACATTTCGGCCAAAAGCCCAGATATTTTCAAACCCAAAAATTTTGAATTTTTTTAAGATAGTCACAAAACAGTCGCAAACAAACAAGTCGTCTCTAATTAGTTACAAATGTACTACTCTTTTGCGACGTTTTTTTTGTAATGACAAACCAATACCCTAAACTCTAAATATTTAGACCCAAAATTATGAGCCATACGGTGTCACAAAACGTTTTTCATCTATTTATTAACTGTGTATTTGATTATATAGGGTATAATATAAGTAATAGAGTCAATTTAGAAAAATTTAAATTATGATCAAACATAAAATTGAAAAACAAGTGTTATTTGGCTTACTACATGTTATGGAAGATGCAAAAAAAAAAACTGAAGTTGAAAGTTAAATTATTTATCTATTATAGATATGTTTAGTATACTATATAGTTCACATCTATGTATCTACCTAAATTAAATAATTTTACTTGAAAAATTTGGCTAAATACACGAAAATTTAGGGAGAGTTGGTAAACAGTCACAAATTAGTCACTTTCTCACATATAAGTCGCAAGTTAGTCGCAAAATAGTGGGTATTTTATGACGCTTTTGTGACCGCCTGTGTTAATAGTTCAAAAATATTATCAATCCTGTGATTCGAACCTAAGACCTTTACGTCATTTTATGTTGCATTACCAATGAGCTATAGTCACCATTCGTTTTATTTTTCCAATAACTTATATATATACCGATACTTAACCATTCCATAAATAAATATATAAAAGATATGTTTTTAATACAAAAATACCACAAATAAATTGAAATCATTTATTTAAAATCCCATGAAATAAATTGAATCACAAAATAAATTGAAAACTTGGTGGGATTGTTATACATTGATTTATATATATGTCGATATATAAAAAATCGGAAAATAAATATATTACAAATATTTATTTAAAATTTCAAATATATTACAAACATTTATTTAAAATTTAAACAAGGGTATTTAACAAATATTTATTTAAAATTACATATTCAGATATTCAAATTCCATCATCTTCCTCTGAAGATGATAAATTTACTTAAAATTCATCTTCTGGTTCAGCGTCCTCAATTTCGAAATCAATTTCTTCACCTGGATGATTTCCGTCGACTAAACTATCGACAATAATTTCTTCAACCATATCCATCATGCCATTATCATCTGTTTGTTGCAAAATGACCAGCTCTTTCTCGTTAAACTTTCCTTGAACACGATTTCTCGGATTAATTTTCAGCACTGTATGCCACAATTTTCGAGGGCGTTTAGTATATGGGTATGGAAGATAACAAACTTGATCAGCTTGAGACCTTGCCGTTAATTAAAATTTAAATTAGAAGTTTATAAATATATATACAAACATATACATATATATACACTGAGTTAAAACAGAAAAATTATACATAAAATAAATGGTTCGTAGTTTTGATATTTTCGTGTTGTGAGCACGTCAACAATGCTTCCTTCGCTTTTTCGAGTGCCTTTTCCAATCGTAGGGTCAAACCATTCACAATAGAAAAGTATGATCTTTAAATTCACAAATCCGGGATATTGGAGCTCCATGATAATTTCTACGGTCCCATAGAAATCATCCTCTTCGGATGCTTCAGAATAATTTTGGCCTCGGACACATACCCCATAATTCATTGTTTTTTGCGTCATTCCGTGACCACGAGTGTGAAACAAATATCCTCTTGTAAAATACATGGACCACGATCTAACTTTATTTTCTGGACCTTCCACTATTTCATGCACCCAAGTAGAAAAACTTTCATCACTTTGTATTGATCTGACCTATAAAGTAGAAAATATGCCAATTACCATAAAAATTATAATTTAATAATATAATGTACTCGGTGGGAATACATACATATTGGCGGACCCATTGATAAAAATCTTCATCTCTTTTAGCCGTGACCTCAGCATCAGATAGTTCCGGGTATTCGAATCGAATATGCGCATCCAACAATATGTGTTGCAAATAATAATATCTAATTATACACTAAAGTATCTAAAAAATAGATAAAATTAACTTAAATTAATGTAGAAAAAGCATAGTTACCTTTCAAGTGGCCGAAAATAGTCATAATTCCGCAAAACATATGAATGTGCGCACTTATAATCTTTCTCGCTTAACCAAAATTCACTGCATTTGCCACTTGGAAGACCTAATTCAGTAAATATATCTGGTATCGGTACAGGATATACGGGTACTTCACCTTCATCATACCGACTTGCCCTGAAACATTTACCCTTCATTATTTGAAGCAAATCATCATAGCAATATTAACATACATATTAATTAAATTATTACCTTCTTCTGCTAGCTGTAGAAATTTGTGATGCAAAGTAGTGTTCTGAGAAATAAGATATCTCATCATTCATGTACGATTGAACAATTGATCCCGCTGGATATCTTTTGTTCTTCGTTTTGCCTTTCAAATATTTAAAAAACCTTTCGAACGGATACATCCACCTATATTGCACAGGACCACCAAGCTCTGCTTTGTATGGTAGGTGGATAGGTAAGTGCTCCATCACATCAAAGAAAGAAGGTGGAAAGATTTTTTCCAAATTACACAAAATCATGACAATGGTGTTCTTCAGAATTTGGACGCGGATTTGATCCAATGATCCACTACTTAGGTCACGAAAAAATGCACCAATCCCTACAAATATTTCACTAATTAATATACATAAGTTCCAATAATAGAAGCACTTAAACAATAATATATAAATATATATACCTGATAATGCTTGGTGCACGTTACGGGGCAGGAGTTCTGCAAAGACAAACGGAAGCAACCGTTCCATAAATACATGGTAGTCATGACTTTTCATTCCCAAAAACTTTCCACCATTGATGTCTGCACAACTTGCTAAATCTGCTACATAACCATCTGGAAATTTAACCTCATTTGACCCATTGTAGTAAAGATTCTTTCGCTTTTGAAGTCAACCTCCAAATAGGAAATGGAGCTCTCCCTCGATCATCGACATGCAAATCTTTCCGAGCACAAAATCTTGCGATATCCAATCTTGACTTAACTGTGTCTTTTGATCTGTCTTTAACATTCATAACAGTATACATGATGTTATCGAAATTTTTTTTCTCGATATGCATCACATCAAGATTGTGTCTTAGATTGAGATCGGTCTAGTACGGTAGCTCCCAAAATATGCTTTCTTTATGTCAATTATGCCAGTCCCCATAGCCGTCCGTTTTTTTTGTATGTCCATTTCCACCACAATCAGATGTTTTAGGTGGTTCGACATGATGTATACGTTCATATAACACTTGTTCACCAGTCAATGATTGAGGTGGATAGTCGTTCTTTGCATCCTTTCCCTTCAGAAAATTTACTTTATTCTTCCGCAGCAGATAATTGATGGGCAAAAACCTTCTGTGACAGTCAAACCAATATGTCTTCCTACCAGCCGGCAATTGGAAAGCATTTGTCTCATCCATACAAATTGGACACGACAATCTTCCATGTGTCGTCCATCCCGACAACATACCATATGCCGAAAAATCACTTATCATCCACAGCATAACAGCTTTAAGGTTGAAGGTTTGATCTAATGACACATCATACGCCTCAACTCCGTTATTCCATAAATCATTTAACTCGTCGATCAGTGGTTGGAGGAAGACATCAAGACTGGCTCGTGGATGATTTGGTCCCGAATTCAAAACCGTAAGAAATAAATACCCGCTTTTCATGCACATATCCGGGGATAAGTTCTAGGGTGTCATGATCACAGGCCACAACAAATGGTTTTTTGACATACCAAAAGGATTAAAACCGTCTGTACATAATTCAAGATAAATGTTTCGCGTTTCTGCTGCAAAAATCGGATGCATTTGATTGAAATTCTTCCACTCTGGCGCATTAGATGGATGATACATTACTCCATCTTCTGACACATGCTCAGCATGCCATCTCATCGATGATGCAGTCTTCTCTGATTGGTACATCCTCTTCAATCTGTCAGTGATAGGTAAATACCACATACGACTGAATGGTATTTTTGGTTGTCCCTCACTATCCTTATATCTTGGTTTTCCACAAAACGTACAATGCTCCAAGTCCTCATCTTCTTTCCAGAAGAGCATACGATTTTCTATACATACATCAAATGTATGGTACGGCAATCCTAGCTTCGCATCCATGTTTCTGTCTCATAGTATGAACCGGTTGCCTGATTACCCTCTGGTAAATACTCCGTAAATAATTCGGACCATGAATCCATGCATGTTTCAGAAAAATTATGGTCTGCCTTAATGTTCATGAATAGAGAAGCTAATGATAACTTCGAATGACCATCATGACAACCATCATGAAGTGGAGTATTTGCAGCATCTAACATGTCGTAGAACCGTTTTGCCTCATGGGTAGGTTCTTCATGAACATGATCATTTCCACTTTGATCATGTTCATCATCATGATATTCATTAAATGCCGTAGAACCATGAAAATATTTTTTTACATTATGTCTTCTCAATAATATATATATATATAGGACGATAACTGTATTTCTAACCTTGTTATGAAGCCATTTTGTGCGGGTAATAATACGATTTTCTAATTCATAACTATAAACACTTGGACCAATATGTAAATCCCTGCAATTTTAACACCGTTAAATATTTAGTAATTAGTGATACATGTAATGTAAAACAATTTAAGAGAAGCAATGTTTTGGGACTTACTTGGGCGACATAGACCACTCGTGTAGTTTCGTCCATGCTTTATGTGGAAAGAAAAATGGGGAATCAACATCTTCTCTTTCCATTTCTGTCATTTCGAAGTCGGTAAAGTGTTGCAATGTCGACTTGTCGCGTGCACTAGTAGTATGGGTTTTAGGATTTGAAATCTTGACGGGTTGAAAAGAAGTCATTGGGGTCAACCATTCGAGTGGATCTTGGGCCTTTGAAAGTTGTGTTGGATCAAAACCATCTACTACCGAAGGTTGAGATATTTGGCCCACAGTTTTTCGGAGGTACTCTTATGTATCCAATTCGAGGTCCATATCTGAAGTCATAGTCAAATCTACTTCATGTAGATTCTCGAACGAGACATTACAGTCTATTCCATCTATGCTTTCGGCCTATTAATAGAAAAACAGCAACTCATATAATTATTACAGAAAACAGAGTACAATACATATAATAAGTTCACATTGTTACATTGTTAAACGCAGAAGAAATTACAAAGAGCTAATCACAATATGTTACATATTTATGTGACAAAGATGTAAGCAAATGACATTGTGATAACCCGTTACAAGATTCCATTTTCATAAGCAAGTGGTGAAAGACCAAAACAAAAGTGATCAAGACTTTAGAGTTTTTTTTTTTTGCTTACCTTTCCTTGTGGCCGAGAAAGGTCGACAGTTGAGGGTTTCAAACTGTTGGATGGCTCTCCTTTGTTTCTTGCCAATGTAGCTTGAGTCACTACATCCTTGAGATTTCTAACCCTGCACTCTCTAATATGCCAAATCGATCTCCAATTTCCTTCTCAATCTTCTCCTCAAAATAAGTGAAAGAAGGGTCAAACAAACCTTTAATGAAATACTTCATGTCTTCATCAACAACTCCATTTTTTCCTGTTGAGCGTTGGCACAACAATTTCTGCTTTCGTCTCTCTACACCATGATCACAGAGCTTTTTCTTACCCCTCCCTGAATCAGAGCCAGAGCTGTCTTCAGCATTTGGAGTTCTAACATCATCGACAGCATCAACAATCTCATTCTCTACCTCTACCTCCTCTATCTCAGGAAGATGCAAAGAAGTCTCAACAGGTTCTTTAAATTCTCATATCTGCTGACTCCAGTCTTTTGCAGCTCTAATGAACTATTTATACATTCAACTATTTCATCTTTCATTTTGTCCCCCCGTAAAAACTCAGCAGACTCACATACATCAAAATTCCCGGTAGAAGAGATGTATGGATACAAAACACCCTACAAGAAAGTTATAAAAACAAGGTTAGGATCCAAATGATATAGAAACTTACAAAAAAACAAGGTTATTATAAGTAAAAAACAGAAAGTTACAAAAAAGGTTAGTACAATTACTCACTTCTGATCCAAATGAGGATTCTAGTTGTCTGATTTCTTCATACGATACATTTGCAGCTCTTGGCCAGTTAGAACATCTAGGAGCTACAATGAAATTCTCATTGAGTTTTCGGTTCAACATAACCCCAAATTTCAGAATAGCTTCCATAATCCAAATCTGAAATGAGTATGAGAAACCATCCAAAACATAGCTATTCTTATGCATCAATTTCTCCCTAGCTTTCTTGATCGACTCCACTAGATGATCAAATGCGTGAAGACCCCATGGATAAGTTCGTAGCTTACCAATATCCATCACCAATTTGATGTAGGTGTGTGAGATAACAACCTTCTCATCCTTGGCAAATAACAAACCGGCAATAACACACAAGTACACCAACCGCAATATGCCCACACGCTTCCACTTGTTAACACCTTTTATGTGCACATCCTTTATCATATTTAGGCTAATATTACCGCGTGTCTTTAGCAACTTACTCCAGAAATCCATGTCATCTACCCATTTCTCAAAGTCGCAATTGTCATCTTTCTCGTACTTGAACCCAACCACTACATAGAATTCTTGCAAAGAAAATCGAAGAGGCCTCCTAGCAAACACAAACCATAGCTCATGCAGTTTGGCGGTATCAAACTGCTTACACATGAAGTTGTTTATCAATTTCTCCGAGTATCCGAGACAATTTTTATAAATTGCCAGAATTTGAGCAAAGACCGTATCTCTCTTCACTTCAGCGTATTCATCTGGCAGCAGCTTCTTCAATGTCTTCAGAAGCGATATTTTGCAACTGTTGTTGATCTTTACAACTTCTGGTTCATGTTCTTCCTTAAAAAATCGTTTTGGCAACTGTAAATCCATACCTATAAAAAATGAAATCAACAAAATCAACTGTTTAACGCATATATATATATATATCACATTTTCTCATGCCTTTTTACAAGATATATACAACAAAAAATCACAATAAAACAAAACAAAAACTTGTACTCAAAAGCATCAAGAAGAATGTTGTAAGAGTAGAGAAATTGCATTGATGCATCTTTTCCCTATGGTACATACTAAACCATGTAAAACTTTGTTCTAATCTGTCTCTAGACCACAAATATCAGAGATTCTAACTCAAGTAATCCGAGGTAAATGTAGAACATGTCAAGCTTCTTCAATTCTGCCTCATCACAACAATCTGCTCTCATGGATAAACAAACCATTCGAACTGTAAGTACTGATAGGCTAATCCTTCAACAATTTCTTCCTTCGTATAAATCGTATAGAATTTGAAAGTTCATACATGAGCTCAACCTAAGAAGCTAAAATTACTTTCACAACAATGGTGATCAAACTGACAGAAGAGCAAAGCCTAAATCTACGACATAAGAAGATCAAATTAAACCCATCCATTATCAAAGCAGATTATAGCCAAAAATATCGGATCAGAGATGCGATATTCATATTCAAAAGTTGTTTAGGAGCAACAACGTCGATTAACAGTAGCACAAAATCAAAGACAGATCCAAAATCCTAACACATAACCGAAAAAACAAAGAAAGAGTAACGATTGTTACCTTGTTTAATTGGAAACTCAAATATGCAATAGAGAAACTCGATTCGGAGAAGAGATCTCTGATGAGGAAGAAGAGGAGAAGGGTAATAGAGAGGACGATGAAATCTCACTCGCCGGAGAGGACTAGAACGACGGCGATGAGTTCGGCGGAGAAGACAGAGGAAAAGAGAAGACAAGGAAAAGAGGAAGAGTTCGACGGAGAAGACGAGACAAGGGTTTACTTTTTTTTGCCAAATTTGTTTATAATATCATTTTAATTAAAAATAATTGGAAATTTCTATTAATTTGTTTTAAATGATTTCTAAATTAACAAAAACATTTTTTTTAACAAAATTTAAGGGTAAAAACGGATTTCTCTTTAATTAAATCATAATGGGACAAAGATATGTATGGAAATGTATATTGGGACAATAAGTGTATTAATTTGTCCTAATTTAATAAATTTTCTATTTTAATTTGTATTTGAAAATCATAAATTGAATAACACGTGGTTTTAATAAGGATTTGAAAATTACAGATTGAATGACACATGATTTAATAAAGATTTGAAAATCAATGATTGAATAACATACGATTTTGTTTGGATTTCCAAACCATTAAAATACATAAACCAAGAAATCCCTCTTAAGTGATGTTCTCACTATTATATGCAAAATTTATTGATTTTATTATTATTTTGACGGTTTAAATTCTGCATATTGTTTTTATATTAATTGAATTGTGTTTAAATATATAATAATTGATGTTTTAATTTAAAAAATAATAAAAATTAACTAATTCATTAATTTAAACATCACTTAAAAACATAGAGAGTATTAATTTTTTTTTTTGTTATTACCAGTTCTAGTTTCTGGGTAAAGTGAAATTCGTCTTTTGAAACACGTTATCTTCTTCTGTTAACAAGAATAAAACATGTGCTCCTGTTGTTAGAAAAAAAAAAAAAAAAAAAACATGTGCTCTTCCATTATTCTATTTCTTTTTACCTTTAATGTATGGGCCGAAATTATGCCAAAAAGATGTGCACAAAATATGAAATTATAGAAAGAAAATAAAGAAATATTTTATACGAGTTGCAGTTTTCAAATCCTGACAAAGAAAAAAAAATTACTATTAGGGATGGGGATTTGAAAAAAATAAATTAAAATTTTGAAATTGGGATTACACTGCACAAAGAAACAGCCCATTTTTAAATTTCGAAAAAAAACAAATCGGCGCGTCAGATATTTGGGGAAATAATAAGAGAAAAAACAATATTAAAAAAAAAAACCCGTTGATGCATCTGCTATATAAAACCCATCCTCTTCTCTCTCACTCACTCTCTTTTTTCATTTCTGAAAAACCCTAGTTTTCTCCCTCTTCCGGATTTCGATTCTCGAAATTTCGGATCCTCGAAATCCCTAAGTTTCTTCTCTATTCGCTTTTTTCAACCGAAAATGCGTGAGATCCTTCACATCCAGGGTGGTCAGTGCGGTAACCAGATCGGTGCCAAGTTCTGGGAAGTGGTCTGCGCCGAGCACGGTATCGATCCAACCGGTCGTTACACTGGAGACTCAGATCTGCAACTTGAGCGCATCAACGTTTACTACAATGAGGCTAGTTGTGGGAGATTCGTTCCCCGTGCTGTTCTCATGGATTTGGAGCCTGGAACCATGGACAGTCTCAGATCTGGACCGTACGGTCAGACCTTCCGCCCTGATAACTTCGTTTTCGGTCAGTCTGGGGCTGGTAACAACTGGGCTAAGGGGCATTACACTGAAGGAGCTGAACTAATCGACTCCGTCCTCGATGTTGTTCGTAAGGAGGCCGAGAACTGTGACTGTCTTCAAGGTAAATCACTTAGATCCGTTCGATTTTAGGGTTTGTTATGCTTTCGTTTAACTGTTTTCCCGTGTACTTGAGTTTGAACTGTGAGATTTTGCTCTGTAGGGTTTCAGGTTTGCCATTCCTTGGGAGGAGGAACTGGATCTGGTATGGGAACACTCTTGATTTCGAAGATCCGTGAAGAGTACCCAGATCGAATGATGCTTACGTTCTCTGTGTTCCCTTCGCCTAAGGTCTCTGACACTGTCGTTGAGCCTTACAACGCTACCTTGTCTGTTCATCAGCTTGTTGAGAATGCAGATGAGTGCATGGTTCTTGACAACGAGGCCTTGTACGATATTTGCTTCAGGACTCTGAAACTCACAACTCCCAGCTGTATGTTCTTCTAAGATCCATTTTCTCATTGGTGGTGTTCTCAAATGTTTAGATCAGTTGATTTCTCTTTGAGATGCTCTCTGTTCTATGGCTGATATGCTCTGTCTTGTTGATGAACATGATTTGGTCATTGCTTCGTTTCACAATTGTTTTCTTACTGTTTTAGTGGTTTGTTCTTTCCTATAAGCCTCCTGTGTTTTGTGTTATTAGTACTGTTCACTATTCCTTTGGTTATCTGCATTGATTTCATCACCACAATAAATCCTTATACTGCTATTCTTTTATTTTATTGGCACAATAATTTCTGGAAAATTGTCCTGTAAATATACACTACTTATTGTAACATAAGAGATGTTCATAATGCAGTGGTTGTATAGAAGAGCATGATTATCAACTGCTTTGTGATTGTGAAAGTGTACTGCTTTCTGCTATACTCTTGTGAGAGTGTGTATATGGCTAGAGAGGATACTCACATACTTGTTCATTCTGTTTATGTAGTTGGTGACTTGAACCATTTGATATCTGCCACAATGTCTGGTGTCACATGCTGTCTGAGATTCCCTGGTCAGCTAAACTCTGACCTCCGTAAGCTTGCTGTGAATCTCATCCCATTCCCTCGTCTTCACTTCTTCATGGTGGGTTTTGCTCCTCTCACCTCAAGAGGGTCTCAGCAGTACCGTTCCCTCACAGTCCCTGAGCTCACCCAGCAAATGTGGGACTCCAAGAACATGATGTGTGCTGCTGACCCAAGACACGGACGCTACCTCACAGCCTCTGCCATGTTCCGTGGCAAGATGAGCACAAAGGAAGTGGATGAGCAGATGCTGAACGTGCAGAACAAGAACTCTTCCTACTTTGTTGAGTGGATCCCGAACAACGTGAAATCAACAGTCTGTGACATCCCACCTACTGGTCTGAAGATGGCCTCCACTTTCATCGGTAACTCAACGTCGATCCAAGAGATGTTCAGGCGTGTGAGTGAGCAGTTCACGGCTATGTTCAGGAGGAAGGCTTTCTTGCATTGGTACACAGGCGAGGGGATGGACGAGATGGAGTTCACAGAGGCAGAGAGCAACATGAATGACCTTGTTTCAGAGTATCAGCAGTACCAGGATGCGACCGCCGATGAAGAAGGCGTGTATGAGGATGAGGAAGAAGGTGAGTACCAACAGGAGGAGGAGTACTGAGAAGTAAGTGTACCCCCCTTTAAAACCAATTTAGTCTTTTATCTTTTTTCTTCATTTAAAAAAGAAAACCTCAACTACCAGTTGCAGGTTTTTTTATGCTTGTATTGACAACTCTGGATCTTGTTGACTTATGGTGTAGTTCTGTACTTTTGTTCTTAATATTCGGTTCGGTCTTCCTATTTCCCTCTTTCGTTTGCTTCTTCTATAATTCTAACGTCTGGCCATGTTTGTTTTTATTTATTTTTTGAAGATTTACAAGGTAAACTTATATTATGATTAAACTACCCGAAAATAAACAATATAAAGGAAAATTAACAAAAATTCCAATTAATTAATTAGGTTAAGTAAGGTTTTGCGGGGTGGTTAAAGGGTTTACTACTTTTATGGTTTCGTAGAAACACGTCTTCTGTCCACTAAGACTAAACGTGGGGATTTGTAACCCTAGCACAAGGCAGCTCCATGTCTTTTCCCAAATCAATTTCAAAGATTCTCCGGATGTTTATCCGTGCCGCATGTACTTTTTTTTAGTACGGTCGTGTTGAAGATCAATACAAAGTGCTCGCCTTTGATAATTTGTATTGGAGATCGGAGCACAAGGTTGTGGTATTGGGAGAAGACACAGCTTGGAGAGAGGCTCCATGTGTTACTCGGACCTTGGGGTTGTATATGAACGGAACCCTGTACTACGGGCCTCTAGGCCAGACATCAATTATCCGAATAATTCTATAATTGTGAGTTTCGATGCAAGGCTTGAAACGTTCAGCATCATCAAAGTACCAAGCAAAGTTCTACCAATGGGTTATAAGAAGATGACGATCAGTAGATTGTGAATTAAAAGTGATCTCATGACCATACATGATTGAAAATAAAGAACAGAAGAAACATTTGGTTCACTTCTGCCTCAACCGGTAAAGAACCGGTTAGATGAGGATCACATGTTAAACTCGAATCAGTGAGTGCGGTTACTTAGAATAGAAATATAGAAAATATTTGGAGAATGTCCTATGGCATAACTGGTTTAAAAGTGGCGGGTACGGATGCGGCTGCGAGAGTTTGCGGAAGCGAGCGGTAGCGGTTTATAGCGTTATTGGACAATTTATACGACTGGTCAAACGGCTGGAAACGGATGCGTTTGCAAAACGTTTATGACTGGTTTACAGCGGGTGCGATAGCGGATTTACATAAAACTACCAAAATAATACACATAATATATAATTTATATAGAAATCAAAAATATATTATTATAAAAAAATTTAAATTATATATTTTAAATAAATCATAGAATAATTAAATAAAAATTTTAAAGATATTTGGAACATTTTATATATATACAATAACATTTTTTATAATTATTAAAATAAAAATTGAAATCAAAAATATATTATTATAAAAAATTTAAATTATATATTTTAAATAAATCATAGAATAATTAAATAGTATTTTTACAATAACTTTTTTTAATAATTACAAGTTTATTTTAGTTTAAATAAAATATATATCAAATGTAAATAATTTTATATGATAATATTTGATATAAAAAATAATTTTTTTTAAATAACTTTTTTTGGTAAATTTTAGTTTATTATTTAAGATAATATTTAAAAAAATATTTTTTTTCAACTATCCGCAACCGTCCGTAACACAAAACGCTCGTGGGAAAAAGCTTTTGATTTAGAGCGATTCTAAACGATATAAAGCGGTACGGAGCGGTATAGAGTGGTGTGGAGCGGTTTCTGTGATTATTGTCAAAACGCTACCAATCACAACTGCCTACAAACATAACGTTTACGGATAGTAACGGATGAACCAATCAAACTTTTGATAAGTAATTTAACCATTTTAGCCTCTAAAAGAAATCAGTTAGTCCCTCGAATCATTACTTTCTTAAGAAAAAGGCGTGAACCTTGCCCTTTCTCCTGGTACGTACTGCTGTACTTTATAATTTATCGTTTGACCGTTAGTAAAATATTAAATTTTTAAGCTCAAGATATACATATTAATTATTTTGTCAACGACGGTGTTTATTTTTTAAAATCTAGTTATCTGCTTATCTTTCGCAATTTCTTAATAGAGTAATAAGGCATAGAGAAAGCTTGGAAGTTGGAACTAGTTCTATATAAGGAGAACACATATATTTGATTCGATAATGCATATATCTGCTTTTAGCTGTTTAAAAAAAAAATGCATATAACTGCTTCACCTGGTCCGTTAACATCTTCTGTTTTGGACGACTCTTATTCTTCGTGCTACTTTATTCTACGAATTTGTTTGAAGGCTATCAGAAGTGATAACCGAAAATAATTCATCCCTGAAAGAAAAGAAAATAGGTTTAAATTAGATTTTAAAAACAAAGAAATACACGTTAGAATCTAAATAGATCGAAACTAATCCGACCGTGAACCAACTCGGTGACTGAATTGGATTTAAATGAAATCCTATATGTTTGAGATAGGAAAAAAAAGAAAAAAAAATTAAATTTGCCAAACAAGGTGTAAATTAACTGAATGGCTCAAACAAACAATTTAACCCTGATACAATTGAGTTTCCTAATGGTTTAAAAATGTTAGACAAAAACGTACATTAGTGCAGGCCAATAGGCTTTATATCATGGTGATACACGTAGTTTAAACCTTATATAAACTACTGCAATTACACAACAAGTGTTGTAGTAATGTAAGGATCGAATCCACCGTGGAGGCTAAAAACCCTCACAACTAAATTTTGATAAGATGTTTAAGGGAACAGAAACTTCTAGGTATAGATTGCAGAAAAAGAGATCCAAAGATGGTTTTTATTGCTGATTACGAAAACTTTTAGAATACAAGGTTTGTTTGTGTAAAATCTATTGCTCTAAGAAATTGTGAATGTCTTTCTCGAATACCCTCTTCTTCTTTTATAGACTTCAGGTTAGACCGTCCTATCGAGAATGTCTTTCTCGAATACCCTCTTCTTCTTTTGGACTTGTGTTTCCTTTTCCTTTTCGGCCGACCTCCGAATTCTACTCGCCAGCTGACTTCTTCATTATTTGGCTCGGCCCACACTATGAAGGCGTCGCCTCGGCACGTACTCAGTTGCCTCGGCGCATTATGGTATGCCTTGGTGTTTGGTGAAGTTTACCTAGGCGCGTGCTCAGTTGCCTCGGCGGGTTCTGTGATGCCTTGGTGTTTGGTGAAGTTTACCTAGGCGCATACTGTTCACCTCGGTGCGTGGTGCCGTTTGCCCTAACGTGTGTCGCCACTTGCCTCGGCACATGGCCACGTTTGCCTCAGCGCATACTGGCACGTTATGCCAGTTGCTTCGGCGCGTGTAGTTGTTCGCCTCGGTGCGTGGTGTCGTTTGCCTTGACGTATGCCGCCACTTGCCTCGGTGTATGGTCATGTTTGTCTTGGCGCGTACGTGCTTATTTGCCTTGGCACGTGCCTGCTTGTTCACCTTGGCGTATTCTATCCATATCCTCGGCGAATGCACTTCTCTACCTCGGTACGTGGGTGTTTGCTTGCCTCGGCCCAGATGGAGGTTTGCCTAGGCCTCGGCCCAGATGGAGGTTTGCCTAGGCCTCGGCCCAAGGGAAGTAACATGCCTCGGCCCAGATCCATTTGCCTCGGCCCACAGGGAAACATGCCTCGGCCCATGATGCTCTGGCCGTTGATCTTGCTTGGGTGGTATTTGACCCCAACAGTTAGCCCCCCAGCTCGTCAGACTCGAAGTGATTGTGACGAGGTTTAAGTTATCGAGCCAAGAAGCAAGATCAACATGCTCCGGAAAAACATGCCGAGCCGAGATAAAACGGATTGAGGTTGGTGCCGAGCTGAAATGGACAAGTCAAAATCGAAGCCGAGCCGAAGCGTAGTTGTTGAAGTTTACGCCGAGCTGTTGTTAAGCCGTTGAACCGCTCTTGCGGCTCATTATTTCAATGAGTTTTTCTCCGGAATCGTGTACTCGTGGTGTCAGGTAATGATTTCTCTTGAGAACTTGAAACGTCCTTGTTTGTTCCCGAGGCATGTATGCCTATGCGCTAAATCCTAGATTTTTTTCTATAAATTACGAAGTGTTTTCTTCATTTCCTCACTTTGCCTCAATTTATCCAAGGTACTGCTCTCTCCTCTCTCCTCTTTCTCTCTTATTTATTTGGGTTTTCCGTTGGGTCCGCCGTCGTCATTTTGTGTTTTTCGATCCGTCTTCATCGTCCCATGGCGGTCTCTTGAATTTGCCGATCCATCTTCATCGTCCCACGACGGTCTCTCGAATTTGCCGATCCATCTTCATCCCCCTTCATTAGTTCTTGCAGAATTTGATGCCGAAGTGAGGGTTTGGCACTTGCAGAATTTGCACGTTCATTTTTGAGCTATAATGCGATGCCGAAGTGAGGGTTTGGCACTTGCAGAATTTGCTGGATTTTCGGAAAGTTCCAAAGTCTCAGACATACTATATCTCTCCTAAGAAATGCTGCAAAATTATCGAGGGTTTTAAAAGCAAAGCTCGGGATTGGGTGAGCCATTTATCTTATGTCCCCATAACCGATGCGGCGATTGCTGAGGACTGCCTCCAAAAAGTCAAGACCAATTGGAAACCCATTGGTAGCTGTCCTTAGATTACTTGTTTTTTTTTGCTTTTCAAGCTTCTAATTAATCTTTCTTTCCTTTTTGCAGTTTATCAATTGCTCCTTGCTTTTCCCAAGAACACCTATATCCTCAGAGATACTCTCCTCGGCAGAAAGACTCACTGGGAAAAACACTTCTCTGTGGCACGAGTAGAAAAAGATATAGCTCATCTTGCTGGTGCCGACGTGTCCACAAGTTTTGAACCTTCTCCTGAGCCTTGGTTGCATATTATGGAGATAATGGGTAAGAGAATGACGATTCTTGAGAAGCGAGAGCTCAAGAAAAAAGAGCTTGAGATGGCTCAAACATAACCCGCCGAGGAAGTAGATGCCGAGGTGACTTCTGCGTTGGCCCAGCCGGTTCCGGACGCTTTCTTTTTTAATGATACAATTGGTGCAGTTGTTGCTAATGCCGAGGCGACTTGTGGTGGCGAGGCGACTCAAGGTGTTGCACCTATTCAAGATGTTTCCAATCCTACTCCTCCTCCTGCTCCGAGCCAACCTAAAGAGGTTAAGCCGCCATCTCGAAAGCGTCTTGCTACTTGTGCTGATAAAGGGAAATGCATTGCCGATGCAAAAAAACAAAAGCGAACTGGTCCTTCTAACCCTGCGGCGATGTTGTTTAAGCATGATGGAGCCGAGTCTGTCTTGTCTACAATGACGCGGTAGCCTCGGCTTCTCTAGTCTCCGCAATAAAGTCTCCCAGTGATCATTTTCCTCCCCTCGACAGTCTTGCTGAAAGCCAGTTGTACGTCGATATGTCTCTGCACGGCATCAAGGTATTTGCCTCGATCCAGAGATAAAAAATTTCTTCTATGTTGAAGGCCTCGGGAACTAATTTTTGTTTCCTGAATTTGTAGTTAATGGCCTCGATCAACAAAATCATCGCCAAATACGATCGAGGTGTAAAGAAAGACAAATGTCGTACTGCCGAGGCGAGAAAAGATGCTCTGGTGACTAAGGCTAAGCTTGATGATCTCGCAGGTAAGCACGTTGCCGAACTCACAGCTTCTTCGAACCAGATCAACGGTCTCGAGAAAGAGAAGGCTTTTCTCAAAGACGAGCTGATCAGGGTTGGAGATATGTGCATGAGGCAAGAGGCTACCAAAGCGAAGAAATCTGCCAATAATGAATCGCTGAAGAGACAACTGGCCGCGGCACATGCTTTGCACAAGGCAAATGTAAAGAGAGCTCGGAAAGCCGCGAGGCGAGAGGCGGTGGAGAAATTTCAAGGGAAACTTGACAAGCTTTCCACAAAGATTGAGAGCTTGACGGCGATCAAGGAGAAAGAGCTGGATCTTGCGCAGGTCCTTAGATGCCGATGCGGCTCAGTTTTCTGAATGGAGAGTTGAACTGGTCGGAGCCCACGACGAGTTCGAAAAGCTTGAGAAGGAGGTAAAGGACGAACTGATAATGTCCCATGTTTCATCTGATTCGGTTAGCACCACACTTCCAGGGGAGCCATTGGAGAATGCTGCGTCAACTGTTGGTGTAAAAGACTTCTCCGGGTCTAACGATGGTGCCCCAGCCGCTGATCGCATTGCTAAGGACACCACCGACCTTAATCTTCCTTATATTTTGCTGTTTGTTGCACTGTTATCCTTATCCCCCTTTTTGTCTGTCTAAAAACAAGATTCTTAGACGGCTTTATCCAATTTTTAAGTAAGATTTTTGGCTATATTTTTGGCTCGTTTTTTCATGTTTTACTTTGAGCCAGAGTATTTTGCGAAGTATTGCGTTGACCAGTGTTAGTGATGACTGAATTTCTAATTGTTTGCTCCGGTTTACGAACATGTTTTTTCATACATTGTTCGCTCTGATGGCAGACAAGGATTTGTATAGCGCGCTGTAGAGTTTGTGATAGTGAAAAATCCATAAAAGACTTGTAAATGCTCGTTGTTGTGGTCAGCAACGGACGAAAGAACAAGAATGTAAAGCCCATTTTGGTACGGCTCATGTATTCTAGTAAGGTGATAGGTAGCCGAAGTAAGGGGATAGGTATACCGAAGTGAGGCGACAAGTAGCCGAAGTAAGGCGATAGGTATGCCGAAATGAGGGGATAAGTAGCCAAAGTAAGGCGATAGGTATGCCGAAGTGAGGCGATAAGTAGCCGAAGTAAGGCGATAAGTAGGAAAGTCTCATCATTCATAGGTGGTAAATAAACATGCCATAGTGATTTTGCGAGGCGATCAATATGCCAAAGTCTACAACAGATGGACGTATGTGTATACGGACCCACTCCCCTCTGTTTTTAAAGGAGGGGGCAACTGAACCCATCCTAAGATGGGTTGCCTATGTACTCCTTGCGGAGATCGAGTCGCCTCGTAGTTCATAAAATGTATTGTTTCAGTGGTGGTATTTTTCAAGTGCATTGCGTTCCAGGATCTTGTTATTGGAACTTCGGCCATGTTGGCGAGCTCATATACTCCTGGGCGAACCACTTTAGTGATTTTGTAAGGACCTTCCCAGTTTGCACCTAGTTTTTTCGCGTTTTGTTTGGCTGTATTCTTAAAAACTTTTCGGAGAACGAGATCACCTTCACTGAATTTTCGACTGCGAACATTGGAATTGTAGTACTTGGCTGCGGTTTGTTGGTAATTCTGAATTCAGATTAGTGCTTGGTCTCATCGTTCATTCACTAAATCTAATTCGTCAGGCAACATCAAGTGATTAAGTTCCTCTTGGCGAGGACGGAGACGGCGACGAATTCCTGGAAATTCTACTTCGGGAGGGATCACGTATTCGGTTCCATAAACAAGCGCGAATGGTGTTTCGTCGGTAGCGCATCGCGGAGTTGTCCGATGAGACTAGCAGACTCCTTCCAATTCATCGGCCCAATGACCCTTTTTTGCATCGAGCCTTTTCTTCAATCCATCCAGGATTATTTTGTTTGCTGCTTCCGCTTGGCCATTACCTTGCGGGTAACGCGGAGTAGACTTGTTGAGACGTATCTTCCACTTTTCACAGAAAGCTTCAAAACAGGTTGAGATGAACTGTGAGCCGTTGTCTGTAACAATTTTATACGGAACGCCGTGTTTGCATATAATATTTTTGCAGACGAAGCTTTTGACTTAAGCATCCTTAATACTAGCGTAGGAGTCTTCTTCAATCCACTTGGAGAAGTAGTCGGTTAGCACTAGTAGAAACCTCTTCTGTTTAGACTGATGTAAAGGTCCGACGATGTCCATGGACCATAGCATAAAAGGATATGGTGATGAAATCGATGATAGCATTTCAGTGGGCTGGTGAATGGTTGGGGCATGACGTTAACACTTTTCGCACCTGGCAGAAAATGGTTCGCAGTCTTTTACCATGGTTGGCCAGTAATAACCGTGACGCTTGATTTTGATCGCTAATGCCCTTCCGCCAGAATGATTGCCACAAGACCCGCTGTGGACTTCTTCCACGATTTGTCTAGCTTCCTTTCCTTCAACACAGGCCATTAGAGGTCCCGAGAACCTCCATTTGAAAACATTGCCATCTACCAGAATATACCGAGCAGCTTGAGTTTTGAGTTTTCTAGCAGCCCATCTGTCGGATGGTACTTTGCCATCTATGATGTACACGCGAATTGCCCCCATCCATTCTTTGTTGCACCCGTACTCCATTGTTCCTGATTGCCGCTCATCTTTTGAATCTATTACTTCGTTTTCAAAGTTGGAGTTCCGTCTCTAGATTCTCTTCCATCACAAAGTCAATTCCTTTGTTTATTGGGATGGTTTCCTCTGGTGCATCTTTTGCATGTCCGTCTGCTTGAGAACAGGTAATTGCGTTAATGTTATTGGAGAGATCGATACTTGGTTGCTTGATGAACTTGATTGGAATGATTCTCTATAAATCCAGATCGGATGTTGATGCCAGGGCTGCCAATGCGTCTGCCGAGGTATTTTTACCGCGAGGTATTCTGGTTAGCTTAAACTGTTTGAACTTTGTTACCAAACCTTGCACTACTTTTAGATATGCCTTCATCCGTTCATCCCTCGCAATGTACTCCCCATTGAACTGGTTCGCGACTAGTTGGGAACCGCAATACGCATGGATACTCTGAATTTTGATTCTGTGGGCGAGTTTTAAGCCGGCAATCAGGGCTTCATATTCTGCTTCGTTGTTGGATGCGCGAAAACCTAAGAGAAATGACTGTTCCAAAATCTCGCCAGTCGGGGATCTCAAGCGAATACCTACACCAGATCCTTGTTTTGATGACGAGCCATCGACATGGAGCATCCAAACAGAATATGATGTCGCAGCGTCTGCTTCTTCGGAAGGGAGTTCAACTAGAAAATCTGCCAAAACTTGGGACTTTGCGCAACTTCTGTTCCGGTACTCAATATCATATTCGCTCAGCTCAATTGCCCATTTTGCGAGCCGTCCAGATTGACTCGGGCTATGTAAGATGGTTCAGAGGGGGAAGGTTGTTAGTACCATGATAGAATGTGACTGAAAATATGTTCTTAGTTTCCGAGCAGACATAATCACCGCGAAAGCTAACTTTTCAATCTGCGGGTATCGGGTTTCAGCATCTGTCAAAGTTGGCTGACGTAGAAGATCGTCCTGGATGGAGATGTGAATTAGATATAAACCTTCTCATCACTAAATCGATCAAGTACTTACCTGAGAGTGAGAGAGGTCATATTAGTATTCTCTGTATATTCTCATAGTGGGTTTTTGCTTGCCTCGTTCATCCCTGACAAGCACTCCACTGACCGCATTGTACAAAAATAAGGGTTCTCCCTCCACGGGTTTTGAAAGAACCAGGGGACTTACCAGATAATTTTTCAGTTGTTTGAAAGCTTCTTCATATCTGTCAGTCAATTCGAATTTTTTATTCCCCCTTAGGGTGTCATAAAATACCAGACATTTGTCGGTGGATCGAGAAATAAAACAGTTCAGCGCTGCGACGCGTCCTGTCAGTCGTTGAACTTCTCGCTTTGTTTTTGGTGGAGCCATTTGTATAAGGGCATCGATTTGCTTTGGATTCGCTTCGATGCCTCGGTGGATGATTAGGTATCCAAGGAACTTACCAGATTTCACCGTGAACCGGCACTTCGTTGGATTGAGCTTCAAGATGTGCGCATTTAGCTGTTCGAAGCATTCCCTTAAGTGGGCAACGTGATCCTTCTCCTCAAGAGACTACCAACATGTCGTCTATGTATACCTCCATTATTTTTCTGAGCTGTTGTGAGAACATCTTGTTTACCTATCGTTGATAAGTCGTTCCGGCGTTCTTGACGCCGAATGACATTAGTTTGTCGCAGTATGTTCCGCGATCTGTTATGAACGCTGTCTTTTTCCTGTCTTCGGGGTCCATCAAGATCTGGCTGTATCCTGAGAAGGCATCCATGAATGATAATAGTTTGTTTCCCACCGTTGCCTCGACCAAACGGTCTATGTGTGGCAATGGGAAACTATCCTTCAGACATACTCCGTTCAGGTCGGTGTAATCAATGCATACTCTCCACTTCCCATTCTTCTTCTTAACCACTACAGGATTTGCGAGCCAGTCTGGATACTTTACCTTGGTGATCAACCCGACTTTTAGCAATCGCTCTACTTTTTCGTTTACCGCCTTCGCTCTTTCGGGTCCTAATTTTCTCTTTTTCTGCTTTACCGGTTTGAAAGTTGGATCCACGTTCAGTTCGTGGGACGTCACGTCGATGCGAATACCAGGCATATCTGCGGCTGTCCAAACGAATGTTTGCACGTTCATTTTTAAGAAAGAAATAAGTTCTTTTTTAAGATTATCGTCCAGCTCGACTCCTATCTCGACACGTCGCTCTGGATGTTTGTCATTTATGCAAACTGACACCACGAGGTCGCACGTTGGTCCTCATTCTTCCTCATGCGCCTCTGTGATCTGTAATTGCTATAAAAACTTAGTTAGGTTGTTCGCTTCTTTTCAATTCTTGTTCATCTTCCTTCGTTTGGCCTTTGCGCTCGGCTCGGACACCGGATTTCGAAGCTTATGTTCGGCCAAAAAAAAAATTCAGGATTCTTTCTGGTTCCCGCGGATGGTTTTGATTCCGCTCGGCGTCGGAAATTTTATACAGAGGTGGTATGTTGATGGGAGTGCCCGCATAGAGTTTATCCAAGGAGTTCCCCTGATGATGTTGTATATGGCGGGGTGGCTGGCTACTGAAAACTCCACTATCTTTGTTACTCCACCGGCGAGTACATGCAACTTGATTGTCCCAAGAGTCATTGTTGTTTCTCCCGAAAATCCTGTCAGCGGCTTCAGAGTTGCTGATACCTCAGAGAGATTGATTTCTATGCGTCATAAAGTTTCGCGAAAAATAACGTCCACGGAGCTTCCCGTATCGATCAGCACTCTGGCAACATCATGGTCCGCTACAACTAGCTCGATGACTAGCGGATCATTGTGTAGTTGCTCAATGCTGACTGCTTCCTTCTGTTTAAAGGAGATTACGTCGTGTAGTTGCTCAATGCCGACTACTTCCTTCTGTTTAAAGGAGATTACGTCGTTTGAGACGTTGGTGCTAGAAACTGCTCGGCGGTGAAAAACTTTAATCGCGGAGACGGTGTCCATGCAAAATTGGGATCCTCCCATTATCATGTTGATTCTCCTCCGGGGTCCTTGCTGATTTGCTTCGTCATCTCGTCTCTCCCTTTTGGCTAGCTCGTCGGTTCGATCTTTAAGGCGAGATTGTTTTACCTCGTCTTTCTGTTTGAAGTCTTTTAGGCTGACTGCGTCACCCAATTTCCCCTCCGCAAGCTTCGCCGCAAGTAATAAGCCGGGGCTTCTACAGTTTGCAGTTAGGTGTCCATATTGTTGGTGATGTTCGTTGTAAGCATTTTCGTCGTATGTGCTAGTGCTTCTTTTCCAAGGGTTCCAAGGTAACTTCTCGCGGCCGCCTCCCACCTGGTAATTGTGGGCGCCTCCGGAACCGGACCCTTCGTGATGGATGAAGCCACCATTCTGTGAGTTTTTCTTAAAATGTGATGGTGCCGAGACGGTGTTTTGAACGTTGCTTCGGCTCGTTGTTTTTTATGATCCGTATATCTATGACAGAGCTTTCATTTCTTCTTCTTTGACTATAAAATCTGAAACCCGGTGTAATGCATCCTGGATAGTCAGCGGCTGGTTCAAAGCAATTTCCTCCCTGAAACGTGATTCGTACCATAAGGATTTCCTCAGCGTTGTTATGGCGGCTTCATCGCTTACGCCATCGACTTTAGAGATGATCTTTTTGAAGTGCTCCATAAAACTTTGCAATGACTCGGTCGGACCCTGAGACAGTGTCCACAGGTCGGCATCCGAAGTACCACGATCCATAAACATTGAATAATGCTTTAGAAAAGCAGTGAATAGTTGATCAAAGCTATCGATGGAATTACGGTCAAGGTGAGAGAACCATTCCAGGGCTGGTTCTTTGAGATGTTCCACGAACAAGAGGCAAAACCCGGCGTCTCTCTCATTTTTGCTAA
Organism: Pseudoturritis turrita; assembly: GCA_900406555.1. NCBI lineage: Eukaryota > Viridiplantae > Streptophyta > Magnoliopsida > Brassicales > Brassicaceae > Pseudoturritis > Pseudoturritis turrita. Next base: position 243,673 of record OVBL01000203.1, on the reverse strand, counting down.
GATTGGCTCGCCCCATTGCGATGCGGAATGCCATTATATGAGCTTTTAGGTCGGTAGTTCCCTCATAGAACGGGACTCGAATTTATCCGAGCTGTGAACGGTGTCTTCTGAGTTTCTTCCAACACGCGGCCTATTTCGGATGCCGAGCTAATCGCCTTGTGTACTTGGGACTTGAACGCCTTTACCTCGGCGGCGGCTCGTGCCATCGCCTCGCGAATCTCAGCGAGTTCCTTATTCTGGTCATGGTTCGATCTTTGTAATCCGTCCTTGAAGTGTGCTTGCTGTGCCCAGTAAGCATCTTCCTCTTCATCCATTAAGTCAAGTTGACCCGCGTTCTCTCTTCTGTTTAAAGATGCCGAGGGGAATCAAAATCTTGGTCGCGGCAATCTCAAGAGTCAGAAAGTTTCAATGTCCCCATAGACGTCGCCAAATTACGGAAGTTAAAAACCCTCACAACTAAATTTTGTTAGGATTTTTAAGGGAACAGAAACTTCTAGGTATAGATTGCAGAAAAAGAGATCCAAAGATCGTTTTAATTGCTGATTATGAAAGCTTTTAGAATACAAGGTTTGTTTGTGTAAAGTCTATTGCTCTAAGAAATTGTGAATGTCTTTCTCGAATGCCCTCTTCTTCTTTTATAGACTTCAGGTTAGACCGTCCTATCGAGAATATCAGAATATTTCCTCTTTCTCTTTGGACTTGTGTTTCCCTTTCCTCTTCGGCCGACCTCCGAATTCTACTCGCCAGCCGACTTCTTCATTCTTTGGCTCGGCCCACACTATGAAGGCGTCGCCTCGGCACGTGCTCAGTTGCCTCGGCGCATTATGGGATGCCTTGGTGTTTGGTGAAGTTTACCTCGGTGCGTGCTCAGTTGCCTCGGCGGGTTCCGGGATGCCTTGGTGTTTGGTGAAGTTTACCTAGGCGCATACTATTCACCTCGGCGCGTGGCCACGTTTGCCTCAGCGCATACTGGCACGTTCTGCCAGTTGCTTCGGCGCGTGGTGCTGTTTGCCTTGACGTATGCCGTCACTTTCCTTGGCGCATGGCCATGTTTTCCTTGGCACGTACGTGCTTGTTTTCCTTGGCACGTGCCTGCTTATTCACCTTGGCGAGTTCTATCCACATCCTCGGCGAATGCACTCCTATGCCTCGGCGCGTGGGTGTTTGCTTGCCTCAGCCCATATGGAGGTTTGCCTCGGCCTCGGCCTAAGGGAAGTAACATGCCTGGCCCAAATCCATTTGCCTCGGCCCACAGGGAAACATGCCTCGGCCCATGATACTCTGGCCGTTGATCTTGCCGGGGTGGTATTTGACCCCAACATCCACAAGAACCAAGTGTCACACTACGATTCTTTAAAAATGAAACTAAGATAAGACGGCAATATGGTGGTTGTTTGCAATATGAAACAAAAATAACAAATAGAACGGTGTAAACATCAATTAAACGAAGCGTTAGGTCAAAGGTGATTCGCATGAATTCAGAGATCATGAACCAGTCAATTATTCATGGAACAAATATGCGCAGTCTTGAACTCAAGCATGAATGTATAACTAATCCACTGTCGTGGTATCAATCACTTTATCTAGCAACCTAAGATTCTAAACTATCGTTTGAACTTAGAATTCTAAACAAGCGTTAGCGAGCAGATTTGATTTGTTCACAGATTGCCTTAGCATCAGCTTTCGTTGGCTAAGGACAATCCGCTCACCTATGTTCTATCAAGCAATCTATAACACTTTTGATATATAGATTAAAACCCTAAATCAGAGACTAAGTGATAAATTCAGTCTAAGCAATGAACACAACGATAGGTGAAGACAACAGATGATAAATCCCTATCTTTGTCTGATTCATAAACTCCTTTGAAATCCTAAACCTAACTATGAAATTACTCAGACATGGATGCAGAGAAACAACAAGGAGATGAAGAAAAACTCATGATCAAATAAATAGAAATCCAAAGGGGTTCAGAAATCTTCTCAAGAGATGTAGAGTCAGAGATTCGTCTCCCTAAAGCTCACAGAGATAAAACTAAAAAGTTTGAATAAAAATAAAGCATAGCCTCAAAAAGTGGCTTAAAATAAGTATATATAGGTCTAGGATCGGATTTGGTGGAGTCTGGATGATTCTGGAGAAAAAAAAAGAAGTTTGGAGTTGCCTTTTTCGTTTGGGAAGTAGATGGATCGATCTAATAAGGGATGGATCGATCTGGTCTAATCAGAAAAATTCATGCGCGCCAGATGTGACATGATCGATTGATCTAGATTTGGATGGATCGATCTTTCTCCTTCTGGTCTCGTCTCCTACACATGTTTCTTCTGCTCGCCAGATTGACATGTATTCACGAGAAATGACATAACTATCTAACCGTTAATTGGAATGACTTCAAACCACCGGCAAATGAAAGCTAACTCAAGTGGCTATCCTGTTTCCAAATTTTATCTCAATCCAATCAAGGGAAGCCTTTCAAATACTATCGAGTTTATGAAATTTCAGCATTATCCCACATCTTCATATGTCCAATTGCACCTAAAATGTCGTGTTTCCTCCAAAACGATTTAAAACCTGTAAAGACGCGATAAAAGAAATAAAAGACTCTAAAAACACATTTTGACTCGATAAATGACTCAATAACAAAGGATAAAAATACCACACATCACATGGTTGAAGTATTTTTAAGTTTTTGATATATTGTTAATCTATAGTTTAAATTATTAATTCATTGTTTTGATAAATAAAAAAATATAATATAATTCTAAAATTAAATTTACTTTTCTAGTTTGCTTATATACACAGCCGAAGTATTTAATTTTGTTCTCGATTGTATGAAATAATTTATTAAAGATTTTGTTTTTTTACGAACATATCTCAAAATTCCATACTTGTATATATGAATTAAACGCTGTTATATCATCTACCTCTATACTTTTTGCATTAGCTTAATATATTTATAATCTTTTCCAATGTAACTTCCGGTCTTGGGGTTTGGGTTACTACGGATGAAAATGTTTTTTTGGCTTACCACTCATAAAATTTTCAGAACGGGTTCTTTCTTGCTCAACTATATATATTTTTCTTTTTTGAAACAAATGCTCAACTATATTTTTCAATCAAGATTTACGTTTTAACTATTTATGTCTTTTAATCTATCGTCCAATGTTTTGTCTTCTATTTTAATATGTTGTTTTCTAGACCGTTTGTAAGATCATAGTTCTTATGATAGTTAAATCTTTAACCTGTTTCATTTTTTGTGTTATGAATAAACAAAATGGTGAAAATCATATATTTTATTTTTTACGAAGTAATAAAGCGTGAATATTATATATGAATTTAAATTTTTTTTGATATCTATAGAGTAGATATATCAGATTTTTTTTTAACGCTGAATTGATTTTATTAAGATAATGAGAAAACAAAAATGCACACCAATATATGGCTCAAAGATTAGATCCGATAAACCGATGAAATAGTTACAAAACATAACCAATAAAACTAAAAAAATCGAAGCACAGCATAAAATGATTAACCGATGAAAATCAATATTTTAATTCTTTATCTCCCATAAATGTATTTTGTTAATCAATGAAAATTGACCTTCTCTCGCAAGAGGAGTGACTTAAACCAGTGGGGTCGTTATAGATGGGGTTACAAGAACATTTATTAATGGACAGCGTTTGTTATCATAAATTTGTGGTTCAAAATTTGATATATATTTATATTTAACTACAATAATGCAAAAAGCCATATTCTTCAAAATTGGGAAGAGATTGTATGGTTTTCATAAAATTCCAAAAACTTTTGGGTGTTATTCGGTCGTTGATTTTAGTAAATCTTATAGGATTTATAAACTTTTATAAATCTATAAATTTTCCTTGGATTTCACTCTAAATTTTTGATTTGAAAATCCTTCCAAATCAATTAAAAAATTAAATTCTTACGTAAATTCTTAACATGAATAACAAATGATTTTAACTAAAATTTAAAAAACATAAAATGAATAACATAAGATTTTGATGTGGATTTTAAAATCAATAATTCAATAACACGTGATTTTGCTTGGATTTTAAATTAAATATTTATGAAAATTGTAGAACTAATTTGGTGAATTATTAAAATTCAAGACAAACCAAAATAAATTAAATTGAAAATATTTAACTTCCACTATTAATCGACTTAACCAAAACGAAATATTAAAATTTAAAGCAAAACAAACCACACACAAACGAAAAGTTCTTCTAATTTGTTCAGCAAACGCAGCCTGACGACGGCGGTAGAAGTTCGGCGGGTTTCCGGTCATCGGATGGTTTCTTGAAAGCAGTGCTTCCGAAGAGCAAGAAACCCACGGCGTATCCGGCGATAGCGACGATGAAAACGCCGCCGTTAAAGGACATAACGGCGAGCATCACGAGATACGAGAGGCCAGTCTTGAGGGTGTACACGACGGTCTGAGCGATCCCCGCGGCGCGGCTGGTGGAGCCATCGGCACGGAAGATCGGAGAATGAGCGAGCCACTCGGCGATTACTGCGAGGAAGAAGACGACGATGAGACATAGAGCGTACATGCCGGAGCTTGTCCCGGGCCAGCCGGAAAAGAGAACCTCCGTGTTCTTGCCCCAGAAGAATGACATGTGCATCATCATCGTGTGGGGTTCCGTATGATTCGTCATTGATGATGATGATGGTGATGGTGGCGGCATGTTATGCATGTCATGATCCATGGTTGCTAATGGTAGGTTTTTGATTGGGGACAAAATTTTGAGAGAATATCGTTTAGTATTTATTGTGATTCTCTTTGTTGTTCTTCTTAAATGTATTGTGTTTACAATGTAGTACAAGTACAGCATATTTTGACTTGTCAAGAAAACTTTGTGTAGTACAAACAATCGTTATATTAGAAAATCTCCTAAAAATATATTTACCTTATTTTCATGATAAAACTGTATCATGCCTCTTCTTCTTTCAATTGGTATTAGGAATTAAAAAAGATTCTATAGAACATCTAATTTTAGAATAATTCTAATTATTTGGATATATAATTTATTTTTTAAAAGTAAAGAGTTAGTAACTTAATTTTTCAAAATAAAATTTGAATAGGTTTTACACTTTCACTCTGTTTTTTTATTGGGGTAATTGGAGTAGTATACAAAATTGAAGCAAAAGTTATTGAAATAAAGCGTGACTCAATTAATTGGGTCAATGACCAATTGTTGGTGTTGAACTGACGAAAATGGCTTTATAAGATTACACAAAATAGATTAAAAAAAAAAAAAAAATTGGCACGGGTTTGACATAAGTAACTCACGGTGGATCCAGTGACGAAATGGCAGTTAATGTTTTGTTACCTCATTATAGAACATAAATCTTCTCAGAAAGGTTATTGATCCAGTGGATAGTCCTTTATCTTGGGTCTAAGACCGAGCTATAGTACTCTCCGTAAAATCTGGCTATAAGTTTGGGAGGATGGAGATAGATGAGAGTCCTGACGCAAGAACCTATTGAAGATACATAATTGGAATATTAAAACCTTCGAAAATATATTGTATTTTTGTGACAATGCTCACGAGTGCGACGATGTTTGTTAATAAACGAGTGAGATTATAGACTTCAAATTCAAAATTAATTAGCAATGAGTGGATTGACCCATATCTCTTATATACTACTTAGGTTCCATCACAATTTTCGATGTGGGATTCCTAACACGTTTCTTCGAGATGATAGCTCTTCTGTTCCATCTCGAACAGAATCCCACTTTAGGACCAGCAATAAGTATTTTTTGAGCCATTCTATTTGGGTCAACAAACTTGGGCTCTGATACCATGTGAGATTATTGGCTTCCAACTCAAAACTAATTGGCAATGATTAGATTGGTCCACATCTCTTATATACTATTTAGATCCTATCATAATTTTCGATGTGAAATTCTTAATAGAAGGCATGTGAATTAGACATGCTGACAAAAATACATGAGAAAACTATCAATCATACATTGTTTTTCTGTCCACTAGTCGTCCAATGATGGGTATTGTTGACCATCCTTTCTTCGCCACTTTCTATTTTCCTAATTTGTTAGAGAATATGAATTATTTTTGGGCAATTCTCAAAAATACCATAAAATACGTTTTTGATCCAAATATACTGACATTAGTTTTTTTTCCTAAAAATACGAAAAGTTATTTGTTTCCAAAAATAGCACAAAACTAAAACTAAACTTTAAACCCTCAAAAATAAAATCTAAACCCTAAAAACTAGACCTTAAACCAAAATACTGAATCTAAACCCAAATATTTTTTTTTTTGTCAACAACTTATATAAAAACTTAACACGGTTCATAGCCCCAAACCGGCAATACATAATTTTCATAAATAGACCAAAAATTTAAATTATAAATTTTTAAAATTTATTTTTAGTATTTGTGGTATTTTTGGAAGAAAAAAAACTAGTGATGGTATGTTTTGGAAAAAAAAAAAACTAGTGATGGTATGTTTTAATGAATTTTTAATTATTTTTTATAGAGAATTATTGATCGAAATAAATTGGTAGAATTTATCCTAACTCTGGGTATATCTTGAAATCGAAGAATAATTAAATTTTCAACAATTTAAATTGCTCTTATCGTGAAGTGACGTTAGTTTAGTGGCAGTTGTAAATCCACTGAAAATAGGTGTCATCACATCCATGATCGAATCTCATTCCCCGCAAATATTAGGGATTATGTTAATAGCGGACAGTTGTGGTCGAATATTAAAAAAAAAAAATCGCTCTTATCTAGAGATTTACTCGTTCTTGTTAGAAGAATGTGATGTTCAGGCCGGCTAATCAGAGTCTAATTGTATTCACCGCAACCAATCAGAGTTTTTGAAGTTAATAACGGTAGGCCCCGAGGGCTGATAAAGCTTTATTGGGCCTTAAATTGAATCCAACATTTTCATAATTATATAACTAGAAGTAATACTATGTCCTTTCCACATTTCTAGTCCAAAGAAATAATTTATAGTCCAGAAATTTGTGGTTACCAAAAAAAGAAGAAGGAAAAATTACGTAGATGATAATGCAATCTTTAATGAAAGAAAACAATCTTTAATGCCCTTTGATGAGATTATTGGTGTTGTCACTGCTGACAAGGGCGGTGAGCTGAACAAAAAAAAGATGTTTATTGATTAAGTCAAGATTTAGTTTTTATTTATTTTAGGTTTATCATATTTTTGTGTAAATAATGGATATTATACTTCCTTGTTTTGAAGTATCAATTTTTTTTTGATAATCGCAAAGTTCCGTGACCCGTACGTTTTCGTAGGCCAGACTACCAGAGAATGTAAATTAGTATCCTCCCAAAAAATTTTGAACTCAACAGGTAAAATTGTCCTTCTTTTCAGAGAGGTCCTGCTACTGGGCCAAAAAAATTCTTTGGTAGGAACCAATATTCCATTCTCCCGTTTTCCTTTTTTAAAAATCATGTTGATTCTTGTATTTGTTTCTTATATAAACTAAAGAAAAACAAAACTAATCAAAATTACCTATTAAAAAAGAGATCTTGAATTCTTTTGTTCTTATTTATTCATAAGAGCATCTCCAACAAACTTTCAAATCCTATTTTTTGAGGTTTTGGATTTCTAACAAATCTTCTAACCCTCAATTTTTAAGATTTTAAATAGTGAATCCTCAAATTTGAGATTTCACTATTCCAAACCTCAAATATTTGATTTAATAAATAATCCTACTAATGTTTTTGATTTAATAAAAAAATTGCTTTAGTTTTAGTTTAATAGATATCACTTATAAAATCAAATAAATACATTAAAATTAAATTTATTAATGTAGAAGAAATGTTACAAAACATTTAAAAACAAATTTCACCTAACAATAATATTACATTAAGCAAATTTAACACAAATTAAAATTCACAATACAATAATAAACATTTTACATAAACACATAAATATTAAAAAATTAAAATTCATATTACAATACTAATAATTATGTAAATTTGATCCCGAACCTCTAATGTTACCAAAATATTTTCCATAAAAAATTGGTGCGATCAGAGGTTGCTTTTGTTGTCCTTGAGTTCTTTCCATAAAAAGTTGGTACTATCATCGATAAAGCTTAAATTTGTTAGTAATATTTTATTTTCCTCCATTTTTAGGGTTTATTTTTTTGCTTGATTTTGTATACGTAATTGAGTCATCTCATAACTTTTACCCTTAGTGGATGCGCTTTCTTTTAAAAAATCAAGGATTTGCTCATTTGATAAAACCAAAGTGTCAACAGATGAACTATTACCTTCGGTAATTTTCTGTTTGTTTTGTTTTCTTCGATCCAATGGGACGACATGATGAATTTGATCCACCATCATCACTACTTAAATGGATTAAAAATGAAGACAATCCTGGTGACTGTGATGTTGGGGAACCGAGTTATCGTTCTCAGTATTAAGAGTATCTAGAATTCCAACGTTAACATTGTCTGTAAACTTCGGAATATCCTTCATCAAAACCCACACTGATTAAATTTAAATATCTTTTAGTTTTAAATCTTGTACCAATAATCTCTTTGTTTTATCCATCTGCATCTGCAGTGTATTTGGAATATAAAAATTTGTTAAATACATAAAAAATTGGAAAATTTTGAAAAATACCACTTTTATGATACAATTTCTCAAAATCCTTATAAACATGTTTATAAATACATAGAAATATTTTATAAACCCTTATAAAATTTTGAAAAACACACAAACATGTTTTTATAAATTTAAGTGTACTTACAATGTTTATCGGTTGGATTTTAAATTTGATAACGTGTGGGTTTTGATGAAGGATGAGCCATCCTCGAAATGAGGTTTCTTATCGGAGATGCTATAATTTTGATTGAGACCTCTATCATCCTTGTTCCTTACAATGGACATGTTGACTATCTATTTTTCTTCATCTTCTAAATTTAGCATGCAATCATGCCGGGTATTTTTGTTGTTCTTCTGTATTTTTAGATTCATGCTTCTGTGTTATTGTTTTTTTTTGTGGTCAAACGTGCTATTGTTTAATATTTTACTGTTATTTTTGTAGGACATTAGTGTTCTTGTGCTAAAGGCAAAAATATGACCTCTTTTCTTACTCATAAAATATGATTTTTAGTATGAAATATTTAAACAAATATACGAAGACGTATATCGATATATATCAAAAGGTTCGGGTAGGACCTTGGGGTTCATGTTGTAAGCATAATTTACATGAACCCTAAGATCTAGATTAATCACATAATAGAATCATGAGGAGGGTTAGCAGATTACCTCCATTCATTATAGTGGAGAGGTCTTCCTGAACGGTATTTTGAATGGAAGACGAAAAGCTTGATTTCTGAGATAGGAGTTTAGGTTTCTCTCCCCTTGCCTATAAACTATTATTTAGGTGTTGTGTATTTTTGGGATGCATTTATGATGGACTAAAGGCATATATTTATAGGCGGAGAGAGGACCTAATTCCTCTTTAGGGTTTCCTTAGGATTAATCTCAACCGTCCATCAAAGTAGAGATTGATTAGGAATTAACTCCAGTATTTCCATTTTAATTGGACACCAAATATATTAAGAAATAGCAATATTCCAATAGAAAACGGATAACTATAAGACCACATAATAGTAATCAATGGGAGTCATGGTGGTCGTACATCATTCTGCAACATGATCCCTTCCATGTGCTACTACATTGACTACCTTCATAGCTAGACCGTAAACATAAGTAGGAGTTATCGTAATGGTCCCTTTTATGTCTTTAAATAAAGATGTATTCTGTTATTATTAATCCAACCAACAATAATGTGTGTGCACATTGGAAACAGAATATATAAAAGATGTAAAAGTCATAAAAGAGCTCAAATAAATGTCAATATAGGCTAAACATAATCAGACAACGTAATTAAGAGCTATCCTCAAGATCCATACTTTTAGCATGCTTATGAAAAGTCTTTGGAGGTAATGCTTTCGTAAATATGTCTGCAAGCATAAGCTCAGTACCTATGTGTTCTATGACAAACTTTTATCTTTTAACATCTTACTTTTTATACTTTTATGACATATATTTATGCTTAATGTCCATATTCTTGGATCCATTGGATATCATGTCTTACCTTGAAAGAATATTGCAGCTTTCATTGTCACATAAAGAGTTGAAGACTCAAGCCCTCAAACTCAAAGAAAATCCTGCAACGTTATTTTCATAATGGAAGCCTCATAAATTATCACATACTCAAGCCTACTTAGTGGATGTATAAAGCGACTACAACTTTATGCTCTTCCATAATATGGCATCTCTGCTAATGAGATACACATATCCAAAATTGTAGTGCCTAGAACAATGATATCCACTAAAATCCGAGTTTGAAAATCCAACCATCTGTGGATGTGTTGATTTTCAGTATGTGAACATTTTCTGTTTCTTTTAGGTATCTCAAAACCTTATTTGGAACTTACCAATACTATCAATGCTAGAAGAACACGTCAACAACAACACGTCAACAACAGGAGGATTCCCAACAACATTTGGAATAGAGGGTAAAGGAATATTAACCCTAATTTCCTGAATGACCATATCTTGATCTTTATCACTCTCACTGATCCCGCCATTCTCATAAAATCTGGCATTATTGGTTTCTACTATTCTCGTACTATGGGTTGGACAATAAAATCTATATCCTTTATACTTCTTAGGGTAACCAATAAAGAAACCACTGATCATTCTAAAATCTAATTTCTTTTTATGTGGGTTATATATTCTTGCTTCAACTGGACAACCCCAAACTTGGAGGTGTGACAGACTAGGTTTCCAGTCTTTCCACAGTTCAAAAGGAGTCTTTGGAACTGCTTTGCTAGGAACCATGTCCAAGATATAGACTGCAGTACGTAATGCATTCATCCACAAGGATATAGGTAAGTTAGCATGACTCATCATGGATCTAACAATTCCCATATAAGTATAATTACACCTTTTATCTACACCATTCTGCCATGGAGAACCAGGCGTTGTGTACTTGGCAACGATTCCTAATTTCTGGAGAAGTTTGGCAAAATATCCATGATGTTGGCCTGTTTCATCATATCTGCCATAAAATTCACCACCTTTATATGACCTAATGTTTTCACCTTTCTATATAATTGTTTGTGTACTTCAGTAATGAACACTTGTACAACATCCACAGATTGAGACTTTTCATGCAATACATAGAGATAACAATAACGTGAATAATCATCAATAAAGGTTATGAAGTACTTTTCACCTCCAAAAGTTGGAACGTCAAAAGGTCCACAAATATATGTATGTATGATTTCAAGAAGCTGTGTACTTCTTGTGGCTCCTCTCTTAGTGTGTTTATTTTGCTTACCCTTAATGCAATCTACACACGCTTCATTATTGGTAAAATCAAGATTCAGAATGACTCCATCTTTTACCAATCTTTTTGATTCTTTCACTGGAAATGTGTCACAGTCTTTTATGCCACAAGAAATATGAGTCATTTGCACATGTTTTACCCGTAAGTCCACCTTTAGCTTGCGGGGTGAGATGTGTTTCAAAAAGTTGATTGTGGGAGTCGAAACTAGCACAATTGAATTTGTGATGACTTTTAGAGGGATCTGAAACTTCTGAGTAAAAACCACGAGAGCACAAACAAAGATCTAAAGATGGTGTTTTTATTAAAACTGTTTAGAAAACTGTTGCAGAATAACAAGTGTTTTCTGGGTCAAATTGCGGATCCCCTTTTCAGAGGATGTACATGAGTATATATACTAGTTTAAGTCGGCTAGACCTATTCCTAAGAGATAAAGAAGATTCCCTATTTCTTCGGGTGTTTCCTTTCTTAAGTCGGTTCGACCTGCTAGGCTTCTTGTCCGGGTTCGGTTCACTTTTGCTTGTGGGCTTGCCATGAATTCCTTGTTGTCTTGGGCTTGGCTCGGTTTCGTCGAACCCATCATCTTTGGTTCGGGTCCACTGGACTTGACTCTGGTTCGGCTCGAGATTCCCACAACTAAATATCGCGGGTCTGACCCATCTATACTCCGGTACGGGTCGGGATATCCGAACCCATGTGTTGTTACGGGTCAGGGTACCCGAATCCATGTGTTGCTACGGGTCGGGTACCCCGATCTGTTCTGTTACGGGTTGGGGTACCGAACCCATAGGTTGTTATGAGTCGGAGTACCCAAACCTGTGTGAGGCGTTACGGGTCAGGGGTATCCGAACCCGTGTATCATTACGGGTCAGGGTACCCGAACCCGTGTGTGGCATTACGGGTCGGGGTACCGTTATGGGAATTCGAACCACTGATTTTTTCTCTATACTTAATCATTTTCAATTGTTGATTCTCAGCAGGTGAAAATTAACCCCAACAGGTAGCCCCCCAGCTTGGCAGTATCAGCGATGTTAGTGCCGAGGTCTAAGTGGTAGTCTGAGATCAATGATTCAAACTGTTGAAGACCCCGAACCATTTTCGGCGAAGATACCCGAGCCGTTTTTGGTGAAGACGTCGAACCATTTTCGGCGAAGATACCTGAGCCATTTTTGGTGAAGACCCCGAACCGTTTTTGGCGAAGATACCCGAGCAATTTTTGGTGAAGACCCAGAGGCAGTTTTGGTGATGACCCCAAGCCATTTTTCTCTTTGTGAGGTACCCCGAGCCGTTTCTCTTGGTGAGGTACCCCGAGCCATTTTCGACGAAGATGCATGAGCCATTTTTCTTTTTGGTGAAGACCCCGAATCATTTTTGGTGAATACCCCGACGTTTTCCTCTTGGTGAGGTACCCCGAGCCGTTTCTCCTGGTGAGGTACCCCGAGCCATTTTCATAGAAGATACCCTTGCTGTTTTTCTCTTTTTACTTATCTTTTGGCTCGGGTATGTTTACAATCATCGTTCAGTTCTACCGAACTATGATGAGTTTGTGTTGATGGCTCGGGCCTTTTTGTTGCAGAGATACGACTCGAAAATCCTTTGACTTAGTGATTTGCATGATTTTCCTCTGGAAGTGTAACCATTTTTTGCTGATTCCCGAGGTGAATGACGTCATTGGGGTTTCAATTTTCTATATAAGTCCGTAGTGAGGGACTCTCTCCTCACAATCTTCATTCTCCAAAAATTCTCCAAAACACGTATCCTTCTTTTTTTGTTTTTTTTTTAAGTTCATGGCTAGAATTATTTTTCGCCACCGACCCTCTTGAGTTTTCTGGTCGATCTTCAACTGCGCCGTCGTCGCCTTCGGGTTTTCCGGTGAATTATTTGAAGATTCCGATCTATTTTCAAAGGAATTCTGATCCATCTTCAACGGAGTCCCGATCCATCTTCAAAGAGAACCCGACCGTCTTTCGAAGACAAACCCAATCCATTTTTGAGGGAAAAACCCTGATCTGTTCTTGAGGGGAACCCCCGATCCATTTTTTAGGGAAATCCTAATCTGTTCTTGAGGGGAATCCCCAAATCCATTTTTTAGGGAAACCTTGATTTTTTCTTGAGGGAAACCCCGATCTATTTTTGAAGTACCCCGACCCGTAGAAGTTATGTTGTTCGAGAGTCCCAGTAGATCTCTATACTTCGAGCCGTCTTCTTCTCGAAATTTTATACGAGCTGAACCGACATGTACAGTTGCTACCGAAGCCCTAGATGATTCGGCAGGATAAATAGTTAGGCCTTTGGGTCTTGGTAGAAAAATCGTATATTCCCAGTCAGAAGGAACCGAGAGCAACGCCCCGGACCCTTTCGAAGTTGTGGTGCCTTCGCTTCACGATTCCGCCTTCGATGAAACAGTGAATCCCTTCAACGAAGTAGTGAATTTCGTAAAACCCGAGCCGAAAGATTGGTTTTACGATCCTGACGTTGCGAGGCAAGAGTTCGAGCGTCTTGTTGGGCCGTTAAGACGAGCTCCTAAGAAGAAGAAGAAAAAGGCAAAATCTTTGGAAGATCTTAGGCAGTGTTTCGGTATTTCAGAGAGTGTTGAGTTTGTTCTTTCTTCTCCTTCTGACTGAGCCAATCAACCTCCACCCGAACCACTTTACTCTTTACGAAAGTTTCTTCTACTGCTGTTTTCTCTGGTTCACAATCCCTGAAGTTATTCTTCGTTTTTATGGGAACATAACCTTACCTTAGCCTAGATCAATACCCGAGGCGTTCGTCATCTGATTGGCATAATGGTTCGGTGCTACAAATTTGAAGTAGAGATCGGGGTTGATCACCTAAGGTGCCTCGGTTTCCCGAGCAAAGTTGAGTTCCCAGAGGATCGTTTCTTTATGTCCAAATTTTGAAAGCTTCAGTAGATTCGAGCTGTCTGCGTTTGGTCAAGACGAGCTGGGAAGCAATCGGTAGCCGATTCGTAGCTTATTTGGAGCTACAGCTCCGTTTTATTTGTTACTTAGTAATTGTTTTTTCAAATTCTGATCTTTGTTTTCCTTCTGTGCAGTTCATCGTCTCCAGCTCTCAATTCCCCCCGACCTGTATGCTATTCATCAAGAACTTGCGGCTCGCAAGTGTAATTGGAAGAGAGACTACCACCTTCAGCGTATTGAAATAGCACGAGCCTTGTCGGACGGTTATTCTGTTGATCCTTCTTCCTCTTCAAACTCTTCAACGAACTCAATGAAGAGACCAACATTTCGTGATAGAGAAGCTGCCAAAGCCAAGGCGGAAGCTGTAGCCGTGGAAACAGCTAAACGAGAGGAGGCTCTTGAGAAGTCGAGAAAAGTTACCTCCTCTCAGGTTCGGGACCCGAGCCACACCATAGCGGGCAATGTCCTCGAGCCAGCTGCTAACCCGACTGGGCCGGTCTCTACCGCTTCTTGACAGATCGTAGCAGGTATTTCTTTGGAGAATAGATCCCTGGACTTCACCCTTGCCACTCATCAAGATAACAAGAAAAGCAAAGGCAAAAGAAAAGATCAGGAGGTGGATGAGAACGCCCGAGCCGTAAATGTACCGCGTCGGATAAAGAAAAGGGGAAGGCTGAGGAAAGTGTTTCTAAGAGACAACGTCGAAACACACATCTTCGTGTTATTTTTGAACCGGCACCATCTTCAATCGAGTCGACTATATCCATGGCGCCTGGAGCGTTTTACAGTGATGCCACGGCTGTGGCTTCCCTATTCTTGAAGATCACTCATCCCGATGATCGCCTTCCTCCTACAGACACTCTATACAGGAGTTAATCTTACGCAGACATGTCCCTTCGTGGGGTCAAGGTACCCTCGAACCTTTCTTACATGGCTTGTTGGTTTTTAATTTCGTTCTAACTTCGCATTCTTTTCATAGTTCGTGGCGTATCCGAATAAGCTGGCTCTTGGTTATGAGTCGGATGCCCAAAGGTACACGATCTGGATTGAGGATGCTCGAAAGAAGGCTGTGCAGCTCGAATCACAGATAAAATCTGCGGAGGACAAACACCTCATCGAGCGGGAAAAGGCCATCAAGATGATCAGCGGTCTAAGGTCTGAAAAGAGCTTCGTGGTAAGAAAAGTGAGGAAGCGGAGATGCGTAACATGGTGCTTGAATCAGCAAAAGCCAAGCGTGATGCAAAGATTGAAGAGCTGGCGAGGGTGTTGGAAGCAGCGGATGAGCTTTCTGAATCGAGAATAGCCCGAGCCGTGATAGACGCAAAGCGTAAGATGGTGGAAAAGTTTCAAGGCAAAGTCTCCCGAGCCCAAAAGATAGTCGAGAGGCTGACTGGTCAGTCAAAAGAAGACATGCTCTATCTCGCCCAAATTGAGGGCAATATTCAGCTTATCGAGCTACTTCAGGGCGAGGAGCCACCAGCTCTTGATGTCGAGACAAAGCAGCTCACCGAGTGGATGAGTGAGTTTATAGGTGCTTACGAGATATTCGACGGGTTTGCGGCTGATCTGATGGCGGAACTTCATGTCTCTCCTGTGAAATCTGATCTTCTTGTTGAACTTAACACTGATGAGCCAATGGAGCTACTCGCAGCAAGAGTTGGAGTTCGTGATCTCTCTGGCTCAAACAGAGGCACCCCCGACATCTCTGAGCTTGGCCCAACCAGGGTTATCCGAAGAGGAAAACTCCTCAAGGCCGAATGCCGAAGTCACTTCTGAAAGGGTCCCCGAACTAATTTTAGAAAATATTCCCGATCCTGCTGCCGTGAAGATCTTCGAGCCGTCTCCAACTCGAGTTGCTGAACCTTCTCCATCCAAGATTGCTGATTTACCGTACAAGAACCCCGACCTTCCTCTTGAGAAGATAGCGGAGGCTCCGACCGAAAAGCCTGTTGAAGAGACAGCTGATAAAATTGCTGAGGTAGCTCTTGCAGTCAAGGATACCGGGAAAACCATTTGAGTTTCTCTAATATCTTTGTCTTTGTCAGTTTCATTTTACTATGTTTTTGAACTTGATCAGATGCCTGGACGGCTTTATCCGTTTGTTATTTTTTACTTAGGTTTTTGACTTAGGTTTTTGACTTAGCTTTTGTGCCTGGATGGCTTTATCCATTTTGTCCTCATATGAAATTAATTTTGATATGAGATGACTAATGAATTTGTGGGTTAGGATGACGTATTTTTTTGACAAATGGATGGTTGTGTAATTTAGGATGAACATTTTGGTTTACAAATATATCACATAAACATATCTACTCCGATAACGAACATATGTTTGCATAGCTTAAGATGAATATTTCGGCTTACGAATATATTACCGTAAACATATTCGCTCCGACAATGAACAAATATTTGTATAGCACGTTTTTAATCCTGAGAAGGATGTAATGGTTTATCCGTAAAGGATGTAGTAGTTCGTTGCTGTGGCCAGCAACAACGAGAGTGAGATGAGATGTCTATTTAGTTAAGACTTTGAATAATCCGTAAAGGATGTGATTTGAAGACCTTAACTTCGAAAACTTTGCTTTAATTATACATAGAGTCTATTATAACGATGGGAGTATACGTACCCACTCCCCCCCCCCCTTTTTAGGAGGGGAAACTAAACCCATCCGAAGACGGGCTACCTACGTACCCTTTGCAGGGATCAAGTTGCCCCGTAGTTCGTGTGAAATAGCTTAGTGATAGTATTTCTTGAGATGCATTGCATTCCACGATCTCGGTAATGGAACATTGGTCATGTTGGCGAGTTTGTAAACACTGGGTTTAACTATCTCTGTGATTCTGTAAGGTCCTTCCCAGTTTGCTCCCAATTTTCCAGCATTTGTTTCAGCTGTGTTTTGGAAAACTTTGCACAAAACTAAGTCTCCTTCGTAAAATGTTCGTCTTCGAACGTTGGAGTTGTAGTACTTTGCTGCTGCATTCTGATAACTCTAGATCTTGATAAGGCATGATCCCGTCTTTCGTTGATTAAGTCCAACTCGTCAAGAAGCAATAGGTGATTGAGTCTTGCTTGTTCTAGAAGAAGTCTGCGACGAACTCCAGGAAAGTGTATTTCTGGTGGAATGACACACTCTGTCCCATAGACAAGGGCGAATGGGGTTTCACTAGTTGCTCGTCTTAGAGTTGTGCGGTGAGACCACAACACTCCCTCTAATTCGTCGGTCCATCGTCCCTTCTTTTCATCGAGACGCTTCTTCAGACTATCAAGGATCGTCTTGTTGATTGCTTCTGCTTGACCATTCCCTTGTGGATACCTTGGAGTGGACTTGCTAAGTCGGATCTTCCATTTTTTGCAGAAAGGTTCGAACCAATTAGAAATGAACTGTGAGCCATTTTTCGTAACGATCTCATATGGTACTCCATTATGCCATATGATATTCTTCCATACAAAGGACTCCACTTGTGCGTCTTTGATGCTAGCGTAGGATTCGGCTCTGACCCATTTCGAAAAGTAATCCGACAAAACCAACAGGAATTATTTCTGCTTTGAGGGGTGCAATGGCCCGACGATGTCCATGGACCATCGCATGAATGGGTATGGTGATGAAATTAAGGAGAGCACCTCGGTTGGTCGGTGAATCATTGGTGCGTGGCATTGACATTTATCGCACTGGGTGAAAACTCCTTGCAATCCTTGATCATAGTTGGCCAATAATAACCGTGACGTTTGATTTTTTATCGCTAGTGCTCTCCCTCCTGAATGATTGCCGCACGAACCGTTGTGAACTTCTTCCATGATCTTCCTTGCATCTTTTCCTTCTACGCAACTTAACAATGGTCCTGAGAATCTCCACTTAAAGACGTTCCCATCGAGTAAGACGTAACGAGCTGTCTGGGCTCGAAGTTTACGAGCTGTCTGGGCTTGAAGTTTACGAGCTGCCCATTTCTCAGTTGGTAAGGCTCCGTAGTATATATATTCTCTGATTGCGTTGAGCCAATTTTTATCGCAGCCATACTCTGCTTCTGGTGAATCGTCATTGATCTCTCATGCTTCTTCATCGGGGTTTGATATAATGACTGCATCGTTATTGCTTTCGACGATTTTGGACTCTTCCAGAGTGTTTTCTTCCATTAGAGTAATATCTGGTACGCTTGCGGGTTTATTTTCCTTCTGCATCTCGATTGTCTCTTCCTGCCCATTTGTGACTCTTGTTGCTTGCTTAGCTGCATGGAAACGAGTTACGACGTTCACGGTATCAGAAAGATTGATGTTTTGATGCTGGATGAATTTTACCATTATAATTCTCTTCATATCCGGATCAGAAGTCGATGCAAGAGCTACAAGCACGTCGGCTAAAGTGTTTTCTCCTCGTGGAATGCGTGTCAGTACGAATTCTTTGAATCGCGCAGCTAATTCCTTGATGATTTTTAGGTAAGCTTCTATTCGATAATCTTTTGCTGCATACTCGCCACTGAATTGATTTGCGACTAACTGGGAATCGTAAAATGCGTGAAGCTGCTCAATCTGTAATTGCTATAAAAGTTTGGAAAGTTCTTTGACCGGCTCTCTGGCTGTCTTCATTTTCTTGCGCTTTGAATTTGCTGCCGGATTGATGACCAGATTTCTGAGTTTGTGTGCGGCCAGGAAGCAGACACGAGACTCCTTTTGGTTCCCACGAATAGTTTTTACTCCGTTTGGGGTGGGAAATATTAAGCAGAGGTGATATGTTAAAACAGCAGCACGCATGGAATTCAACCAAGAAGTTCCCATAATAACGTTGTAGATTGCCAGGTGATCAGCTACAGAGAATTCGATGATTTTTGTCATTTCTCCAGCTCGAACAGGGAGTTTGATCGTCCCGGTGGTCATTGTCATTTCTTCGGAAAATCCAGTCAATGGTTTAGGGGTTGATACTACTTTGGATAGATCGACATTCATTCTTCTGAGTGTCTCGAGGAATATTACATCCACCGTGCTACCAGTGTCTACCAATACGCGTGCTACATTGCAATCGTTCACAATTAATTCGATTACGAGTGGGTCATCGTGTTGCTTGTCAATTCTAATTGTCTCCCTTTCTTCAAATGAGATCACATCGTTCGGAAACTTTGAGGGTTTGGACCAGTTAATGCTGACGTCTAGCCGTCACTCGAATGATTTGATCAATGAGACAATATCCGAGCAATAATGAGATCCCCCCATTATCATGCTTATCCCCCTTCTCAATCCGGAGGGCGGTGCCTCGTCATCCCTTCTATCACGCTTAGAATGATCTTCCTTTGTCTGGTCAGGTTTGTACGTGTTTACACCCATCTCGAAATCCTTAAGGCTGATGTTTCCTCCAAGTTTGCCAGCTGCTAACTTTTTGGCAAGTTTCAGGCCAATGATGCGACAGTTTGCGGTGGAATGTCCATAGATGTGATGGTGTTTGCAGTAAGCCATTTCGTCATAAGAACTGTCGCTTTTGGTCCATGTACTCCACGAACCTCTCCGATGGCCTATGCCTCTTCCTCACCGTACCCAAGGGTGTCGATTTGATAATTATGAGCTCTTCGAAAGCCTCCCTCGTGCTGGAAATAGCCAGAACTTTGGTTGTTTCTCTTACTGTTTGAAGAATTTGAAGCCTAGGGAGGATGGCTTGGTGGTTTTGCCTTTCCATACTTCTCAGTGAGGATCTTCATCTCCTTTTCTTCGGTTATGAAATCCGCAGCTTGATGCATTGCGTCTTGTATCGTTGTGGGGGCATTCAGCGTGATCTCTTTGTGGAAGTCAGAATTAAACCAAAGTGCTTGTTTTAGGGCTAGTAGAGCCACTTTGTCCCTTAAGCCTTCCATTTTGGACATGACTGCTTTGAATCTTCTGAAGAAACTTCGGAGTGTTTTGTTCTGCCCCTAAGCTATGGTCCAGAGGTCGGCATCAGAAGTTCCGTGATCCATGAATATGGAGTAATGCTTCAGGAATGCTGCGGATAGCTGGTTGTAGTTGTCGATGGAGTTCCTCCCGAGCCTGGAAAACCACTGGAGTGCTGGACCTTTAAGGTTTTCCACAAAAATGAGGCACTGTCCGACATCCTTTTCACTTTCTTTGAAGTTGGAGCGACCGATGGCTATGGCAAAAGCTGTTAGATGCTCATTTGGATTGGTTTTTCCTTTGTAAATTGGAACTTTCATCTTCCCTGGATCGGGAATTCTCACACTGGTGATCTGTACCGTGAATGGAGTGTTTTGTGCTTCCTCCAATACGCAATCTATTTCGGACACCTTGCTAGTCGCCTTGTGCATCATGGATCGGACAGCCTTTATATATGCGGCCGCTCGGTCCATGTCCGCGCGCATTACAGCCATCTCCTCTTTATGGCCTCGGATTCCTGCTCTTTGCTACCCATCGATCCATGCTTACTCGGCCCAGATGATGTTCTCTTCCTCTTCGGTCAGTTCTTGATCTCCTTCTGGAATGGCTTTGCATCATTCGGTTTGGATTTGGCCAACTGCTGGGAGCTCGGGATCGTCACGGCTCTCCGTGTTGCGCTCCACTTGATTTTCCTCTTCTAGATTGATGATCGGGGCCGCTTCATTCTCCTTTGGTGCATCGTCTGCTCCTTACGCTCCGGAGGTCAGGTTTGCTGAGTTTTGATGGAGCGATGGCAATCTTCCACGGGTTCTCAGAACATAGAGGGGTAGGGTTGTTGGGTTAAGGCGCCTGACGCCACGTCCGATCGGGTTTGAGGTCCTGCTACTGGTTCGGGTCTCCGTCGCCAGGGCTTCCAACTTTTCTGTCATCGTGCCGTTCAGCTTGTCCTGCTCATCGGCCTTTTTGAGAAACTTCTCCAACATATTATTAATCTCCGTGAGTGTTGTCGAAGCTTCCCCGGCATTTTTAGGTTGGTTCGTCTGATCCTCCACGCCGGTGTTCCTGGTGTCAGCAGCGTCCTACTCTCCGTCGTTGGCCATCGTCCTTCGGATCGGTTTTGCGGTGGTTTTTGGTGTAAGAAAATTTTTGTTCCCCACAGACGGTGCCAAATTGTGGGAGTCGAAAATAGCACAATTAAATTTGTGAAGACTTTTAGAGGAATTTGAATCTTCTGAGTAAAAACCATGAGAGCACAAACAAAGATCCAAAGATGGTATTTTTACGAAAGTTGTTTAGAAAGCTGTTGCAGAATAACAAGTGTTTTCTGGGTCAAATTGCGGATCCCCTTTTCAGAGGGTGTACATGAGTATATATACTAGTTTAAGTCGGCTAGACATATTCCTAAGAGATAAGGAAGATTCCCTATTTCTTCAGGTGTTTCCTTTCTTAAGTCGGTTGGACCTGCTGGGCTTCTTGTCCGGGTTCGGTTCACTTCTGCTTGTGGGCTTACCATGAATTCCTTGTTGTCTTGGGCTTGGCTCGGTTTTGTCGAACCCATCATCTTTGGCTCGGGTCCACTAGGCTTGACTCTGGTTTGGCTCGGGATTCCCACAGCTAAATATCGCGAGTTTGCCTCGGGGTATCCAATCCATCCATGCTCTGTTATGGGTCGGGGTATCCAAACCTATATGTTGTTACGGGTCGGGGTACCCAAACCCATGTGTTGTTACGGATCGGTGTACCCGATCCATCTGCTTTATTACGGGTCGGGATACCCAAACCCATGTGTTGTTACGGGTCAAAGTACCCAAACCTATGTGAGGCGTTATGGGTCGGGGGTACCCGAACCCGTGTGTCATTACTGGTCGGGGTACCCGAACCCGTGTGTGGTGTTACGGGTCGGGGTATCCAGTCTATTATGCTTTAGTCACGGGTCGTGGTACCCGTTATGGGAATCCAAACCACTGATTTTCCCTCTATACTTAATCATTTTCAATCGTTGATTCTTAGCAGGTGGAAATTGACCCCAACATTGATCAACTATAATTAACATATAGAGACCATCAACTAATATTCCAGAACCAATTCGATTAGAGTTTAGAAATAAATTAAAACAATCATCTCCTTGAGTCGATTTAAAACCAGCCAAATCAAGTTTGCTTACTGAAACTAAATTACGGGAAATAGATGGAACATATAGAGTCTGAAATAAATCCAAACAAAAACTACTATCCAAATGAGACGATAAGTACCAATAGCTTCAACTGGTGCTTTGTCTCGGTTTCCCATAAATAAGTAGTTTTCACTTGGATTTATAGTTTGGGTCGTAAGGAATTCCTACAAGGAATTTGTTACATGTACATTAGCACTGGTATCTATCCACTAAGTTTTAGAAGAAACATGAGTAAAATTAGATTCGAAGAAGCTTACGGAACCCATAAGATTACCTTTCTTTTCGAACCATTCTTTTCTTTTAGGGCAATCTTTCTGAAAGTGTCCAGACTTTTTACAAAAGTTGCATCGGTCATCTTTCTTTGTCTTTTTCTTCTCATTACCTTGATTGAAATCATTCATTCTGGATGTTGCTCTTTTATGGCTCACTTGATGCATTTTCCCATCTTTAGGTCCAGCTCCTTGGACATAATGGGCAATCCTAATACCTTTACGACCAAGCCTAGACTCCTTTTGTACCAGTTTATTAACCAATTCATTCAACGTCCATCGTTCATCAATGGCGGCGTAATTGATTTGGAATGGTCCATACCGAGGAGGTAATGAATTTAGGATAAATTGGACAAGAAAAGAATCGTCCACACTCATTCCTAAATTCTTCAGCTTAGCCGCAAGGTTGGTCATTTCAATGCAATGTTCATGCATAGACTTTGTGTCATCATGTTTCATGGTTGTAAGATCTGCCATAAGTTTCCCTGCAAGGGATTTGTCTGTAGTCTTAAACCGTTATTCTGTAACTACTAGATAAGCCTTAGCTTTATCTGAAGCTGGAAGGGAAGTTTTGATGTTGCTAGCTATTGTCATCCTTAAGAACATGATGCTCAATCTGTTTGCTTTCTCCCAAGCTTTATGGAGAACCTTTTCTTCCTCAGTACTTTCAGCAGTTAGTGGACCTGGCTCGTTTTCACGAAGTACCAAATCCAAGTCTAGTACTCCTAATGTGAACTCAACTTTCTCTTTCCATTATGAGAAGTTGGTTCTAGTGAGGATTGGAACGGCAGAGACCATATATGACAAATTAACAGGAAAAGATGCTCCAATTTAGAGATACGACAAGTCCTAATTAGGCTTCAAAACATAATCAACACATAACTAATTGAATGCACATGACAAGAAACTATGGTGTCCATGTGGGTAATCACCATAATCTCAAGGAAAGTCATAGATTCAGAAAACGTTATTGAGTGATGTACTGAATTATTTAGACTAAGTTATCTGTGGATATCCTTGGTCTACACACATACAAACACTTCATAAGGTATTGATCATATCTCATGTTCATAGTCTACATGTGGGTAACTAGTTAATACATGAATATATCAAATATGCAAATCATTATAGGATAAGGTCAATGTGGTGATATCCAAACTCTAACTTTGCACTTTTATGAAAACATATTTTCTGCACGAATTATGCACATATCGTTTCTGTACGAATTATACATATATTGTTTCTTGTACGAATTATGCACAGAACAACTCTGTAAGAGTTATATACATAAACGAATTTGTACTAGTTTTATACGAATAATGCACAAAATATGTTCATATTAGACTTCGCACGGATTATGCACGAAACAGATTTTGCAGAAAATAATTTGCGAAAAAACCCTAATTTCACACACGTTCGAAATTTGCACGAAACCATATATGCAAAAAACATAAATATGCAGACACCCGAATTTTGAACAGTATCAGATCTACGAAAAACCTTAATTCGCAGAAACCCGAATTTTGCACAGACGATTTTTCAAACAGAAATTCATATACGCAAACAACCCTAATTTGCATATCTCTAATATTCCATTATTCAAATAATTGATCTATTATACTTAACGGATTAAACAGATGTTTTACAACCATGCTCTTATACCACATGTAAACATAATTTACATGAACCCTAAAATCTTTAAACATCTAGATTCATCACATAATAGAATCATGAGGAGGGTTAGCGGATTACCTCCATTCATTGTAGTGGAGAGGTCTTCCTGAATGGTTCATTGTAGTGGAGAGATCTTCCTGAATGGAAGACGAAAAGCCTGATCTCTGAGATAGGAGGTTAGGTTTCTTTCCCCTTGCCTATAAACTATTCTTTAGATGTGTATTTTTGGAATGCATTTATGATGGATTAAAAGCATATATTTATAGGCGGAGAGAATACCTAATTCCTCTTTAAGGTTTTCTTAGGATTAATCTCAACCGTTCATCAAAATAGAAATTGATTAGAAATTAATTATATTATTTCCATTTTAATTGGACACCAAATATATTAAGGAATAGCGATATTGTAATAGAAAATGGATAACTATAAGACTAGACAAAATATTCCTTACACATGTTACCCATCGCCTGTCCCGTCGTTTTACTCACCGGAGACGACACGCAATCCTTCTTAATTAGCTTCAACGCTACACACTTTCTCACACTCTCTCTCCGGAACGAAAAGCAAAAACAACTTTTTTTTTTATTTTGGAAGTAATAAATAAAATTTCTATTTCTCCCAAAAACTCAAAAGAGTATAGCGAACGAGACGATTCAAATCTGCTAGATGGCAATCTCCCGCGGCGCCGTGGAATATCTCCGACGACGGCTACTCCCAACGACGCTTATCCACGTCACGGCTCTCGACGGGATCGTGAACGTTAATTCCCTCTTCTCGCTTGCTCTTTTCCTCGGCCTCACCACAAGCGGAAACATCACCTTCCCGGTTTCCTCCTCCGCCGCCGATAACCAACATCTCCGCCGCTGTGCCACCGCAAAAGGCAATGCATTAGCGGAGAGGCTAGTCTCAAGCCACGTTTACTCCTTCAGCTTCTTCCTCTTCTCCAGTCTCATCGCTATGTCTCTCAAGCAAGCAATCAAAACAACAACAACGAACGAGAGCGTTTTGGACGAGGCGCGTGTGTTAAACGCGGGAATGGGGCGCGTGAATTTGGCGGCGTTGAGAGTTGGGATCGTGGCTTCTTGTGTCGGGTCGGTTTTGGGATGTGGGTTCTTGACAATGGCGTTAGTGGATCTTGTTCAGATCAAGCTTGGACCTTTGGACTGTAAGAGAAGCTTTCAGGCACTTGCAGCTATTATTCCTCTTGTTGTTCTTGTTCCTTCTGCACTTGTTATCTATGTCTTTCTTGTTCTCTACGCTTTTATCTATTAACCCTTTTTTTCGATCTCTACAATATTTCTTGTCTTAAAAGATTTGAGTTTAAGATTCGATCACTTAGATATGGCCAGAGATAAGATAATCAAATCCTCTTTGTTTCTCTCCTTCAGTTTAAGATATTCGAACGTTTTGAAGTACAAAAATCGAATCTTTGATTGAACATTAGACAGAGAGACAACCAAAGCATCATATGAGATGAATATATTTTTATGTATTGAGCAAGAAGAGTTACATGTGCATTTATACAGAGACTTCAAATCTAAGTTTAGTAAGAGAATATATACGGTTAATGAGAATGATATGAGGAGATGATGTAGGGAATCACATATCTCCTTTACATAAATAGATATCCTTGATACGTCCCCTCAAGATGGAGGTACCGAAGTGACTCCAATCTTGGCTCTAAGCGTTTGAAACATGACTCGAGAAAGGGGTTTTGTTAGGGCATCAGCCAGCTGATCCTTTGTAGAGACATGAGCTATATGGAGTTTGCCAGTTTGAACGAGCTCCCGGATGAAGTGATAATCAATGGCTATGTGCTTCATACGGGAGTGAAATACGGGATTGGCGCAGAGATATGTTGCTCCGATGTTGTCGCAGTAGATGGTTGGGGCAGCATTTAGACGAAGACCAAGTTCAGAGAGCAAAGAGCAGAGCCAAATGATTTCTGAGGCAGTGTTGGCAACGGCTCTATATTCTGCTTCAGTAGAAGATCGAGCCACGCCTTTCTGTTTCTTTGAAGACCATGATATTGGCTGTCCACCCAAATAAATGATAGACACAATCAGTAATATCACCTTCCCAGTCAGCATCCGAAAAACCATGAAGCGTGAGAGGGTTGTCGTTTCGAAGGAAGATTCCGTAGGATGGTCTCCCGGCTAAATAACGCAGAATGCGTTTGGCCGCTTGCCAATGATCAACTGTTGGAGAGTGCATGAACTGGGAGAGGCGGTTCACTGCATAGGATATGTCCGGACGGGTGAACGCAAGATACTGCAGACTGCCGACTAAGGTTCGATATTCAGTTGGATTTGAGTAACTTTCACCAGCTGCAGTAAGTTTTGGATGTGTGGCCATTGGAGTCGTGACAGACTTTGCATCTTGCATCTTCATCTTGTTCAAAAGATCTTGGACATACTTTCGTTGATTTAGGTGAAGACCATTTTCTGTGCGAATAGCTTCAATACCTAGGAAGTAAGAAAGATCACCCATATCTTTGACCGAGAACCGAGACGCAAGATTTGCAAGAATTTGTTCCACAACTGCACTATTGTTTCCTGTGACGATGATGTCGTCCACATAGACTATAACATATACCAAGAGTTGTGCTTGAGAGAGAACAAACAATGAGGCGTCCGAAAGAGAATTTTTGAAACCAACACTTACAAGATATCCTTTAAGCTCCATATACCAGGCTCGTGGAGCTTGTTTTAGTCCATAGAGCGCTTTCTTCAGATGGCAGACATAAGATGGTCGATCTGGATCAACAAACCCTTGTGGCTGTGAGACATAGACATCGTCGTTTAGAGTCCCTTGCAGAAAAGCATTGTTGACGTCAATTTGTCGAATTGGCCACGAGGAGGAGACAGCAACATTCAAAACGAGATGAATCATTGTTGACTTTATGACTGGGCTGAAGGTCTCAAAGTAGTCAATCCCTTCTTGTTGATTATACCCTTTTGCCACAATTCAAGATTTATACTTGTCGACATTACCATTCGCGAGAAACTTAGTCCAGAAAACCCACTTGGTGTCGATGACATTATATGATGGATCCGGAGGGACAAGATGCCATGTTTGATTGCGAACCTGGGAATTGAACTCGTCGGACATGGAGTGTCTCCATCGTTCATCTTGCAGAGCTTGGCTTACTGTTAGTGGTTCAACATTGCTATCAGTAGGTTTGATTGAGGTGAGGATATATTTGGTGTTGGGTTTGGTTATGTGATTTTTGCTTCTGGTTTGCATTTGGTGGTTATTTTGCGGTGGGGGAGCTGCAGGTTGCAGTGATGGTGAATTTGGATTAGGTTGGGATTCTTGTGTCGATGATGAAGGAGGAGAAGGGTTGGATGGTGTTTGGGCTGAGGATAGTGGGCTATTTGGGCTTTGGGATTGAGTTTGGTGGCTTGGTGGGCTTAGTTGAGGTTCATTGATGGATGTATTTGGGCTTGATTGGGCCTTAGTAGAGGAAGACAAAATATCAGGAGAGGGAGACGATGGTGTGTGTGCTAATGGTGAGGCTCCGATCGTCATTTCTGGATGTATCTCCGGTGAAGAATCAGAGCTCAGGGGTGCCGACGGTGATGACGGAGCGACTATGAATGGCCGTGATGTTGTGGGTATGATTGAAAAAGGAGCTGAAGATGGTGTAATTGGTGATTCGTTGGAGGTGGAAGAGGCTGGAGAGGAAAGATAGGCAAAAGGAAATTGGGTTTCATCAAACGTTACATGTCGCGAGACATACAGTCGATGAGATGTAGGTTCAAGACAGAGGTAAGCGCTTTGGGTTAAAGAATAGCCAAGGAAGATGCAGGGTGCGGATTTAGGTTGGAGTTTGTGAGTGGTGTACGGTTTCAGCCATGGAAAGCAAAGAGAGCCGAAGATTCGAAGCTTGGTATAATTGGGGTGATGACCGAACAGTTTGAAGAAAGGAGTTTGGAAGGAAAGAGTTGGAGATGGCATGCGATTGATTAGAAAAATGGCAGTGGCAAAGGCATAAGACCAGTATGTGTTGGGAATTGATGAATGGGTGAGAAGAGCTAGTCCGGTCTCAACGATATGACGATGTCTTCGTTCAGCGAGACCGTTATGCTCGGGAGTGTGTGGTGGAGATGTTAAGTGGCTAATGCCGTGAGTGGAGAGAAAGGAACGAAGGTCGATGAATTCGCCTCCGTTGTCGGAAAAAGGGTTCTGATGCGAGAGGAAAAATGATTTTCAACCAGTGATTTGAAAGCGATGAAGGTATCTCGTACTCGGGATTTTTGACGAAGTGGATAGAACCAAATATATCTTGTGAAATGGTCTACGATAATGAGGTAATATTTGTATTGATCAATGGAAAGGACAAGAGAAGTCCAGACATCACTAAACAAATACTCAAGAGGACGTGAAGAGGTAATGGAAGTTTGCGAGAAAGAGAGTTTATGACTTTTATTGATTGAGCAATCACTGCAAGGTAGTGGCTTTGACGAAATATCAGAAACAGGTAAAGAAAAATCAGAAACGATTTGCTTAAAAATAGAGTGAGAAGGGTGGCCAAGACGAGAGTGCCAATCGGATGTGGTGGTTTTGAGTTTATTGGTGGAGGTGGAATAGGCTGAGGCGGATTGTGGTTGTAGAGGCCATTCATAAAGCTCACTCTTGGTATGGCCTTGGAGTAATGGGACCCCCGTGCTGAGATCCTTCACCTGAAAAGAAGCCGGAAAAAATTCGACAGAGACACGGTTAGCATTACAAAGACGGTAAACTGAAACGAGATTCTTGTGGATGTTGGGAACATAAAGAACATCAGGTAAGGACATATGGCGATATGAGGAAGGGAGATAGGTCGAACCAGTGTGGGTAATGGCGAGACCTTTACCATCACCAATTACCACTTCTTCACCTCCTGTGTAAGGTTGATGGAAGGAGAGATTAGCCAAGTCTGAAGAGATGTGATGTGTAGCACCAGAGTCAAGTAACCAAGAGTTGGAAGGGGACTGGTTTGCAGCCGTGAAGTGAGCTCGAGGTTGCCATGGAGGAGGAGACGAAGGTGCTTGCAACATCTGGGAGAGTTGAGAGCAGCGTTTTGCGCTATGTCCTTTAAGGCCACATATTTGACACTTGCCTAGGTAAGGCCAAGGAGTGTAGTTTTGTTGGCGTGGAGCAAACTGTGATTGCTGCCAGGTCTGATTTCCGCGGTTGGTAGACTTGTTTTGATAACGAGGATTTTGATTGTTACCTCGGTAAGTAGCAGTGTTGGCCGTGACTGGAAGCGACGGAACTGATGTAGCAGTAGCTTGGAGTTTAACCTCTTGATTGATAAGCTTCTCATGGACCTCTGTTAGAGAAGGAGGTGTCTCACGTCCTTCAATCTGGTCGATGACGGACTTGTAGTCATCCGGAAGACCAGCCAGAATGTATTCAATCTGGTCTTCATGTTTGATGGCTGCACCAAGAAGAGCCAATTGATCGAATCTGGTGGTAAAACCTTGGAAATAGGTGTTGATGGATTTGGTGCCTTTGTTCCATTGTTTTAGCTGATGTTTCAGTTGACGAATATGACCGCGGGATGGCTTTGCGTACGTGGATGAAAGCTTTTCCCAGATCTCGGCAGCGGTGGTTGTCTTGGAAAGCAGAGGTTGAAGATTGTTGGTGATAGCGCCGAGTAAGGCACTGTAGATGAGTTTGTCTTGCCTTTTCCACATGGTGAAGGCGTTATTGACCGAGACAATGCCGTTGGTGGTGACAGTTTGTGGTGGGATGACTATTGATCCATAGACGTCGAGAAGGGCATGAACTTGGAGACTCCACATTAGGAAGTTGGAGTCGGTAAGTTTGGTAACATTGGTCATGTTTATGTTGAGTAGAGTATGAGAGGCAGAAACAACGATTGTTTCTGTGGAATTGTCCGTAGGTGCAGTCTGAGACATGATGGAAAAAGAAAAGAGAAGAAGAAGATTTTGAAAGAATGAAAAGGAAAAAAAAAAAAAAAAAAAAAGTGGCGACCAAATTTTCTAGGTCTAGGAAAGCAGCTCTGATACCATATGAGATGAATATATTTTTATGTATTGAGCAAGAAGAGTTACATGTGCATTTATACAGAGACTTCAAGTCTAAGTTTAGTAAGAGAATATATACGGTTAATGAGAATGATATGAGGAGATGATGTAGAAAATCACATATCTCCTTTACATAAATAGATATCCTTGATACATCATTGATACAGTTTTCTTTCCAACAAGTCATCAAACAAAAGGAAGATACGATCACAATCGTTCTGTTTCAACTTGATGTTCTTCATACTTTGGAAAGAAAGATTCTAATAATAAAGTGAACCTGCAATAATGTTTGAGATAAGGGAAATGTTAGAAGGCAAAGAAAGAAAGACATGTGATTGTAAGAAATAAAAAAAATCGTTATGTTTAGAGAATATGCCTTGCCACCAGTTTCCTCTTGATGCGTCCAGCGAGTTGTTTCCACTAGCATCATCGTCGTCTCTGGGTTGACCCTTGTTAACCTGATTGATTAAGCATTTTTTCAAAGTCAAGTATCTATCTTTACTTTGAAAAAAATAAAAGATTAAAGGGATATATGATATTGCTCACGGTAGGGTAAGTATGGTTGTTTGTGGATCGAGAGTAAACATCTTGACCACCATAGTAAAGAGATGAACTTAGATTACAGGTTGCAGATTCTTTACGTTGGTCTGTGAAGAAACCACAAACAAAAATGAGGAGATTATGTATGTTGGGATATCAATCCAAATCCCACATCGGAAGTTTAGACAAATACTGTCTAGTACATAAGTCAAGTCCAACTTCAATTAGTATGAGACATTTTGGGAAGGAGCTGAAAAACAAATCCATGCGGGCTTTGCCACATGGGCCAAAGTGGACAACTAATAGGGGAGTTGGACACGAACTTGAAAAACCCAACAATGTATTCATTAGACCAGCCGATTCATATTGTTTTCGTGTCTAAAGAACAATCTTTGAGCCAGTTCTTGGCATTATATAGCTATGTGTTTAAAGCTTGTTTATGATGAATGAAGGAAACAGGGTAAATTCGGAAATTCTTCTGATTTAAACGGCAAAAACGGTATGGTTTTTGCTTAGAGGAACCATTTTGGACCATTCTTGATTGAGCTCTTCATGTTCTTGATTGACTTAATGTCAAACCAAATGAAGCAACGAATTGAGGCATTATATTGAATAAAAAATGACAAGTTTTCAAGGTGAATCAGAACGTTTTCGAACAAAATTTGGCTTGATATAAAGCAAAAGGAACCATATTGATTCAAGAAGGCCGACAAGTTTTATGAGGTTTAAGTAAACAAGTCCCAAAACAAAAACTGTTGGAGAAAGGCTTTTCCACTGACCTAGGGACCCATGTTTGGAGCTCAGGATGTTACTCTCTGTTCCCTGAAAACTCGAAAAAAGAAAAAGGAAGAACGAATTTCAGAAATCCATCAAGAGAAATTAAAAGAAGGAACTATAAGAAGGGATAGTAATAGAACCTTGGAGGGAGGAGGGAAAATGGAGTTGAAGTTGGTGGAGGAAGAAGGTTCCTTGGGGCCAAAGAGTTGAGCGGTGAAGGAAGAAGAAGACGACGATGATGATGATCCCACTTTTCCTTTACCTCCCATTACTAATTTCTGTTTTTAAAAGAAGTGTGTACTTCTTAAGAAGACTAATCAATTTTTGAACCAAAAGAAAAGAAATGTTCAGACAAGATGATAAAGAACCAATGAAGAAGATAGTTTGATGAGGTGTGTGAAGCCACAACAATATCAGTGGATATATATATAGAGACAATGCTTGCTACTATGATCACGCGTGACGAGTCAAACTAAAACTAATCTTTAACCGCTTTTAGATGTTTGCTTTTTTGGATTTACCAAGTTAGATACCATATAGTGTTATGTTTTTCTCGTCAAATTATTCTTTGGATATTTGACAAACCTTCTAGACATATCTATACTAATTAAAGATGTCGAGGGAATGAATATTTACGACATCTATAATGTTTCCAACCTTTCTTGATCACTAAGAGCCAAAACATAATTGTACGTGAGCTTCTTTAACATTATTTTCAAAAAGAAGATTAAACGGCGGTAAGATCTTAACGTCACTCTCAAAAGATTTCACCAGTAATGTCACATTAATAAAGAATGGTCAAATATCTTTGATCCCATACTTAAAATGTTCTCATTGTCTCGTCAAGTGGATGCCATAATGTGGACTTATATTTCTTGCTTTTTCAACAATAAGGTAAGGATAAGTATAATAATACTGAATGATCACGTACTATTCGATCAAGATACACATATGAATTTGGTCACGTGTGCTATAAAGCAGTCTACATGGCACTCAGTTTGGGGTCACTACTAATGACCACATTGAAAACAAAAATAAAAAACGTGAGCGGCAGGATTCGAACCTGCGCGGGCAAAGCCCACATGATTTCTAGTCATGCCCGATAACCACTCCGGCACGCCCACAAGGACAACAATCAGCGGCTAAATTAACTATAATAAATGTCTACTAAATTGTTCATGAAGGAATAATACAACGAGGACCCTTTCAACAACCTGAGAGGCCAGAGAGAAATGTGGAAAATGTGCAAAAATTCTTAGAATATTTTCTTAAAAAAGTTGATAGGTTTCACAAAGTTCGGTCTTTGACTGGTAGTATAAGCATCAGAACAAGGAATAGAAATCGCTATGTTATCTGGGTCGCAAACCTTTCCCGGTTGATATGGTTCAGAGCCTGCACGATGCACATAAGTCACGCATGAATAACAGTCGCAAACCTTCTCCATGTTTCACTATGTAATTCAAGACTCAGACTGATCTACAATAAGCTTTGATTTAACTACTTTAAAGTACCAAAAGACTGAAACTTCATGAGTGGAGAGAACACAAATTCCGGAGAAACAATTTGGGAAACACTAAGATAGAAGAGTAGAGTTTTGTGCATCGACACACCTCAACATCTACCAAATATCTCTTCTGGTGGATCATAAGCATGTTTCTCAGGAAACAACTCCTCAAAATCTTTCTTCACTTTGTTTCTGAGAAGCGGATGCGGTAGAAGCCCTTTCAACAGAACCCTAAACGGCAGCTCTTCCGGCGGATCTGGAGAATTCAACATGTCTTCATACACATTCATGGCATCAGCGGGACATCCGTCTCTCAGAAATCCTCTGATAACCTCGGTGTAAGTCTGAGAATCAGGAAAGAGGTTTTCTTTCTTCATTTTCTCCCACAACGACATTGCTTCATCCATTCTTTTACTCTTTGCTAGAGATACTATAAGGTCCTTGTACATAAACACATCGGGTTGGTACCATTCCTGCTTCTGGATCACCTCGAACATCTGTAAGTTCAAGAAGCCAATCATCAACAACACAAATGAAATGCAAGAACAAAGAGCTACAAAAGAAGCAAGACTTGGAAAAGACACAGAACCACAGTAATATGCGTGTATATGATCCATAAAAGAAGGTCTAAACCTTCATGATGAGTTATCAACTTAAGCCTACAACTACCCTGATGTCAGCTCTGCTCAGACATTTCGTCGAACAGTTCATGGGCACCTCCATAAATTCTGCATCTAACCAAAATTGACCCCAATTTTCTAGAACAGCAACACCGGACATTACAACGAGGAGATAAACAACGGATACACGATCGTTATAATCAACAGAGATCAATAATTCGCCCAAACAAACACCCAAATGAAATCAGACTAAAAGCGACGTAACTAAAGATAAGCCGAAGCAAAAAAACATGAGACGCGAGAACGTGGAGCAATCACCTTGATAGCTAGCGCAGTCTCTTCCTGTCGTTCAAGCTCGCCGATAACAGCTAACATGTCTAACTTCAACAATCTGAAAACATGGGTCTTTATAAACTTATCCAGCTTCTCGTCGTCTTCCTTCAATCTCTTGAGACCCAGAATCACGAAAAGAGCCTCTTTTCCGATCAGCTTCTTCCCTCTCCAGAGAGGACCCCTTGGCCTCCCGTCATGGAACTGAGCGACAAACACCGTCAAGGGTTTCTGCGGAAGCAGGTGCAGAGTGTTGGGTTTTAGATTTAAGAACGAAATCCGATGTATTGCCGGATTTCTAGTCAGGTTTTGGAAGAAAATCGAAGCGAAAGTGGGGAATTTTCTCGACAAGACGCGAATTGCTACCATCTCTCGGGGTGAAATTGTGAACTTGGAAACGTCTCTCCTCGGCAATCACAACATAAACACACAACGGTAGTGAAATTTATAAAACGACAGCGGTTTAAGATACTTCTCTTTTTGTTAGCTTTCCATCATTGGATATGTACGACAGCGTTTAAGACTGATGCGATACGATGTTCTTCTCATTTCAAGTGGAACAAAACATGTAATCTAATAATTTGTATTAGTGCATTGTTATTATGTCACATTTCAAGTGGCGCAAAAAGGATAGTTTAGTCATTTATATTAATGTGTTGTTACCGTGTCATTATTCAAATTTAAACTCAATATATTACATGTTGACAAAAAACAAATTAATACATAACCAGCATTAGATTTTGATTATAATAAAAAATTAATATATAACCAACATTTCATGGACGCTATTTTTTCCAACAACACCTTTCGTGTGTAAA
This sequence comes from Pseudoturritis turrita, assembly GCA_900406555.1. Classification (NCBI taxonomy): domain Eukaryota; kingdom Viridiplantae; phylum Streptophyta; class Magnoliopsida; order Brassicales; family Brassicaceae; genus Pseudoturritis; species Pseudoturritis turrita. The sequence goes on along the minus strand of OVBL01000203.1, from coordinate 208,782 downwards.
TTGATCGTCGTTTCTTTGCCCATGGACACCTAACAACTCCATCATTACCGTTTTGCTCTGTCATTTACTGCGGTCATTGTCGTTTTTGTCCGTCACAATCGCAATCGCAGCGATAGATTAAAGAGCAGTGCCTGATTTTGTATATCTCGAATAATAACCATCCAATTTAAAAATTCAACTAGGCTGAATACTTGTAATGAGAGAGATATCGCCTAGGTCTTTCTATAAGGTTGTGCAACATCTTTCCATCTATAATTGTAAATTTATAATTATACAACTAAAAAAAGACAATTCTCAAAAATAGCACATTTTTAAGTTTTTATTCTAAAAATAGCATCATTAGTTTTTTTTTTTTCCAAAAATATCATTAAAAGTTTTTGTCTTTCAAAAATAGTACAAAACTAAAACTAAACTTTAAACTCTAAACCCTTAAAATTATTTTTAATGTTTGTTGTATTTTTGGAAATGAAAAATTTTTAGTGGTATTTTTGTAAAAAAAAAAAAAATAATGATATTTTTGGAAAAAAACTTATTTTTTATGGTATTTTTAAAAAATTCTCAAGAACGTAGTAACTTCCTCGGTAGTTAACTTCGACAAATGAACTGTTTTAAGACTCTATTAAATTTTCCATGTAATGCTTTCCGGATCATCAAGATGGTTGACACATTGATAGTTCTCTAAATTACATAAAAACTATATTTTTTATATTACGTAACAATATACCATAACAAAAATTATCTTTGAGAGGCCTCTATTCTCTCTCGATAAACCCTAGCCACCGCCGCCACTCTCCCCCTCCGATCTCCTTTTCCGGCATGCGGTGGCTCTCACCGCCGCTGGAAAAATGATCTCCTCTTCTTCTTCTTTCTTCGGTCCTTCTTTAATTTGGATTTTCCTTGCAGTTTGAGGATAGATCTGGCTTTTTTGGGTTTGTGAGAGGCTTGTCGATGTTGAAGCTTGGAGTTTGTGGTGGGAGGTTCTGTTCGGCGGCGAGACTCTTTGTTTCTCTCTCTCTACTCGTCACAGTCGCTCGAGGGTTGTGGTTTTGTTTTGGGTCTTATAGGGTCTCGGTGTCCTCTCTCGCTCTGTTCAGGGCTTCTCTGGAGCCTCCTTTCTTCCTTCCCGGAGCTCGGTAGCAGTTGTTTCGTTTGGACCTTGATGTTTAGGGGCGAGGCGTTGTGTCCGGTCAGGTTATTGAGGATGAGTTTAGATGGATTTTTTCACCTCTTCCTCTCCACTCCATAGTTCCGTTCAGAATGATTGTGGCGGCTCCTCTCTCATCCGCTTCTGGTATTGGATCTGGTTGTGAACCTGCGGCTTCTCCTCCTTCATGTCTCCTCTTCGGTGGCACAGCGGTGACTCTTCGGTGGCGAAAAGGGGTTCCCTTGTCTTTCCTTCCAGCGACTGATTTTGGCTCCGGTTTGTTCTCGGGTTCGTTCAGTCTTCGATCTCCTGATTTTCTATTCTACTCCAATCTTTGTTTGGTTGTTGTCATCTCTGTCATGTGTTGTCATTCTCTTCTGATTGTTCTTGCTGTCAGAGTTGTTGGATTTTAGTTTATGCTTGTCTGTGCAAGTTTCGTTTAGGTTGCTTCAGAGTGTTGCTATTGTGTTCCTTTGCTCCGATTTGTGGTTTCACTTTAGGTGATTGTGGGGTCGAAATCAATATAATTAGATTTATTACGAAACTTTTAAGGGATCTGAAACTTCTGCATATAAACCACGAAAACGAAGATCCAAAGATGGTTTTATTGAGCTGTTTCGAAAAGCTTTTTCGTACAAGAGTTTGAGAGCAAAAATCTAGGATTTTGCTAAGTAAATTGCGGATCCCCTTTTCAAGAGATGTACATAGATATATATGTACTAGTTTGAGTCGGCCATGCCAATTCCAAAGAGATAAGGAAAACTTCCTAATCTTTCGGGATTTCCGTTTAGCTAAGTCGGCTCGGCTTTATGGGCCTTCGTCTTGACATCGGCCGAAGATGGACTTGTTGCTTTGGCCTGCAAGTTTGCGTATTCTGCTCGGCCCATTGCCTATGCCAGGATTTGGATCGGCCTTATTGACTTCGGTCGTATTTGCTTCGGCCATGACTTTGTATAAAATTGGCTTCGGCCACGACTTCGTATAGAATTGGCTTTGGCCACGACTTCGTATAGAATTGGCTTCGGCCACGACTTCGCATAGAATTGACTTCGGCCGCGACTTCATATAAAATTGTCTTCGGCCACGACTTCGTATATAATTGGCTTCGGCCATGACTTTGTATGGAATTGGCTTCGGCCACGACTTCGTATAGAATTGGCTTCGGCCGCGACTTCGTATGGAATTGACTTCGGCCACATTGTCTTCGGTCAAACTGTCTTCGGCCACACTGTCTTCGTATAGAATTGACTTCAGCTACATTGTCTTTGGCCACGCTATCTCCGGCCACACTGCCTTCGTAGAGAATTGTCTTCGTATAGAATTGACTTCGGCCACATGGTCTTCGGCCATGACTTCTTCGGCCACACTGTCTTCGTATAGAATTGACTTCAGCCATATTGTCTTCGGCCACGCTGTCTTTGGCCACACTGTCTTCAGCCACAATGTCTTCGGCCACACTATCTTCGTACAGAATTGACTTCGGCCATATTGTCTTCGGCCACGACTTCGGCCATATTGGCTTCGGCCACGACTTCGGCCGTATTGGCTTCGGCCGTGACTTCAGCCGTATTGGCTTCAGCCGCGACTTCGGCCGTATTGGCTTCGGCCACGACATCGGTCGTATTGGCTTCGGTCGTGACTTCGGCCGTATTGTCTGCGGCCACGACTTCGGCCGTATTGGCTTCGGCCACGACTTCGGCCGTATTGGCTTCGGCCACGACTTCGGCCGTATTGGCTTCGGCCACGACTTCGGCCGTATTGGCTTCGACCACAACTTCGGCCGTATTGGTTCCGGCCGCGACTTCGGCTGTATTGGCTTTGGCCGCGACTTCGGCCATATAGGCTTTGGCCACGACTTCGGCCGTATTGGTTTCGGCCACGACTTCGGCCGTATTGGCTTCAGCCGCGACATCGTTGGCTTAGGCCTTGGCTGCTTAGATCCGGCCTTATAGTCTTCGGCAGCTTCATTGGCTTAGGCTTTATCCATTTCGTCGTATTTCTGTACTTAGTCATTTTCCATTGATCTCAGCTGGATGGAATTTGACCCCAACAGTTAGCCCCCCAGCTCGGTAGTTTCAGTTATGATAGTGCCGAGGTAAAGGAAGTCTAAGCTAGGATCAATGCGTCATGTCAATCGATAAGAGCCGAACCAACGTGATACCGAATTCGTTGCGTTTGGTATTCTGCCACATTTGATTACGTCAAAATTGCTGAGCCAGGTTCTCTGTCTTCAGATCGGTAATTTTATACTCAGTAGAAATTTCTCCATGCAACTGTTCTTGGCCGAAGTGTTTTGGTTTTTGGGTTTTTTCGAGGACTTTTTGTCGCATCGTAGCCTAGCAATTGTTGCTGATCCGAAGCTTCGTGTTTTGTCAAAAATTTCCTTTTTTGCCGAAGTATTTTCGCCGAAAACTTCTTTGCCTAAGACTCTTCCGCCGAAAAATTCTCGCCGAAGTGATTTTTTGCCGAAAAGTCTTATGCCGAAAGAATTTCGCGAAGTGATTTTTTACCGAAAACTCTTCCGCCGAAAAATTCTTGCCGAAGTGATTTTTTGCCGAAAACTCTTTCGCCGAATAATTCTCGCCGAACTGATTTTTTGCCGAAAACTCTTCCGCCGAATAATTCTCGCCGAACTGATTTTTTGCGGAAAACTCTTCCGCCTAAAATTTCTCGCCGAAGTGATTTTTGCCTAAGACTAATCCGCCGAAAAATTCTCGCCGAAGTGATTTTTGCCTAAGACTCTTCCGCCGAAAAATTCTCGCCGAATGCGCTTCGTGTTAGGTCTTAGGCAACCAATTTCGTCTCCGGCTCGGCACAGAAGTGGCAAAGAAATTTCAGGCAAAGGTTGATTGAGCCAAGGAGAAGATTCAGAACTTAAACGGATCATCGAAGAATAACATGGTCGATCTCGCCCAAGTCGCTGGTAACCTCGAACTCATTGAATTGTTTCGGGGTGACGAACCCCCCTCGTTGGAGGCCGAAGTTGAGAAGTTTCACGAATGGAAAGCTAAGTATGATGGTGTTGATGATGAGTTCGACAGGTTGGTTACCGAGTTGGAAAGCGACTTTGTAGTTTCGCCAATTTCTGAGGATTCGGCCAATGTTATGCTTGGTAACGAGCCCGTCGAAGCGTTAGCGGCGAATGTCGGGGTTCGTGTTTTCTCTAGATCCAACAGGGGTACTCCTGTTTTGTCTTCGCTTAGTTTGAAGAAGGCTTTCGAATCCAGGACGATGAACGAATCCACCGACGAGCCTATTTTGGGGTCTGATGACGATTTGTCTTCCAAGGGTAAGGTTGCCGATGACGGGGATCACCGAACCCGTTACTGAGGACGTGCCGAAGACTATAGCTTGGCTTATCCCGTTTTATGATGTTGTGTTTGACTTTGCTTGAATATGGTGCCTGGACGGCTTTATCCATATTAACTTGTTATTTTCACCTTGTGGCCTTTGTTTTTGTGGTGTTGTTTCTTTGTTTCCGAATCTCATTGCTGAACGCTTTATCTAAGGTGGACTGGTTTGTTTTTGGCTACCAAGTATCGTAAACTATTTAACCGCCAATAAACCTCGTTGTATCTCGCTTTAATGTTAATACCAACGATTCGTTTGTTGGGTTTAAGATGAACATTCCGGTTTACGGATACGTTACCGTAGACAGATCCGATCCGATAATGAGCATAGCTGTTTCGACCAACGATTTGTTTGTTGGGTTTAAGATGAGCATTTTGGTTTACGGATACGTTACCTGGAAATATATCCGCTCCGATAATGAACACAGGTGTTTCGACTAACGATTCGTTTGTTGGGTTTAAGATGAGCATTTCGATTTACGGATACGCTACCGTAAGCATATCCGCTCCGACAATGGACATAGATGTTTCGACCAATGATTTGTTTGTTGGGTTTAAGATGAATATTTTGGTTTACGGATACACTACCGTAAGCATATCCGCTCCGACAATGGACATAGACATTTATATAGCACGTACTTTTAATCCGCTAAGATGTAATAGGTAGATCCGTAAAGGATGTAGTAGTTCATTGATGTGGCCAGCAGCAACGAGAGTGAGATGAGATGTCTGTTTAGTTAAGACTTTGAGTAATCCGTAAAGGATGCGAATGTGATGCCTGTTTTTGTTAAGGCTTTAGTAATCCGTAAAGGATGTGATATGATGATCTTAGCTTCTAAAAGCTTGCATTAAGTAGACATAGAGCCTATTATAAAGATGAGAGTATACGAGTATACGTACCCACTCCTTCCCCCTTTTTAAAGAGAGGGGGAGGGGGGGCAGCTGAACCCATCCGAAGATGAGTTGCCTACGTACCCTTTGCGGGGATCAAGCCGCCCCGTAGTTCATGTAAAATACCTTAAGGATAGTAATTATTGAGATGCATTGCGCTCCACGATCTTAGTATTGGACCGTCAGACATGTTGGCGAGTTCATATACTCCGGGTCGGACTACTTTTGTGACTTTGTAAGGTCCTTCCCAATTTTCTCCAAGTTTGCCGGTGTTCCGTTCTGCTGTATTTTGAAAAACCTTCCGTAGGACTAAGTCTCCTTCGTATCACTGTCGATTTTGTACGTGAGAGCTGTAGTACTTTGCCGCTTCATTCTGATAATTCGAAATTCGGATCAAAGCTTGATCTCGCCTTTCATTGATCAAGTCCAACTCATCAAACATCAATAAGTGATTATGCCCTTCTTGTTCTGGGAGAAGTCTTCGGCGGACTCTTGGAAAATGTATCTCCGATGGAATGACGCATTCTGTCCCATAGACGAGAGCGAATGGAGTTTCGTTGGTTTCTCATCGCGGTGTTGTCCTATGACGTTTGGGAAGTAAGAAGCCCCTTTGACATCTCTTCATCTGCAAAGAATTCTCGATGTGAAAACACAGAGAGACCACAACACTCCTTCGAGTTTGTCAGCCCACCGTCCTTTCTTTTCGCCAAGACGCTTTTTAGACCGTCGAGAATTGCTTGTTTACTGCTTCTGCCTGGCCATTTCCTTGTGGATACCTTGGAGTGGATTTGCTAAGTCTGATCTTCCATTTTTCGCAGAAAACTTCGAACCTTGTGGAGATGAATTGTGAACCATTATCGGTGACGATCTCGTATGGAACTCCATGTCGGCATATGATATTTTTTCATATGAAACTTTCGACTTGTGCGTCCTTGATAGTGGCGTTAGAATCTGCCTCTACCCACTTCGAAAAATAGTCCGTCAAGACCAGTAAGAATCGTTTCTACTTCGAAGGATGTAAAGGTCCAACAATATCCATGGACCATCGCATGAATGGATAAGGTGACGATATTGAGGAAAGCATCTCGGTTGGTTGATAATCATTGGTCGTGACGTTGACACTTTTCACATCTAGTAGAGAACTTCTCGTAATCTTGTATCATAGTCGGCCAATAATAACCGTGTCGTTTGATTTTTATCGCCAAAGCTCGTCCTCCAGAATGGTTACCACATGAGCCACTATGGACTTCCTCCATGATTGTTCTTGCCTCTTTTTCTTCAACGCATGCGAGTAATGGTCCCGAGAATCTCCATTTAAAAACATTCCCATCGAGCAAGATGTAACGGGCCGCTTGCGCCCGAAGCTTACGAGCCACCCACTTGTTAGACGGTAAGATACCATCGCAGATGTATCCTCGGATGTCATCGAAGCACCCTTTGTCGCAGCCGTATTTCATTTCCTGTGACGTTTCATCCATCTTGACAGCTTTAGTTTCATGAAGGGGGTTGACGTCGGGAGAGGGGGGAATTGAATCCTCGTCCATGGCTGTTGCTTCCTCTTCAACATTTGCGGGATTTTCGTCCTCGTTGACTGCGTCTGTTTCCGTTTGAGATTCGGGTCCTTTATCTGACGTGTACGTCTCGTCTTGGACTATTCAATTGTTGGTTATGGCTTTTTGTTCTTCGATGTTGTCCTCAGCGGCGTCTGGTGCACTGGCATTCTCCTTTGCTTTCCTGGCGGCTTAAGATCGAGTAACTACACTCACCATTTCTGAAAGGGTGATACTCGGGTGCTCGATAAATTCCACCGGGATAATCCGCTTCAAGTCTGGATCGGAAGTAGATGCGAGATTTGCTATTGCATCAGCCGAAGTGTTTTTTCCTCGCGGAATACTGAGCATGAATTCTTTGAACTGCGGAGTCAAGTCTTTAACGACCTTTAGATATGCTTCCATACAATCGTCTTTAGCAGCGTATTCTCCACTGAATTGGTTTGCAACTAACTGTGAATCGCAAAAAGCGCGAATGCAGTCAATCTTGAGTCCTTGCGCGAGCTTTAATCCAGTAATGAGGGCTTCGTACTCTGCTTCATTGTTGGAGGCACAAAAACCTAGGCGAAAAGATTGTTCAAGTATCTCGCCCATCGGTGATGTCAGACGTATCCCAATTCCTGAGCCATTTTTGGATGACAAGCAGTCAACGTGGATAAGCGCATCAATCGTATAGAATTGACTTTGGCCATATTGTCTTCGGCCACAACTTCGGCCGTATTGGCTTCGGCCACGACTTCGGCCGTATTGGCTTCGGCCGCGACTTCGGCCGTATTGGCTTCGGCCACGACTTCGGCCGTATTGGCTTCGGCCGCGACTTCGTTGGCTTAGGCCTTAGCTGCTTAGCTCTGGCCTTATAGTCTTCGACAGCTTCGTTGGCTTAGGCTTTATCCGTTTCGTCGTATTTCTGTACTTAGTCATTTTCCATTGATCTCAGCTGGGTGGAATTTAACCCCAACAGTGATAAGGATCGTTGGTACTGCGGTTACTGCTTCTTACTTTGGTCTTGAGTTGTGGTTTAGCTCTCCAGCTGCATTTGGAAGTTTCGATTTATTTTCGGGGTTGGTCCTCTTCTTAGTCTAGTGACATCTCTCGGCATGTGGCTGTTTCTGATCTGTTTAGAGAGTATGGTTGGGATTCATCGATTCTTTTGATGCGTCTGTAGCTTCTCGGTGTTGCAACTCCATATCCCTTTCGTATCCTTTGCGTTTTTTGTATTTGTCCTGTTTCACCGTAACTTCTAACGTTGTTCTAATTTTATATGCGGTAATCGTTCACATGTTTTCAATATGAAAAGTTTGAAAAAAAAAAAAAACACTGTATTTTTTATCAATTCTCATGGCCGTTTTGATATTTAAAGCCGACTAGGTATAAATTAGAACAGGAAAAAAATAATGCAAAAAAGAAGCGAATAATCTTAATTCGATGTTTAAGAACTAAAATAGGACGAACCAGAAACATCATAAACAACAAACATAGCATGAACAGTGACAATTAACAATCATAATCGACAATATAACATATAGAGACATGGAACTGATTCTGACTCATCAGTTTGCAGCATAAACCACAATAGGGCTTCTCACAGAATGGATACCATCAGACCAGATCAGATGTGCAGACACAAGCTTTCCAGCTTCGGGACCTTTGCCTGAAACGGTCACCGTGAAAGACTTCTTCTCGTACACCGACTTGAGAGACAATATATTGGGAACAACCTTGACTTTGAGTTTAGATCCGACTACTTTTGCTTTGTAAGTAGTGTTAGGCATACCGACGTTTGTGACTGTTCTACGGAAAGTCACTTTGAATGGTTTTTTCGTCGAGACTTGAGCTGTCATGGAAGGATAGTTTAGGTTTCGGGGTAATGATTTAGTTTGTTCTTTAGTGCAACTGCTGCTATCACCAGAGATGAGTCTTAAGTTCTTTCCGGTGTAGTTCAAGCCGCAGAGAAAGGCGATGTGGTCGAATTTATTAGCCTCATAGACGAGTCCAGGATGAATAGCGGTTATCGGATCGACATGGCCCGCTCCATAAGCAAACTCTGCCATCTCGTTGAACGGAGAAGATGCATTCATTGGCCAAGCTGCAAGATACCGCAACAAAACAGAGTATTATAAAGATTTCTTGCAATACAAGAAAGTTATGTTTCCAAGAAAAAAGATCTAGAGTGTTACACAAAAAGAGTGAATCTTGTTTTGCTTACCGGTAGTCATGATGGCGGATTGGATCATGGAAGGAGACCAGCGAGGGTGAAATGTTTTTATGTAGGCGGCTACACCAGCAACGTGCGGACAAGACATTGAAGTCCCGGTGACAACAGAGTACTTTACACGTCTTGTGTCTGATTTGCTCGGTGGAGCATCAGGAGAATAAGCCGCGAGAATCTCTGTTCCCGGCGCAGTAATATCCGGCTGCAATTCAAGTTAAACATTCAATCAGAAAAAGAGATGTTAGGAAAACCGATACGAGTCATTTAGATCTTCTCCGTTTCTATATATACCTTCAAAATATCAGGAATGATGAAGTTTGGACCACGAGAAGAGTAAGAAGCAATGACGGGAGCTGTCTGCTTAAAGATTGTGTCACTTTTCAGAACAGCCGCTTTGGGGTTTCTGGCCAAAACAAAGAAAATGAAGCTTTGAGATGGAGAATTTCTAAGAAAAATAATGAAACAGAGAAGACGAGCTTTACTTTGTGGAGTTCATATACGAGAGGACAGTGTTATAGTCGTCTTCCGATAGAACAGAGACTGGGAAAGAGAAGACAGAGGCGACGTCTACTCTGCTGCTCTTAGCAATTGACGCGACAGCTCCCATAGATTGAGCTTCATCGGGGTTTTCCGTGGAATCGCATAACACAATCTTTCCTTTCACAAGTTTACTGTCTAGACACCCTGGTGAGCAGAACCTGAAACCGCAAATACCATTTGAAATGGCTTTGTTAAGAGCAAAAAGGTATGAAGATAAATGTTTCTTGGGATGAAAGTTACCCGGCAGAAGCAGCACCGCAACTAGTTGAAGCTGATCTTCCGTACACCAGAGGGTACTTTGTTCCGTTAAGATCAAACGAATTTACTGATCTTCCCTGTTTCACAACAACGCTTAATGTTAAAAGAGGACAAGATTTATAAGATGATGATTTGTTTTAAAAGACCAAAGATGTGTTTCTTGGTTGGTACTCACGACAACTGTCTTGCCATCTCCGAGAACGACTTTGGTGATGAACGCGCGATTCGTATTACTAGCAGCAACTGTGAAGATCCACGGCGCAATGCTCGAGATCGTACTAGGTTCTGGACCACTGTTTCCAGCGGAATTCACTGTAAGGATACCTTTGGCCATGGCATGGAATGCCCCGATCGCGGCCGGGTCCACCTCGAACGGCGAACCGTAATCACCACCGACGGAGATTGTGATGATGTCAACGTCATCCGCTATCGCATCATCGAATGCAGATAGAATTGCGTCACTGGCGCATCCAAAGGGTCCCGGTTCACATATTTTGTAAACCGCTATTCTTGCGGCTGGAACGCCACCTCTCGCGGTTCCATTGCCGAGTCCGTAAAAGCTCACATCCTTAACAGCATTTCCAGCCGCAGTGGAGGCTGTGTGCGATCCATGTCCCATGTTGTCCCTCGCTGAATGAGGAAGCCCCTCCCGTTTGGGTGTGTAGTACCGTGCTCCAATAAGCTTGCTGTGTAGAATAAACCGACCATTCACACATTAAACTACAAAATTGACAAATCTTTACGCAATTTAATTGTATGATCAATTCGAATAGTTTTATACTTGTTGCAGGAGAAGTTTTTGCCGCCTTCACAGACACCTTTCCATTTCTTAGGAGGAGGACCAAAGCCTTTGCCGCTAAAGCTGTCCGATTCAGGGTAGATTCCACTGTCGATAACACCGATAATAGTATCGCTCTCGAGGCTAGGGTTTCGTTTCGTTCTTTTACCTTCCTTAAGGCCCATGAAATTCCAAGACCTCGTCGTTTGGAGATTCAGTTTCTTGCTAGGAAACACTGACACAACTTCTTCCATACCTATGAAAATGGATACAAATTTAAAGAAATGTTATATTTTCACGGAAAAAAAAAACACATAAAGGTTAATTATAAACATATATAAAGAAGAATAGTAATTGTGACAAACAAACAAAAGGGAGAGAAGAGTAGTAATTTGAATCTCGATAACTATTTATGAAACTTTTCGGTCTGAATTTAATAGGGCACTTACTTGCCAGTATCTCTCTTTCGGATTCGGTAAGCCGGGCAGCGAAACCGTTGAAACTCCTTTTATAACTCCTAACCAATCGATTTTCGATCGAACTACACAAAAGAAATACATTAGTTGTATGAACTTTATAGATCGATGACTTTGATAGATACAAATGAAATCATATACAAATAATCAAATCATCTATAAAATGTAATTTATCAGTTACACTTATTCCGTTAAATAATAATAACCAATATGGCACCTCTCTCCGGTGACCTCTTGAAGAATACTAGTGTGATGGGACATTGGCATGTAGTCAACACGAGCAGGAAGTGCACCCATGTATACTATATGCACCTGCAAGGATTATCATCATCATTATATTATTATCATAATCATCAATTCATCATCATAGTTTGTCATTATAAGTCAATAATTATAATCAAAAGATGATCATGGTTATTAACAAAGGATGATTTGTGCAATTACCTGTTTGTCTTGATCATTTTCGGCTGCTGACACAAAACTCACAAGCAAGACAAAGAGACATGAGAGGAGACAATAGGAGCCAGCAGGTTTTGCCATTTTTCTTTATTGATTAAATTAAATTAAATTTTATTAGATTGTGAGAATGAAACGATTATTTATAGGGAGATTATGTACAGGGTCTAAGAACGCAATCAAAGTCCTTTAAGTTTGTTTCCATAATTATTAATATATTAATGGCAATATAATGTATTTTCCATATTAATGATTTTGATTGGTGCGTTTAATTTGCTACCGTTTCTTATTCCACTATTCCTGCATCATCTTGTTTATCCTTGTTCATGAATATAGAAAAATATTAAATAGAAAGAACCTTCGTTTGACTTGATATTTATTCTCGTTAATAAATAAATAAAAACATTTAAATTCTCATTATAGTAGCCACTAAAATTATTTGGCAATTCTAAAAAATGTGGGAATGTATGTTCTGAATTCTGTTTATTATGGCAGCAGGCAGCCTAATCATGTGAGGCAGGTTAGTCATTTGAACATACACGAACGAAATATCCTCCACGCGAAGATTTTTTTTTTGTTTAACTAATTACTTTTGCAGGCGATGTATCTAAATCATTTGGAGAGGTAATAGAAGTGTATCGAAGAAATTAAGAACTGCATCAAAGATTTTTTTTAATGGGTCTACCCTGCTACAAAATAAAGGCCAGCGAAACCCTAAAATGCTGATGCAGAACCATCGGCATAGCAAAAACTGCCGCCGCCGCGCTGAACTCCGGAGGCCATAGAAACCACCGGCTAAGTAGGTGCAAAATTGTTGAAGCTTTTTTTATCCAAGCCTAGATCGCTGGCCTAGGAGATGAGTTTCCCGAACCATACTCGCCAATCAGAACCGAGACCTTACCATGCCGAGATAGTCATCGGACTGAGAGGCGGGCCAACAATCCGAGTGACACAAAACCTCCAATCGCAGCAAATGATTCAACCCCAACCGTCACCAAGCGGAGCAAGCCATCGAGAAGTGGCGAGGTGGAACAGAAAACTTCCACAAAAGCCCGAAGCTCGGCAAGAAAGGCGAAGGAAAGCGCGGATCCAAGGAACGAGACAAAGGCTTTACCTATAACACGGGAGCAAGAACGGCGGTAGAGGGAGAAAAAGATCCCATGAAACAGATCCAGCCTGGAAAACGCAACCAAACGGTATATCCGTCATCCTCAAACAAATATGCCGCTCAGGAGAGACATCTGGCAGGTTGACAACCAAGGGACCAATCATCGCCATACCACAACCGCGGCTTCAGATCCACTACCATATCGCAACATCGAACCGAGCCACTCCGAGAGCATCACAAACAGAGACCACGACGAGATCTCAAAAAAAAAAGCTAATCTGACCGGATCCTATCATCGAAGATCCGACAGGAGAACATCACCAGGACACCACCCCAAAGCCACCGCGAGAGCTCTACGGAACCACCATGCACCGCCGACGAAGAACATGATAGACCGTCAGAAATTCATCGTATAGGGAGCATCACCGTGAATGAAGTGCCGTAGGCTGCAAAAAGATGGAGGTAGAGCCTCTCACAATGCGCAAAAACCATACACCAGGCAAACAAGAAGAAGAGAAAACGGCGACTAGGGCCTACGGTTTTTTTGTAGAGAGAAGATAAGAAAACTCTCTATTCTCTCTCTTCCCCACCTATCAAAGAATTTGATCCCTTAAGAATGTGATCACTTGATAAAAAAAACTATATTATATTTAGATATATTTTATGCCTATTTCATATTTATCTTTAGATTTTGCAACTAAAATATTATATTGTCAATATACATCAGTTTGACTTACTATAAAATAGAAAATAAATATTAACTGAATCACAATTAATTAAGCAATGATTATCGAAAAGTATGTAGCTGTATAATATTTATGTATCGGCTTCTCTTTCGTCCACACGACTGGCTTCTTTTGTTGTCGATTTCGTCTAAAATCAATAGCAACAATTGCGTCAAGATTATTAATAACCTAAATCAAACCAAAGAAAAGTTAGGTGGTCGTCGAAAAAATAATCTGGTTTTTGCCCCGTCATAATGTCGTTAAAAACTCGATGAACCCTAAATTCAATTTTTGTCTAAAGAGAACAAGTGTTTCAAGTGTCGGGTTAAGAGAAAAAGAGATGGGTTTGAAGCCTTATGTTTCATTTAGAGGTTAGAGGGTGTTCTTAAGAGGTTTTTGGTTAATGGGTTCATTTGGATCCCCTAATCCTGTTTTGTTAAACACTAATTTTTAAGGTAGTTGTGGTTTAATTAAATTCATTTTCAGTTTTTGTTGAATTTAAAAATTCATGTTATCTGGCGATGAATTTAATTAGTCTATGTTGAAAAATTAAGATTCAAACAAAAGAAATAGTTTATGTGACCCAAATTGGAGTAGCCTGAGGATATGCCAATCCAATTAAAAATAAAATAGAGGAATTCCAATAAAATATGTTTTTGTTCCAAACATACTATATTGGATTTTTTTTTCAAAAATACCTTTAAAAGTTTTGTTTTTATAAAAATATGATAAATACTAAAAATAATTTTTAAGGATTTATAATTTAAATTTTTGGGTTTGTGATTAGTATTTTGAGTTTAGAGTTTAATTTTTATGGTTTAAAGTTTAGTTTTAAGGGTTTATGATTTAGTTTTGAGGGTTTAAAGTTTAGTTTTAATTTTGTGATATTTTTGGAAAAATAAAAACCTTGAGTGGTATTTTTGGGGAAAAAACTAGTAATGATATATTTGGAACAAAAACTTATTTTTGTGGTATTTTGGAGAATTGCCCTTCAAAATAAAGTTCTGACTAGATTTTGACATGCGCCAAGCGCATGATTAAATTATTAAATATGTTGACTAATCGATTTTAACATATATAAATTTGTAATATTTAAACGTGTATGAAAAAGTATATGAATTTTAACATCTATAAACGTACAAAAATGATATGTATTGTGTATAAATGTAATAAAGTTGAATACTTTGATCAAACATCTGTTAATGCTATTAGTTTTAATATTTTATGTGTAAAATCGATCAAAACATATGCAAATGTTATTTATTTCAATATCTTTTAAGTGTAAAATTGATCTTCATTATTCGTGTAAATTATAGAGCATACGATAAATCAGATAAATTTTAGATTTATATGAATTTATGGGACATTACAAACGAAAAAATATATGTTTTCCAATAATGAATTGTATAAATATTTGCAAGTGTGATTAAATATGTATAATAGACTACATGATAATAAAAATATTTGTATATTATACTAATCTAAATACGTATATACACAATAGATAATATTGTTATAAATATAATAATAAAAAGCTTGTTAATATATCAGAAAAACTTAAAAATAGATGATATGGTAAGTCTAAAATATTACATTATATTTAGTTAGGTTTAAATTTGTAAAATGTGTATTAATGGGCTTATGTTATAAAATTAATGAGAATATGTAGAGATTTCTACCATGACATATAATTTTAATTGAAATGTTCTGATTGGTTAAATTAAATGACATGTGTCATAAAATGCTCTTTGAACGACATCTATGATTTTTTGTGAATGTCTTCTCTATTAATATAGGGACAACTGCAAAAATGCCACATTTGAAAGTGACTTTTACAAGCATGTCATTCCCATGTGGCCATTTTCATTTGTGTCACTTTTTACAAACAAATTGTCTACTTTATCCCTGTCAAAAAAGTCATGGATCAAACTTTTTGTTTTCTCTCTCTCTCTCTCTCTCTCTCTCAACTCTCATCGATCTCTCTGGGTTGGAGATCTCTCACTCTCAAATCTCTCCTCGTCGATCTCTGATTCTCTTTCTCGTCGATCTCTCTGGCTTAGAGATCTCTCATCGTTGATCTCTGATTCTCTCTCTCTCTCAACTCTCATCGATCTCTCTGGGTTGGAGATCTCTCACGCTCAAATCTATCCCCGTCGATCTCTGATTCTCTTTCTCGTCGATCTCTCTGGCTTGGAGATCTCTCATCGTTGATCTCTGATTCTCTCTCTCTCTCTCTCTCTCTCTCTCTCTCTATCTCTCTCTCTCTCTCTCTCTCTCTCTCTCTCTCTCTCAACTCTCTTCGATCTCTCTGGGTTGGAGATCTCTCACGCTCAAATCTCTCCTCGTCGATCTCTGATTCTCTTTCTCGTCGATCTCTCTGGCTTGGAGATCTCTCATCGTTGATCTCTGATTCTCTCTCTCTCTCAACTCTCATCGATCTCTCTGGGTTGGAGATCTCTCACGCTCAAATCTCTCCCTGTCGATCTCTGATTCTCTTTCTTGTCGATCTCTCTGGCTTGGAGATCTCTCACCGTTGATCTATGATTTTTCTCTCTCTCTCTCTCTCTCTCTCAACTCTCATCGATCTCTCTGGGTTGGAGATCTCTCACGCTCAAATCTCTCCTCGTCGATCTCTGATTCTCTTTCTCGTCGATCTCTCTGGCTTGGAGATCTCTCACGCTCAGATCTCTCATCGTTGATCTCTGATTCTCTCTCTCTCTCTCTCTCTGTCTCTCTCTCTCTCTCTCTCTCTCTCTCTCTCTCTCTCTCTCTCTCTCTCTCTCATATCGATCTAGATATAGATCGGATTTTGTCATTTTTTTTGTTACAGATCTGGTTTTTTATTCTCGTAAATCTGGTTTTATTTTATTTGTGTTACAGATCTGAGTTTTTTATTCGATTTGGGTTACAAATGTAGGATTTTTGATTCGATTTGGGTTACAGATCTAGGATTTTTTATTCGATTTTGTTGAATGTAGTAATAAATATGGGTTGTATTTCGGGTAAATCTCAATTTGTCAATTTGGGATTGATTTCAATCTCGGTTAATTTTGTTGTTGAATGTTCTTCTTCTTTTCATTTTTTCTTTTAATTTTATCAAATGATGTTCTTCTTTTTTATCCTTATTTTTGTCTTACAGTTTTGTAATTAAAATGTTTTGTAAGTTTTAAAACATAATTAAAATGTTCTATAACCTAATTTTCATGTTAGAATCTCTGTTAGATAGACATCTTCTAAAACTGGAGACGATTGATCTCTGTAACTGCGTACAAAAGTGTTTTATGAGTTTTTTTAATAGTTTAATAATGTTTTTAAACAGTTTTATTAGGTATTTAAAATATTTTATAAGGTATTTAAAAGGTATTTAAAAGATGCAAACACTCCAAGTGCTCTCAGAAATTTATGCATCAACAGAGACAAAACAAGAACAAAAGTATTCGTGTAAGAATTGATCAGACTAT
The DNA here is from genome assembly GCA_900406555.1 of Pseudoturritis turrita. Taxonomy (NCBI): domain Eukaryota; kingdom Viridiplantae; phylum Streptophyta; class Magnoliopsida; order Brassicales; family Brassicaceae; genus Pseudoturritis; species Pseudoturritis turrita. The sequence goes on along the minus strand of OVBL01000203.1, from coordinate 191,833 downwards.
GTAAACAACAAAGTCAAACATCACAAGAAACAATAAGGTATTATAATGTTTTATAATATTTTTAAAAAGTTTTATAATGTATTTAAAAGGTTTTATAAGATACTAGATAAAGGACCCGCATATATGCGAGTTTGTAATCTAATATTTTATAAACTGTAAAAAAAATTAATCAATTAAAGTAGAAATAAAAATTAAATCACCCGTAAAAAATAAATAAAATAAAATTGAGAACGTTGATGTAAAACCACTAATTCAGAAGCCTAACATTTATTTATTTACTTTGATTATTTTATTATTTGATTTTCAATTAAATTTATCACATATTTTCAAATTATTAGTTTTCCTATTCTATTTGAATTATTAATATTACTTTTTAATCCATTTTTTAAATCTTGATGAATTTATTCTCATGTTTTACTTGAATTATTTTGACTCCTTTAATATTTTATAAACCGCACAAAAATGGAAAACAAAATCACATCGTCCATAAAAATAAATAAAATAAGATTGAAAACATCGATGTGAAACCGCTCATAAAAAAGCATACAAATTATTTATTGATTTTGATTCTCCTACTTTTTTTTATATTAACTGAATTTTCAATTAATTTTTTCACATATTTCTAAATTATTAGTTTTTCCTATTCCTATTTAAATTATGTTTAGTTTTTATTATGTAACTACTCATATATCTTTTTTAACTTTTGACAAATCGATTTACGTATTTTTATTTGAATTAGACTTACTCACATTTTTTAATTATTTTTCTTTTCAGTTATGAATCAAGTATTATATTTCTTCCAATGAAAAACGAATTATATGTGTTTCATCACTTGGTTTCTTAATTTTTATAATTTTCACAACATGAGAAACTTTCGAAATAATTTTCTTCTCATACATCAATTTTACAATATTTAGGATGTCTACGTAATGGTAGGTCTTTGAAAAAACCACAATACAATGTACATTTTTTAGTCTGATTTCAAAATATAATGATATTAGATTTTTTTAAAATAATTTTTTTTATTTTGACATGTGGTTAATGCTAATTGGAAATAAAAATTTAGAAGAGGTTATTGAAAATTTAAATTGCTTGGTGGGAAGATCAAGAGAGTACAAAATTGTTTAAATAAAGGTGAAATATTATAATCCTTAAAGATTTGGGTATGTAAACATAATTCTATTCAAAAGATTTTTACACGTGTATTTAATATTCTAATAAAAAAATGTGTTTGATTTTTTTTGTCATATCTATTTCTATTTAAAATCAAAAATATATGTAAGCATGTATATATGTAGTTTATTTACTTTTTTGTATGAAGTACTAAAATAAGCTAATTGAAAAATGTTGAGATATGTTTTTTTTATTGAATAAGAGAGTAATCGATGGTTTTTCTAATTAAAAAGTTGAAATAAAATTTGTGGAATAGATTATTGAAATTTGAAATTTCTTGGTAAGAAGATTGAGAGAGCACAAAAACTTGTTATATAAAAGAAAAATATTATAATCTTTGAATATTTGGGTATGTAAACCTAAGTCTATTTGAACTCAAAATTTTTTTACACGTGTATTAATTAATATTCTAATGATAAAATTTTGAAACCTAATGCATCTTAATAAACGTAAAGGAAAAGAGGAGGAAAAAGAATGGTTGTACGAAAAAATAAAATCGAGACATATAATAAAGTTAATATTTAAAGGAATAGACCATGCTTATCAAATTATTTTAATGAATTATTTATTAGAAAATAATTAATTTTTTTGATATATGTTGATTTTTATAATCTACTTGATAAATATAAATATATAAGTTTAAAAAGAAATAAGATTTGTGTTACATATGTCAAAATCTAATTGGAAAAAAAAAATTACATGTGTCAAAATCCGATCGACCGGCTAATTTTGAAACCTAATTCATCTTAATAAACGTAAAGGAAAAGAGGGAGAAAAAGAATGGTTGTACGAAAAAATAAAATCGAGACATATAATAAAGTCAATATTTAAAAGAATAGACCATGTTTATCAACTAATTATTTTAATGAATTATTTATTAGAAACTAATTAATTTTTTTGATATATGTTGATTTTTATAATTTACTTGATAAATATAAATATATAAGTTTAAAAAGAAATAAGATTTTTATTACACATGTCAAAATCTAATTGGAAAAAAAAATACATGTGTCAAAATCCGATCGACCGGCTAACACTTGTCACGATCTTGTTAATTACGAAATTTGATGCATCAAGCTTTATATAATAAGACTAGGTTTAGGACCCGCATATATGCGGATTTATAATTTATTATTTTATAATATGTGAAAACAAATAACATGAAAAATAGTAAAAAAAATCAGATCCTCCGTTAAAAAAATTGAAAACTCTAATATGAAAGGAAACCACTAATTGAGAAGTGTAACACTTATTTATTTATTTTGATTCATTTATTATTTTATTTCCAATTTAATTATACAACATATTTTAAAATAATTAGTTTTTCATATTCTGTGTATTTGCGAGTTTATAATAAGATATTTTACGACTCGTGAAAAAAATCTCAAACACTAATCGAGAAGCCTAACATTTTTTGTTTTTTTCAATTAAATTTTACATATTTTCAAATAATTAGTTTTTTCTATTTCTATTTGAATTAGATTTACTTTTAAATATTTTGCTACTCATATATCTTTTTTTTTTTTAAATCTTGCTGAATTGATTCTCATCTTTATATATATATTTTTAATTGTAATATTATATAACCTGTGAAAAAATGCAAAAAAAAAAAAAAATCAGATCATTCCTCAAAGTAAATAAAATAAGTTTCAGAACGTCAATATGAAAATACTAATAGAGAAGCATAACCATTATTTAGTTATTTTGACTTTCTTATTTTTATTATATTATTTGAGTTTCAATCAAATTTGTCACATATTTTCAAATATTTTTTTCATATTTTTATTTGAATTAAGTTTGTTCTTTTTTATTATGTAGCTACTCATATAATTTTTTTCCAATATCTTGACGAATTACATTTTATATTTCTATTAGAATTAGATTTACTGATATTCTAAAATCATATTTGACTTTTTCTTTCTGAATCAACATATTATCTTTTTTTCTAATGAAAAATAAATTATAAGTATTTTATCATATTTTTTTTAATATTTATGTTTTTACTATTCCTATTTGAATTATGTTTACTTTTTATTATTTAGTTACTCATATATATATATATATATATATATAGATTTTTTACGAAACAATTTTTTTTCAAATTGATGAAATGAAAATTTGTATTCCTGTTTGTAATATAATTTAAAGTTATAATGGTATTATGTCTTTAAAAAATAGATATGACTATTTTGACAGGTGGCAAAATCTAATTGGAAATTTTTTTTACATGTGTCAAAATCTGACCGACTAATTGACACGTGTCGCGATCATGTTAATTACAAAGTTTGACACATCAAACTTTATATAATAAGATTTAAAAAATTTTATAACCTATTTAAAAGGTTTGATAAGGTATTTAAAAGACTACTCCTCCAAACACTCCAAATGTTATACCTTCAAAACTAAATCTTAGTTAAAAGGTTTTATAAGGTATTTAAAAAGTTTTATAAGCTATTCAAAAGCGTTTCCGATTCTTCTTCTTCCGCGATTGCGTTTTCTCTTCCTCTTTTTTCTTTTTCTACCTTTCCTGGATACCCGAAAGTTGACTTTTCACCGTTCTTGACCTAACACAGGTCGGATCTTCAACAAATCGGATCATTAATCGGGTTAAACAATTTTTCTTCTTCCCAAATCCACCAGATCCAATCTCAGATCCATATTCATCGTCAAACGCACCACCATATCAACAACAACTCTTTTTCGAATCTTCTCAGAGGAGATCGCGACAGAGTTCGGAGACGGCGAAATCGGAGACAGAGAGATCTGAGATCGGAGACGGAGAGATTTGAGATCGGAAAAGGCGATTTTAGAAGAATTTTCGAGTTGGGAGGCAAGATTTGAAAAAATCATTACAAAAAGTTAGGTTAAAATGAGTCAAAGTATAATATGGGGATATGGAAAAAATGGAGTGGCACGATTGTAAAGATTTTTAAATAGTGGTATTTTTGCAAAGTGACAGTTGAGAAGTGATATATCTCAGAATTTTTCATTAATATATATATAGGATAATTAAGTTTTTAAAGCAGCATAGCTATAGAACGGATTTTAAAGTTCTTCCAAATTAACTAAATAAAAAAAAAACTAAGTGAGTGTTAAGCTAGTGACGAATTTTCGAATTTTCGAATCTTCAAAAAATCATGCGTTTCTAAATCTCTTAGTTGAATTTCCACTTTAAAAGAAACAAAATATTTCCGACAAAAAACGTATAGATTTCGAGCTTTCAACCTAAATTTTTTCGATTAACCTAAAGAGAGACATTTTCATATTCAATTGACGTGGCTCATTAGTCATAGTCATTAGCCATTACCATTGCCACACCCAGGAGACAATCATTGCCCTATGCAATAATAAAGCTCAAGTATTGAAAATTCCTATAATACCCCTTGGAACATGCTCTTACTTTTTGCCAGCCTGCTTGCGAATCATTAACTGCCACATCAGCACCGTAACTGGAGCTTTTGTCTTTTTCTAAAACACGACGTCGTTTCTATCCTCTGACACAAATGCCTGTATAGATACGTACACCACGCGTATATATACACGTATATAAACTTTATTTCTCCTCTCGAAGAAGAAGGAAGAAGAGAAAAGAAGAAAGCCCAACAAAATTAAACAATTCGTCAGAATTTCCATTTTCCAGCATTGATTGGGAGAGAAAACAAGATTCTTCATAGATTGTTTAAAAAAAAGAAACGAATACAAAGTTTCTTCCTTTCACAGATCTGAAGCGAGGCGTTGAAATTCGACTTCTCGATTCATCCGCCAGCGAAAAGGGGTAAACGATCGTTGTTCGTCTTCTGAGTTTAACTTGGAATCGTCTTAATTTCGTTGGATCTGTGGAGCTCTGATTCTGGGATTTTGTTTTTTTTTATTTCAATGTGTAGGTCGGAAAAGGGAAAAATGGCGCATAGGGTAGATCAGGAATACGATTATTTGTTTAAGATCGTGTTGATTGGTGATTCCGGTGTTGGGAAATCGAACATTTTGTCGAGATTCACAAGGAATGAGTTTTGCTTGGAATCTAAATCCACTATCGGTGTCGAATTCGCCACCAGAACTACTCAGGTGATTCGATATTTTCTCTTAAATTACCTGCCCATGGTGCCGAATTCACGTGGGAGCCAATTTCAGAATATTTTGTTTTTTCTGTTAGAATCAGAGAAAGTAGAGCAGATAATGTTCAGATTTCACGTGATTTAGGGTCAGGCTTAAAGCTGTGATTTTGGGATAGTTTTTTTTAAAAATTTCTACTTGCTCGTCTCTGTTTCTGATTTATCTTTTAGCTCTAACCCATAAGTTTTAGTCTATAGATACAATAAACTTGTGACACGAATTTCCTAGCTGCAATTTGCTTACATTCTTCAATGATGCTTTTTTGGTTTACCTGCAGCTTCATGATCTCATTAGTCTGTTTTGTTTCTTTGAAGTTGCATCCTCTTTAGTCTATTGATTTGGGGTGGATTTAGGTTAGTCTAAGGAACACACCGTCTGCTGTACACCAATGTTCACAAGGGGGTAGTTTTTATTCGTTTTGTTGGGTCAAAGAGTTTTATGTTTGAGAATATTCAGGGGATTCTTCTTTCAGGTACTGGATAAAGTCGATCGCTCTCTTGTCCTGTTGAGAATTTTTCTTTTCTTTTCAAGACAGAATCTTAGTTGTGCTGGCCATAAATCATGACCGATGCTTTTGCTCAATTTAAGTCTATAAATGGATGGTCGTGAGGGGCAATTGAAAAAAGAAGATTCTCACAACTTGTCCTCAATAATTCCTTGTAACTCCTGATTATTATTGCCATTTGTCATGCATGACCTAGTCCACCTTTAAACCCTCTTCAAGTCAACCAATAAAATTACAAGAAGAGAATTTAATGATGCACAGTAACATAGATTATACACTTACGCAGTTGCATACAGAGAGTTGCATTGAAATATTGATGATTAATGTTACTGAGATGATTTTAACAAATGGGGATCATATTTTCTCAAAGCGTAGATATACACTCTTTAACTTTTGATTGTTGAAACATTAGCAATCTTGTTCATGATATGGACATGCTTCAGCCCTTGATATCTAACTCATCGTTATTGTCAATCCCTGTGATTGTATTATGGACACACAGGTGGAAGGAAAAACGATTAAGGCCCAGATCTGGGATACCGCAGGTCAGGAGAGGTACAGGGCCATTACCAGCGCTTATTACAGAGGCGCAGTGGGTGCACTTCTTGTCTACGACATCACCAAGAGACAGACCTTTGACAATGTCTTGAGGTGGCTGCGTGAACTGAGAGACCATGCAGATTCCAACATTGTGATCATGATGGCTGGGAACAAATCTGACCTGAACCACTTGAGATCCGTTGCTGAGGAAGATGGTCAGAGTTTGGCTGAGAAGGAAGGTCTCTCTTTCCTGGAGACATCTGCTCTTGAAGCAACCAACGTCGAGAAAGCGTTTCAGACCATCTTAGGAGAGATCTACCATATCATAAGCAAAAAGGCACTGGCTGCGCAAGAAGCAGCAGCAGCTAATTCCGCAATCCCTGGACAAGGAACTACGATTAACGTTGATGACACATCTGGAGGCGCGAAACGAGCATGTTGCTCTACCTAAACTAAAGGTAAACTGTTTTTTCGCTTGTTCCCTCTTGAAAGATTCAAACTTTGTTTTCACTGGCTTTTTTTTTTTTAAGTTTTGGCTGATGAAACGTAACTATGCAAGACCATGTAGAATACTTCTGTTTTTATGCTCTTCGGTTGGGGTTTGTGTTCAGTTAAAGCTTGTGAGATTCTTTAGACAGTAAAGCTTGTTAGTAGTATACTTAGAATCTGGTGGTGCTTTTTTTATCTCTTCTTCTTGCGGTTGGTGTGTTCTCTTCATTTCTGGTTTATAAACTCTATTATTTTTCATCTCCGGTTTAGGCCAGTTCGTCTTGGCTTGGTTTAATCGAATCATTGATTTATTTCTTATCAAGTAATCAAGTTCCAAATCCTTTTTCTATGTTACACAATACACACCGAGAGGCTTCTACCAGTAAAGTTTTTTTTTTAATTAATAAGAAGGTTTATATCATTATTTAAAGTTTAAGATTTTAAAATTTATGGCATGGTAACCCGACAATTTTGAAAAACTATGATACAAAGCAATCTTTTTTACTTGAAAGCAAAAATCTTGAATCTTTTGGTAAAAAATTTCATTAGAAATGTATACTGAATTAATTTTTCTGAACAGTTTATTATAGAAAACCAAAAAAATGCTGACCAATTGATTTAGCTCCTTCAATTAACACAAATAAAAATGCAAGTGAACTGCTGTTCTTATCAAATAAGAGAATAGTACCCCACTTAAATAATGGCCAGGATAAATTCTAGGTTGTTTTGAACCGACCAAATTAAATGATTTTGAATAATAATAATTATAATATCATCTTCAAGTAAATAAGAGAAAGTGACGATACATGGAGAAAGATATAAGGAGTGGGGGAGACAGAAACGTCATATTAGCCAACTTGCAAAACTAACCAATTGCATGAACGAAAGTGTGTTCATACTTTTTATACTAATAATGAATTTTTTTACATAGGCAACGTGTGAGTTTTTGTTTTGTTTTTTTTTCTTGCACCTTTGGGCACAAACCAAAAGGCCTTTCAACTCTAAATCATTTCTTATTTAGAATAATTTTGAATTGCAAAATGCTATACACGAAAAATCTTTGTGATTTCTAATCTGCAATGTAACATAACATTTATAATTTTTTTGTAGGTTTCTATCATTCAAAGAAATTAATGTTTATGCATAGTTAGGGCCGACTCAAAATATTTTAGAATTTCATGACGGAAGAAAAATAAATTGGTCATTTTAAATAAATAATTTTAAAAAGAAATTTTGAGGTTTTTTCTTAAACATAATTTTTTTTTTGAATATTTTATATGATATTTTTTATTTTTGGTAAATAAATTTGATAAATTTTATTTGATAAATTTTAAAAAGTAATTAAAAAAGCTGAAACAAAATTTCACGTGTCCCCTAATTAACCCAACTTTTGTGTTTAGCCATTTCATCTTAATCACAAAAATAAAAAGTTTAGATTTAGCAGCGCAAATAGCGTTAGCCATCCATCCCTCGTGATTTTTTATTATAGAAATTTGATTTCACTTCCTTACAAAAATTAAAGTAATTTCAATAAAAATTACAAAAATGATTTAAGTTTTTTTTTGACAAAAAATAATAATAAAAAAAATAAAAGTTTATTTTAGTTTACATGTTTCAGTAAAAGTTAATTTTCTTTATAGTAAAATGTTTTTATGTTTTGATTATTTTGGCTTAAATGAAATTCATTTTAAAGTCAAAATATTATTGAGAATTTTATTTTCAAGATATGATGAATATGAGAAACAAAAGGGAAAAAGAAAACAAAGGCAATAATAATTTTTGTTTGGTTCCCTGCCCAAAGGAGAACCCAGAGATTGCCAAATCATATTCGGTAAACGCACCCAGCAGATAAATTTACTTGTAAGATGAACAAATCATAAAAACTGGAAGAGACCATAAAAAAGGAGACAACTTTTTTGATTCAGATTTTGAAATTTGTTATCTTTTTGGGGGATTTCTGGGCGATCGAATCCTGTCCGAAAGATTGAAACTTTGGAAGATATAAATCGCGAGGTGGGTAGTGAATGGCGCAACAAGGGCAGGGAAGCATGGACCCTGCTGCTCTCGACGACATCATTCGACGTTTGTTAGATTACAGAAACCCTAAGCCTGGGACAAAGCAGCCTATGCTCAACGAGTCTGAGATCCGACAGCTTTGCGTCGTCTCCAAAGAGATATTTCTTCAACAGCCCAGTCTCCTTGAGCTCGATGCCCCCGTCAAGATCTGCGGTATATATAATCTCTCTCCGATTTCCAGCTTCCTGCTTCGTTTTTTCTGGCTGTTTGTTCGATTTGGGATCTGATGATATTTCATGTTTGTGTTTGATTTTGCCTTCTCCTATTTTGTTTTTCACCCAAAAAAGTTTGCATTTTTCTTGGAGATGAGTCTAGTTTTGTGGAAACGTGAATAAGTTCGGACAGAGTTGTTTGTAGAAACGAATAGAATTGAAGTTTTGTGGGAATGTAGAATGGATAAGAGAGAAAGAGATGAAAAATGCATCATCTGATTGCAGCAGCTAATTTTGAAAGAAAGACGAGTAAAGAGGACAAAGAGATCATTATGTTGCCGTGTGACCTCATGAGGTTGAAGAATACTAGTGGTGGGAGAAATTTGTTCTTGAAGCTGAAGGAATATATCTTTCTTTTACCAAATGATGACACTTAATGATGGATGTGTTTGTGGGGCTTAACCCTGTTCTTGGAGTTTTGGAATCTTCCCGAGAGAATCATATATTAATAAGGATCTTAATGGTAATAGAGCTTGTTATGCAAGAGGAAGCAACTTCTTTTTGATCTTTGTTCTAAGATAGCAACCCCTTGTATTGCTTTCTTTGTTTTCCTTCGAACATTGCTGATTATGGTTCCTGTGGATTCCTCGGTTGATGTGTAACATTTTTCTTTGTATTTGTGTTGTTTCAGGTGATATTCACGGTCAATACTCAGATTTATTGAGGCTTTTCGAGTATGGAGGTTTCCCTCCTGCAGCAAACTACTTATTCTTAGGAGATTACGTTGACCGCGGGAAGCAGAGTTTGGAGACTATTTGTCTTCTGCTTGCCTATAAGATCAAATACCCCGAAAACTTTTTTCTCTTAAGGGGAAACCACGAATGTGCATCTATTAACAGAATCTATGGATTCTATGACGAATGTAAACGAAGATTTAGCGTGAAGCTCTGGAAAGTATTTACAGACTCTTTTAACTGTCTCCCTGTGGCTGCTGTCATAGACGAAAAGATACTTTGTATGCACGGTGGACTTTCTCCCGATTTGACCAATGTGGAACAGATTAAGAACATAGAGCGTCCAACCGATGTTCCAGACTCTGGTTTGCTCTGTGACCTTCTTTGGTCTGATCCTAGTAAAGACGTCAAAGGCTGGGGGATGAATGATCGCGGAGTCTCTTACACTTTTGGTGCTGACAAAGTCGCTGAGTTTCTGATAAAAAACGATATGGATTTAGTCTGTCGTGCCCACCAGGTTAGTACATTGTATGAATGTTTCCTCTAGTTTTTTTGGTTTGGAAATCTGAATCTGCTGCTCAAGAACCTATAATGTTCACACAGGTTGTAGAGGATGGGTATGAGTTCTTTGCTGATAGACAGCTTGTGACTATATTTTCTGCTCCAAACTACTGTGGTGAATTTGACAATGCGGGTGCAATGATGAGTGTCGATGAAAGTTTAATGTGCTCTTTCCAAATTCTCAAGCCTGCGGATCGGAGGCCACGGTTCTTTTGAAGAGAGAGAAAGAGGTATATATTTGAGTGTTTCTATAAACTGTTGAACTTCCTCTTTGTTTCAGAATATCAGATTGCTATATGGGTTTCATCTGCAATACTGTAGTTAAAGTTCTTACATCTCATACTGTCCATGACTAGGATTCATCGCATCTCATGTTTCTAAAATTTGAATTACGATAGCGACTCAATTGATGTACATTCCATAGAGCTTTTTTTTAGAGTTTGTGTGGCAACTTCTATGTTTCATGTTTTCTCAAGTCTCTGAACTCGGAGTTGGTAGTGTTAAACATCTGAAAAGCTCTTAAAAGTTTACGGATTCATTAACTAACAAAAGTATTTCTCTCATATGCATTTGTAGCTCTTCACAACCCGAGATAAACCTTTCGGGAAAAGAGAGTAGAAAAGGCGACAACAAATGCGTGGGTTTATAATTTGGAAGCTCCATGAGAGTTCTCCGGAATTGGAACGGCAACAACATATGTTTACATGGTTATCAGATCAGTCGACTCTGCCACTTTTTTTTTTACATGTTATCATCTTTCTTCAATTCAAGTTTCCCTCTTTTTTCCCCCCTCCTTCACATGTTGAGATACGAAATCGCCTCTTGTATATATACCTTATATCTTGTGTCGGAGACACTGGGGGAAGCTTCAGTGCATGGATTATTATAGCAATAATTGTAGTTTTGCTCTTTTCCGTCTCACTGGAATCTTGAAGATGAAAAAACCCTAATGGAGAACCCTGCAGGAGCAGAGCGAGAAAATTTCGTATAGCTGGTTTCTTGGTTCCATTTGAAATTCACATTTTGAAGCTGATCGGATCCGTATCGTCTCCAGTTTAACCGTTCTTCCTGGATTTAGGGTTTCTACCAGAACTTGAGATTCACACGTTGCTGTACAGTCTCATTCAACAGAAAAATATAATGGAGTATTTTAGCACTGCTGTGCTTGGTGGTTGCGTTGCTTGGTTTGCAAGAAAGCACCGTTTTCTCCTCTGTTTCCCCTCTGGAAACCCAATTACTCGCACCACCAAGGCATGTCAATCGGGCTTGACTGGTCTGAAATTCACAAAAACAGCATATTTTTTTAGTCTGGTTCAGAGTACAGTTTGGTCCAAGTTTTTTTTGGCTTTCCTTGAACTTAGAACAATTAATTTTAGGGTTAAATAGCAATCCTAGAAAATGCATCGAAGATTACGTTAACTTGTTTTATGATTATTAATGCATCACAAGGTTGCGTCTTTTCGAGAAAATCGTTTTATCGTTATTAATACATCTTAGAGTTACATCTTAGAGTTACATCTTTTAAAAAATAATCGTTTTATGGGTTATTAATGCATCATAGGGTCCCGTCTTTTTACAAAAATACATCATAGGGTTGCGTCTTTTCGGAAAAAACGGTTTTATGGTTATTAATGCATCATAGGGTCACGTGTTTTCACAAAAACCATCATAGGATTGCGTCTTTTAGAAAAAACCGTTTTATGGTTATTAGTGCATCATAGGGTTGCGTCTTCTCGGAAAAAACTATTTTATGGTTATTAATGCATCATAGAGTTGCATCTTTTCACAAAATACATCATATGGTTGCGTCTTTTCAAAAAAAACCGTTCTATGGTTATTAATATATCCTAGGATTGTGTCTTTTAGAAAATACTATTTCTGGTTATTAATGCATCATAGGGTTGCGTCTTCTCGGAAAAAAAACCGTTTTATGGTTATTAATGCATCATAGAGTTGCATTTTCTCGGAAAAACCATTTTATGGTTATTAATGCATCATATAGTTGCGTCTTTTCGAAAAAACCGTTTTATGGTTATTAATGCATCCTAGGGTTGTGTCTTTCCACAAAAATATATTCTAGGATCGCGTCTTTTAAAAAAAAAAATTCATTTAGAAAATACATAGTTATTAATGCATCATAGGGTTGCGTCTTTTCGAAAAAAACTCGTTTTATGGTTATTAATGCATCCTAGGATTGCATATTTTTGAAAAAATATTTTTATGCTTATTAATGCATCATAGATTGCGTCTTCTCGTAAAAAACCTTTTTATAGTCGTTAATGCATTTTCTCGGGAAAAATCGTTTTATGGTTATTAATGCATCATAGGATCGCGTCTTTTCACAAAAATATATCCTAGGGTTGTGTCTTTTTGAAAAAAAAATGTTTTATGAATATTAATGCATCATAGGTTGCGTCTTTTAAAAAAAACCGTTTTATGGTTATTAATGCATCCTAGAGTTGCATTTTCTCGGAAAAAATCATTTTATGGTTATTAATGCATCATGTAGTTGCGTCTTTTTGAAAAAAAGTTTTATAGTTATTAATGCATCCTAGGGTCACGTCTTTTCAAAAATATACATCCTAGGGTTGCGTGTTTTCAAAAAACCATTTTATGGTTATTAATACATCTTAGAGTTGTATCTTTTCACAAAAATACATCCTAGGGTTACGTCTTTTCGAAAAAAACTGTTTAATGGTTATTAATGTATCCTAGGGTTGCGTCTTCTCGAGAAAAACTGTTTTGTGGGTATTAATGCATCCTAAAGTTGCGTCTTCTCGAAAAAACCATTTTATGGTTATTAATGCATCCTATAGTTGCGTCTTTTCAAAAAAACCGTTTTATGGTTATTACTACATCCTAGGGGTGCGTCTTTTCACAAAAATACATTCTATGGTTGCGTATTTTCGAAAAAATCTGTTTTATGATTATTAATGCATCAAATGGCTGTCTTTAAAAAAAACTATTTTATGGTTATTAATGCATCCTAGAGTTGCGTCTTCTCGTAAAAAAATCGTTTTATGGTTATTAATGGATCATAAAGTTGCGCATTTTCGAAAAAACCGTTTTATGGTTATTAATACACCTAGGGTTGCGTCTTTTCACAATCATGTCTATTCAACTCTACTTATTTTGTTTTGTTCAACATATTATAGTTTATACTTATTTTTATCCTGAAAAAGATATATACTTGGTAACTATTACCAGTAATATAGCATGTTTACTTTCTGGTTATGAATAAATACAAATGATCTTGAAGTACTAGATTTCACATACGTTCAATTTCCAACGAAATATTTATGAAGTAAAAGTCAACAAATACTGATTAAGCAGAAGATTCTTAAAATGCATAATAAATATTTTATTTTTATTTTTGTATGGATGTTTTTCCTTGTAGTCGCTTATTTCACTAAGGGTTGCTTCTTTTAATTTTTGTGTCTATTGAACTCTACATGCTTTTTCGCGAAAGTCCTCTTTTATGGTTGCAGTTTTCTTCTTCTTCTTGTAACCGCTTATTTAATTGAATGTTGCATTTTTAAATTTGTGTCTTTTCAACTATACTTATTTCTTTTCGTACACTATTTTTTCATTCATGGATAATAATTTTAAAAGTCACTCAAAACATAATATTGATTAAAAACGTCATTCTATTATTGGTAAATTATTCAAAAGTATTGATCATTTTACTGTTGTAGAAATTCCTACAATTTTTGATTTGTCTAAGGAATTTTGGAGTTCTTATGAAAATGTATAATTTCTAACCAGATTTAAATATAAAAAGTTAATGAAAATCTAAAGTATATTTTCTCTCAAAGGGGTGGTGCATATAGTGAGTTTTTGGATTTAACAATTCTCTACGGAAACATTGATTCTTTTTACTTGAAAGCAGTTTATTTGGGTTGTATTCATCGAAATATTGATGATGCGTTAACATTGCTACAAGATCCCAAGATGAAAAGACACCCTCAATTGATCTGGCTATCTACTATTTTTAATATAATTTATAGACCATGTTGTGCTTATTGCAGAGCGTTGTTCTCAAACACACAACATGTTAATACTTACTAGCATTCACGGTTTTTTTGTGTGTTGATAATTGGTAATTGTTTTCATTTGGTAAGTACTATGATATGTATTGCAAACACATCTTAGAAATGAAACATGTTATACAAAATTAGTTCCCCCACAATTTTGAAATTAGTTCATGATCTTTTCGATCATAACCGTTATATGGTATTTATTTTGTATCCTACGATTATATCTTTTAATAATAAATAACTTTTTCGGAAATATCTTTATAGTTATAACCTTACTATGGTTATGTTTCTTTATTATTTTATAGGGTTGCATCTTTTTATCAGAACTTCTTCGTATGTACCTTTACGATCATAACCGTTACTATTAGCTCTGGGCATCCCATTCGAACCAAGAAAATCAAACCAACCGAACCGACATTGACGATTTTTGGTTTCAAATCTGTTATCATGAATAACCCGATCGACAACTTTCTAAAAGGCATTCGGTTCACGGTTCGATTCGATTCGACAAACACCAACCAATCGGTTTAACCTAAATCGAAAATCCCTAGGCTAAATAACTTTTTTCGTGCTTTGCTTCATTGGGTTTCTTTCTTTTTCGACAATAATTGTCAAAGAAATTATCTGAGAGACTCGTCATCATCAACTTTGGTTTCTTTCTTTCTACTTTATCTTAAAGAGACAATCGATTTCCACAAGTTTATCTCCATCGATTCATAATCTCATAGAGGCAATCGATTCAGAATGGATTCTCACAAGTTTATCTCCATCCAACTTCTAAATTCAACCTTATTTAAGGTAATTTCTTTGTCACCTCGAGTTTGCTTTAGTTTCGATGGTTGATTTGAATCGAGTCACTTATGGTGTCGTTCGTGGTTGAGTTAAAACTCATTATCTTCTAATTTGTCTTGTCTCTATAACAAATACAAAGCTGATGCTAATTTTTGTGTTTTGTAGATGTCTACTCAGGACATCAACAATATGGAGTTTGAAGGACAAGAAATTCTTGAACCCACTGCCACCGGAAACAAAAGGACTGAAATGCAGAGGCCAAGTGCTTCTGCTCTGCCACCGAATCCAAAGAAGAAGTTGTAAATTTAGCGGAGGAAATTGATTTTGTTTAGTCGTTTGGTAAGTTCTTTTCGGTTTATGAATCATATTGTTTTATATTTGGTAAGATGTTGAGTGACTTTACATATATTAAACTTTGAGATGGTTAAGTTTTTGTTTCTGATTTAGATTAAACTTTGAGATGGTTAAGTTTTTATATTCTTGTAATTTTTTTTACATTTAGATTTCAGTTTCAGTTTCAACTTTATATTATTTTAGATTGGTAAGATGTTGAGTGACTTTCTATTTCATATTGCTTTACATTTGATGAGACATTGAACTGCTTGTCAAAGTGGGAAGAAGGAGATCATAGACATGTGTTGAGCGGAACCGAAATAGAAGAAGAAGATCATGAAAATTTTGGATAATATGTTGAATTTACTCTGTCATTAGTATTTTGTTAATTGCATATCTTTGACACATGATTTTCTTTTGTTAATTTAATTTCTAATTTACACATAGAATACTACTTTTCAACAAATAGAGTACTACTTTTCAATAATTAAACATGTTTTTATTGAACCAATGATAGAGTTTCTTTATACATAATTTTTTTTTTCTTGTGATAAAATAAACACGAAAAATCTAGTTAATTCTCAAGAACCATTAGACATATGATTACTTAATACCACTCACGGTTTTGTTTGTATTGATAATTATTTTGCTGTAAGAATTTTGGTATGTATCGAACAAATCTTAAAAATAAAAAATGTTATTCAAAATAAATTTTGCGCGATTTCGCGTGAGTTCAAGACCTAGTATATTAAATAACAAAACAAAAACATTAACAAAGAATATTGCCATGTAAAGCTAAAATGTAAAAAGTAATTTTTTGGACAAAAATACCTTTTATTACGTGAAAATAGTTAGCAAAAGTGAGAGGTGACACATTATCATATTTTTTCTTTATTTTTCATGTACAGTTTATTGTGCTAACAAAGTTTTACCATATTTTATTGCTTTAATCTCTTATTATTAATTGATTGAATCTCGTAGATTTACTAAACAAAAATTTTGGGCATATGACATGTTTGAATTTAAAAAAAGGGACACGAATTTGTTAAAACAGTTAATAATATATCAAATTAAGAACACATCGTTCAGAATATAATGCTATACTATAATGTTGACCACAACCCCTGCATAAATTAACTTTAAATTCAAAATGTCAAACACTAAATGTCAAACACTAAGCCTTAAAATCTAAACCCAAATTCAAAACAATAAATTTCAAACAGTATAAATATATTAAAAAATCCGAAAATAATGTATATCTTAATTTTGAAAAAAATTGTATAGTCTATGGTTCCATGTAAAACATGTGTCAGTTTATGTGTATATATATATGATACAAATGATTGTACATTCAGAAGAATGTGGGTAAAATTAAACATTAATAAAAAATTTTATCATTTGCGTAGAATAAAAATTAGTGAAATTAATCATTCTCCTAAATTTTTATTATTTAGATTGAAAAATGTGGAAAAATAATATCAGCTCATTCCACTAAAAATGAAAAAAAATCAAATTTGTGAGTAAAATATTCTTCTATTATTTTTGAAGAGAATTGGAGGGATAAATCTACGGGGAATTTGCTAAAAATAACTCAAAAATTTATTTTAAATAAAAATGTACACCCCTGATCTCATGTTTGGCAAAGTAACCCAAATGGATAGTGAAATTACAACTACACCCCTTATGACCAAACAAAAAAATGCAGCACACAATTACTGTTTTAACCCTCGAGAAGTCTGCAACGTAATAGAGAAATCTGCTCTGTAAACTTTAGTTAGAAGTCGAACTCGTAGACTCCACATGAAGTCTAATCTGCACTTTGTAGACTTCAGAAAAAGTCTACTACATAATTACATATAATATTTAAATTTATAAATTAACAAAATTAATTTGATTAAAAAATTATATTCATAATCAAACTATAAACAATTGTGAAGTATAAAAATTAAAATTTCATAAAATTGAATCAAATTAAACCAACAAAGAAAAATTATATTATAAATGAAATACATGCTAATAATGAAATAATACTAAAAGAAGACATGAGATATCAAATAAGCTTATACACAACTATATGTTTAGATATTAATGTGGTCACATGTTGGTAGTTATTGTTGTTTGATATTTATAAGTTTCATGAGTTTATGGTAGTAATGGTCTAGGTTTAGGGATTCATATTTATGGTTTAGGGTTTAGAGTAAACAACTTTGTAGAGATTATATGGTGGGATTTGAGATGATGTTAAATTTTGAGTTATGTATGTGATTTTACGTATGTCTCCGAGTTACGAGTCCGAAATATGGGTAATGGTTTGATATTATAAGTTGGAAACATGTTTTTACATTTAGGGTTAGATTTAGGGTTTATAAATTTTTATTTAAAATGTTAAATTTACATAAAAGTGTTAAATTATGAATATATTAAAACTTTTTGAATGTTTGATATAAGTTTTTATTTAGGATTTTAAATAATCCATTGAAAATTCAATTTAGATTTTTGGGTAGCAGACTTCGGGTGAAATCTATTCTAATTTAGAGACTTCAGGTGAAGTCTACATAGCGTTTAGGGTTTGACATAAAGTTTAGGGTTTAGGAGACTTCAAACGAAGTCTGCTAAACCGAAAATTATTAACCTAACCGGATGTTTTTACCTCCTTATATAAAAGAAAAAGGTAACCATAATTTTGTTAAAAAAAAACTTGAACCCTCTCTCTCTCTCAAACGGCGACTATCTCTCTTCCAGATTTGTAAGCGACACCATGCCATTAGGATTCTTCTTCTTTAGCCTTTTATCTCTGTTTGCTTCTTCTTCTTCTCTTTCGCTGCCGACGATAGCCAAGGCGAAGAAATTTCTAAAGAAGCACATGAAGAAGATTTCGGCTGCGGCTGATTCGTCATCATAGCAAGCTCGTCCTTCACCACCTCCTTCTCTTGAAGTATTATCCTCCGAGGTACGGTCGCTTCCAGCTTCATCTCCTTCTTTCTTATGATCTCTTGTTTTCCCTCTTTTGATTTCTGGGTATTGCATCGCAGTAGGCGTCTTCCTCCGTTGATTTCATGGTGGATAAAGTGACTTGAGAAAGAATCACAAACTGGAAACTTATCATTTTCTGAAAAACGGGTTCTCGAGGTAGGCTATGTGTTTTCATTTTTCACCCTTAATTATCAAACAATAGATTGCTTTGAATCCTTTTGAACAGAAGAGATATCACTTGTGCTTCACATCACTTACGCGTCATTGAATCTCTATGGTTTCAGCTTGGATGTGGTCATGCACTCCCGAGAATCTATGCGCTTCTCAAGATAAGTTGATGCTTCTGAGCTCTATTATATTCTCTAGCCAAAACCATGTTCTTAGATCTTTGATTATGTGTCTCTTTACAATGGATTAATTATTATTATTTTTTTTTTCAACATTATTGTTGTTTTTTATTCTTCTCATTCTGTTGTTTGTTTATATGTTTAATATTTTTTTATCGACATTTTATATGCTTCGTTGAATGTTTGGATAAGTTCTTGTTGATTCATCCATTGACATTGGCTTGGGTTTTATTAAGTATAATATATACAAACTCTCTTTCTCTCTTCCAGATCTGTTAGCGACAAATTCTTCAGAAGAAGAAGAAAGATGGAGAGACAAGGATCGCTATTGAATCCTTCTACTACTCTTCCTTTATGCCATATCAGAGCTAGCTTCTCTTGTTGTTCTTCTTCGGGTAATCTCGTTTTCCTTTGTAAATGTTTCTTCCTTTTTTGTGGAAAATAAATGTGATGGTAGAATTATAGAAATTGTTCGATTGTTAGTGCTTGACTTATTCTTTTTGTAGACAAATGTATGACAGATTTTCAAGATAAAGCAACGTGGTTTCTCGCAAAAAGTAATATTTTTATCAAGATTTGGCTGGTTTTGGTCTACGATTTTTGTTAAATTGAGATTTTTAGATGCTTTTTTGTTGAAATTGTATAAAACTGTTTCAAATTGTTGGGGCTATATGTGACGCCTTTTGATTTTCTTTGGGTCATTGGGTAGGGGCTTAGATACCAATTTGACTTTTTATCTATTAAATTAGAGCATATTTTCTTTGAATCTAGGTCTTTGATGGATGCAATGACAAAACTGATATCGGTATGCTCATGATTTAATATAGGATTAAGTCTTTTTCATGAGTATCTAAGCAATTCTGTATTTTCGTTATTAGTTTATCACAAAAAAATTGTTTCTTAATGTTTCTAGATTCATGACAATGTTCAATTGGTTTTGTAGATGATGTTGTATGTCTTAATGGTCTTTAAACTCCCACCAGTGGAACCACCACCAGAGAGATCATTTTGGGCAAAATATGTGAGTAATACAATAAAGATCTTTTGATGATTCCTTATGTTTTAGGTCTTGATGTAAATTTCGTATGATATTTAGGTGGATGTACTTGATACCGCTGAGACTCGTAGTGATGAACGTCGTGACAGAAGCATCAAACGTGGAGGAACAATAAACAGGTGGACAGGCAAGAGGCTCACAAGTGCAGCAATCTGTGAGGATATAATTTTTGAGAACCATCTTTCGTATATTCAAATGAATGTACGAAAAGAAAGTCTAATTCCATGATTCTTGGTAACTTAAGAGTTTTTTCTTATTTGAGTTTTGTTTTGTTTGAAGATGATGATTTCAGGAATCTTGTCGACCAAGTCCCGCAAGGTTCGGATTCATGAATTTTTTTGCGGAACAAGGTGGAAGGCGCGATTGAATCTCGAGGGTTCCACGTTAGAGAGAACAAGAAAGAAGAAGATGAGGCGGACGAAATCAAAACCAAGGAGATGGAGAAAGGATCCTTGCCAAAGTCTAATCCACAACAAAGCCTTTTATACAAAACATTGGTTATTTGTTGTTCCTTGTTTTGTTTGGTTTGTACCATAGCTCTTGAATCCTTTTTGTTTATTGTTAAATTGGATTGGTGTGTGAATGTCTGTTTCGCTTGTATCCTTAATGACATCCCTCTTGAAGAAGTGGCAAAATATATATAATGAGTCCCACTGTTTTCTCCTTTTTACTCTTTTCTTTTCATCACTATCTTATATTATTATTGTATATGGCCTTGTAGGTGAGTTGAAGAGTATACCAAGAGTAATATCATCCAAAATGCTAGGAACTAGTGCATGTTTGTCTCCGTACGAGCATGAAATCGATGTCTGTTGCAGCTATGTCGTGTAGGTGTAATAATGTTTTTAGGAAGATTCCTCATACTCTCTCTAATCTATCTCTTCTTCTCCTCTTTGAAAACCAAAAGAAAAACAGCTTTGTACATTTTGATCAATTTCTCGATTTGCTGTACTCTAAATATCTATCTTTCATTAAAAATTTATAATACTTGTTGTTTTGTTATATTATAATACATGTTTCCTTCCGAAGATAGTCGTTGTTTAACATTTTCTTATCCAAAATAAAATTGTAGAGAGTAGAATACAATAATATGGCTTCCAGTTATGACTCTAGATGAACCAAATCCAACTTGAACCTAAAATACATACAACGCCTTGTACTTCCAAAATGGTGAGCAAATTTTACAACTTCCATCAAGGAAATGTGAAGTAGGCTACAAACGAAGTCTACTCCGAATTTGAGGCGCAGACTTCATCTGAAGTCTACACAAATGATCTAAATGACTAATAAAATAAGAAAATTAATTCTCTCATAATTATAACACATAAACATGACAAACTCATACATAAGCAAAAACAATAATTAACACACATTTGAGAACAAGAAAATCTAAAAAATTATTATAAATAGGATATAAATGCATTTTTTAATAAAATTTAAAATATAGACTACAAACGAAGTCTGCTCCAGTTTTAACACGCAGACTTCATCCGAAGTCTAAACAAATGAGCTAAAAGCTAATCAAACAAGAAAATTGATTTATGCCATAAATATTATACATAAACATGTTCAACTCATACAGAAGCAAAAACAATAACTAACACACATGTGAGAACAAAAAAATCTAAAAAAAAAATTATAAATAAGATATAAATGCAATTTTAATAAAATTTAAAATACAGACTACAAACGAAGTCTCCGGAGCAGACTTCGGTTGCAGTCTACGTAGCAGACTTCGGGTGAAGTCTGTAGAATTTGTGTTACTTTTGCAATTAAGGCATATCACGAAGTAGACTTCACCCGAAGTCTATAGAGTTTGCAGACTTCGGGTGAAGTCTCCTCAGTAAAAAGCAGGTTAGTTTTGCATTTGACCAAAAGTTTGACTTTATAAGAGCAGACTTCGGGTGAAGTCTGCAAAATAAAAGGTTAGTTTTGCAATTGACCAAAATTTGACTTTCTAGAGTAGATTTCACCCGAAGTCTGCGCAAATACGCGGAAAACCGTAAAATGTCGCAGACTTCAACTGAAGTCTGCTCCGGAAAGGAGACTTCAGGTGAAGTCTGCGCCAAAAAGTGAAGGTTAGATTTGCAATTGACCAAAGTTTGACTTTTTGGAGCAGACTTCGGGTGAAGTCTGCGCCGAAAAGAGGTTAGTTTTGTGTTTGACCAAAATCTCGAATTAAATAAATAGTAGACTTCACCCGAAGTCTACTATTTAATTAAATAAGTCGCAGACTTCACCCGAAGTCTGCGAATTAATGTTTTTCCTTGTCAATTGTTCGAAATTTTGGTCAAATGCAAAACTAACCTCTCCGTACAGAGTAGACTTCACACGAAGTCTGCTATAAAAAGTCAAAGTTTCAGTCAAATGCAAAATTGACCTCGATTTTTTACAGAGTAGAGTTCACGAGAAGTCTGGTTTGAGCAGACTTCATGTGAAGTCTGCTCTGTAAAGTCAAAGTTTTGGTCAAATGCAAATCTAACCTCACTTTTACGTAGACTTCACATGAAGTCTGCACTAGTTTTTTTTTGTTTCCAAAGGAGAACGCGCAGACTTCAGGTGAAGTCTCCTTTAGATATTTTCAAAAATGGTCAATTGCAAATCTAACCTCTCCGTTGACTAGCAGACTTCAGATGAAGTCTGCTATCGCGAAACAGATATGAATTAGCGAAAATCAAGTGATGTTACCTTTTTCCGCCGTTCGAGCTCATTTTTAGCTTCGTCGAGCACCTGAAACTTCGAATCTCACCGGTAACAAAGAAGCCCATCCATTTTAGATGCAAAAACCACAAGAAAACATGAGGTTATGAGAGAAAAAAATTTAGAACGAAAATTAGAGAGGTTTTTGGATGAAATTTGAGAGGAAATGGAAGATGAAGAGGTTATGAGCACAAACATTGAGTATTTAGAGCTCAACAATCGGTTGGAGAAGTATTTAGAGCTCCAAATTGGTTGTTCATGGTTGTTGAAAAATTGATGAAGATGACATTTTGGTAAATAAGTTGATATATTATGGTTTAGGTGTCTTTTTGTTAGTTTTCGAATTTAAAAAAAATAATAATAATTGAAACATAATGGCATTTTGGTGAATAAGTGTGGAGGTTAGGGATTTTTTAGTGAGAAAGTGGCAAAATATGAAGAGGAGGAAAAAATGGGTTATGTTTGGGGTTGACCACAAATTGTGGGTTATTTTTGAAACAACCCCTAAATCTACTCCTCTATTTTTACTTTATTTTACTCAACTATACTCAATTCATATTATTCCAATAATTCTACTAGTGGCTACCATTTAAACTCAGAGTACGGTGAAAACTATATTTGTTTTTTGTTTTACTATAACCCTTTTATAAATAAAATCTTTAATCTTATGTTTTTTTCCTTATTACCCATAATTGATAGAAAGCATCTTTTTACTTAGGGGTGGGCATTCGGTTAATCGATTCGGTTCGGTTCAGATTATTCGGATTTCGGTTTTTTCGGTTTTAGAAAAATAAGTTCCATTTGTGATTTACTTTTAATTCGATTCCGTTTGGTTCGGATTTTAGAAGCAATTACCCAATTAATTTTAGTTTATTTTATTGACCAAATTTTAGTTGCTTTCTGTTTAAAAAACACACTTTCATAATAGAAAATCCAACGTTTAAAAACAAATAAAACTCCAACGTTTAAATTCTTTTAAAATAAATAAATGTCCTCATGTTTTCTATTCTCAAATGTTTTGTTTGTTATTCTCACTCGCTATAAACACTAGTGTTAGGTTTGCTCGTCGGAGACAAAACGACAACGTTAGAAAAAGAGCAAACGAAAAGTCAAAACTGCAAGTCTCAAAAGTATAAAATTAATGAAGTTATGAACATTAATCTAAAATCAATTAACTATAAATATAAGAAACTATAATAGTGATATGTGTTTTAATGTTGGTTAACCAATTGGGTAATTTGGTATTCGGTAAAAAACCGAACCGAACTAAATACTAAATAAGTTTAGTGAAGGATCCGTTTGGATTATTTGGATTATCCGAATCCGAACCAAATTACGTTATTCGGTTCGGTTTGGTTCGAGAATTTTGCCCACCTCTATTTTTACTACTAGACTGATGGTTTTGCCGTAGGCTTTGATTTGTTACTTAGTTTGACAAAGTGGTGTGGTTCAACCGCTTGTTTGTTATCAATCGAACGAACGTTTAAAACGAGTGGTTGAAACGGACGGTTGAAATCGTTGGTTAGAAAAGAGGTTTAAATGTCCAAACGAGGCGTTTGTGAACCGCTCAAAATATGTGAGTTTGCAACCGCCTTATCAAATGGGCGTTTGGATTTTAAGAAAATTTAAAATATTTTTTTCCATTTAAAAAAATGTATATATATTATTTTATTATGAAATATTAAAATCAAACTAAACTTTTAAAATCAGTATTTATATTTTAAATTGCATTTTATATTTTTTATAAAAAAAATTTTACTATTCAATGGTTTGTAACCAATCATAACTATTTTTAAACCGCTCGTTTCAACTCAACCGTCTTCTCTATTCCGCCATTTCTAACCATTTTTTTTTAACGACCTTTTTTACAATCGTTCAAAAACTCTTTAACCGCTTTGTTTAAACGTGGTAACCAATTGGAAGAACCGTTATATACATTTTTCTCGGATGAAATTATGCTAGTCAATCGTAGATAACAAAAAAAAATGATAAATTACATAAGGGCCAAAATAACATCTTCATCACTAACATTGGATCCACTCAAGTGGAAAATAATTAAAACTTGCACTTAGTAATATAAAATCAATACAGTGGTTGGACAGGGAACCGTATGATAAGGAATTTAGGATCCAATAACAATATCATAGCAGAGTTGACTTTTGAGTATTAAAAATGAATAAAACCTGGCAAGTATCGATCTACGTCGTTAGACTTAGCTGTCTCTGACCTTTAGCGGTAGAAGACTATTTTCAAGTGGCGTAGATTCAATTTAAATATATGTATAATTCTCTATAAATTATTATATTAAGGTAAAGAGAGTAAATTGCTATAGCAAGAATCTCATTTACCTGATAACCACTTTGAAATCACAAAAGAAGAAAAGAGAGCTTAGTCTGATTTGGAACCCAATCCGTCATGAAAAAAGTAGAGTTACCGGTTCACGAGCATCCTTTGTTCGTCTTTGCTCGGTTTTGTATTGATAGGTGTAAAGGATGTGGTGTTTTTGGTTACTTTTACGGTGGCTACATCTGCAATGAGTTAGGTTGTGATACTTTGTTCCACAAGGAGTGCGTCGAGTCCGTTCCAGAGATCAACCACCCTTCCCATCCCAAACATCCTCTCAAGCTCGACCTGAAATGTGGACGGTTTTGTTGTAGTTTGTGTATAAGTGGATTGCAAGTTGGTTATCATTGTTCGATATGCGACTTCAATGTGCATTTGGTTTGTGCAAGGAGACCTCCATCCTCATCTTTACCGCCACCTAATACTATTGAAAATTCCAAAGTGCACGAGCATCCGCTTCTACTCGCCAAGAACGTAAAGCCTTTGTTGCGAGGGGGAGAGCGCAAATGCAAAGTGTGCGAGACCGAAATCAACATCAATGTTGAGCATCTTTATGAATGTCTTCTGTGCAATCTTCTCTTCCATATGGAATGTGTCGGGCTCATTCCAGATGTATCCCACACTTCTCATTCTAAACATCCTCTCAAGTTTTTCAAATACGGAGCACCAGGGTATGCTGA
Organism: Pseudoturritis turrita; assembly: GCA_900406555.1. Classification (NCBI taxonomy): domain Eukaryota; kingdom Viridiplantae; phylum Streptophyta; class Magnoliopsida; order Brassicales; family Brassicaceae; genus Pseudoturritis; species Pseudoturritis turrita. Next base: position 166,228 of record OVBL01000203.1, on the reverse strand, counting down.
CGAGAATTGCCTTCTCTGTGGGAAGAAGTTAGAGAAACGACCTCACAACTGTGATCAACTTTACCATTGCGAAGTTTGTAACTTCACCATATGCAAGAAGTACTGTATGGCGAACCCACCACCAGTTTGTGTTGTGAGCTTGACGACCCATGAGCATCGACTTCACCTGGTTCCAAGACTAGTCGATTTTACTTGCAATGCTTGTGGGACGGTAGGTGATCGAAGTCCTTATTTCTGTCTTCAATGCAATTTCATGATTCATCGAGCTTGTATTGATCTACCCCGCATTATAAACATCAATCGTCACAACCATCGCATCTCTTACACTCATCATCTTGAACATGGGAATTGGACATGTGGAGTTTGTCGTAAGAAAGTGGATGGATTTTACGGGGCTTATTCTTGCTCGAAATGTCCTAGTTATGTTGTTCATGCAATATGCGCAACCCGTAAAGATGTATGGGACATGGTAGAACTAGAAGGGACACCCGAAGAAGAGGAAATTGCACCGTTTGAACAGATTGATGAGAATCTGATAAAGCATTTCAGCCATGGTCATAATTTAAGACTTAAGAAGGATGGTAAGACTCTTCACGAAAGTAAACTTTGTGAAGCATGCGTCTCGCAAATCAATAGCGATTCATTCTATGGCTGTGAGCAATGTGACTTTATTTTACATGAAACATGTGCTAGTTTTCCCAGAAAGGTAAGGCATGTCTCCAACAACATACCTTTCACTCTACAGACAGAGAAAGATAGCAAGGACTCCCCCCACCAAAGAAGACATTGTGCTGTTTGTTTCCAGTATTTCACCGGTTTTGGGTATAAATGTATGTCGGATTCTCGTACTCTAGATGTACGCTGCAGTTCAATATTTGAACCATTTCTTCACGAAAGCCACACACATCATTTATACTACAAATTCTTCAGTTTCGAGGGGGATACGAAGTGTTCAGCATGTGACAGAACATATAGTGCCATGCATATGTTGTGTTGTGATGAGTGCGAGTTTAGGTTGGACTTCCGTTGCGCTACCTTACCTAGAAAGGTAATGAAGCACAGGTACGATGATCATCCTCTCTACTTATCTTACGGTGAAAATAATGCAGATGGTGAATATTGGTGTGATGTATGTGAAACAAAAGTAGATCCAAAGGAATGGTTCTATACATGCAATCCTTGTGGGATCACTTTGCATGTCTCGTGTGTTATGGGAGACTTCTCATATCACATGCCAGGACGCATAGCCTCAAACGAAATCTCAAATGGAGTAGTGGTACCCAACACTTCTATTTGTAGACCCCATTGCTCCAACTGTTCTTCAAGATGCAAGCTTCCTTTCATTCTTCAAGTTAATAATTCTTACTATTGTTCTAAAAGTTGTTCTCCAAACCCTCGCCAGTATTGGGATCGTTATTACTACAGTTAGGTTATTGTATGGTACCTAACAAATGGTAGTATGTGTTATTTCTATCTTTGTTTTTCTCCAAACCTAAACTCCATGAATACAATTATGTTCTACTTGAATTGTAATTTTCTTTTTTTTTTCAGTTATCTGATATTATGTACTCACTTTGTTCTTTTTATTTGATATTTAAGATTTTTGCACACATATTAATAAATCATTTAATTTTCTATTTTTCAAAATAAAACATGCATGACTTTTTTTTTTCAAAATAAAACATGCATGAATTCTTATGTAATTCTCCAGCGCTATGCTCATGCATGCATGATTTTTTTTTTAAAAAAATTCGTTAATAATAGTAATTATCTACGTTTAGTTATTATTTGTTAATATTTTTTTTTTTGGATTTGATGTTTATATAAATTTTGTTAACCGTAGTAACGATATATGTGTATTTTGTTTCTTCTTCTCGGTCTTTGTTTCTTTTTTTTCTTCTCGATCTTTGTTTTTTCCTCTATTTTTTTCTTCTTCTTTTCATCATCTTCGTCTTCTTTGTCTTATCCGACTTCTTTTTCTGGTTTTTCTTTATCTTCTTCCTCGTCTTTGTGCTACTCATCGGTTTCTTCTTTGTTCTTCTTCCTTCTTGTTCTTCTACTTATTCTTTTGTTTCTTCTAGAATTGTTACTTGCAGCCAAAGTCGGTTGTTTTTTTCTTTGCGGTTTTTTCGTTCTTCTCCGACTTCTTCTTCATTTTTTTTCTTCAGTTTAGTCTTCGTCTTCATCTTCTCTTCCTTCTTCTTCCAATTTTTATTCTTCCTCTTCTATTTCTTATTCTTCTTCTCCTTATGGGTTTTCGTCTTCTTCTTCCGGGTTTTCTTATTCTTTTGGGTTTTCTTCCTTTTATTTTTTTTCTTCTTCATCATCGTTTATGTCTTATCCAACTTATTTTTCTTCTTCTTCATTTTTTTTTTTGCCTTTGTCTTCGTTCTCTTTCTTCGTACTCCTCTTCAGTTTCTTTTTCAACTTCTTGTTATTCTTATGTTTCTTTTACGGTGGTTACTTACAGCCGAAGTCGCTTTGATTTTTTTTTCTTTTTGGTTTCTTTGTTCTTCTCTGACTTTCGTCTTCTTCTTTCAGTTTTGTCTTCGTCTTCTCTTTTTTTTATTCCAATTTTCATTATTCCTCTTCTTTTCATATTCTTCATCTTATCCGATTTCTTCTTCTTCTCCTTCCATTTTTTATTCGTCTTCTTCTTCCGATTTTTCTTCGTCTTCTTCTTCCGATTTTTCTTCGTCTTCTTCTTCTGGGTTTTATTCATTTTTTTTTCCGGTTTGTCTTCTTCCTCTTCTTTTCCTTTTTTTTTCTTCATCGTCTTTATCTTCTATGACTTCTTCTTTTTGGATTTCTTTATTTTTTTCTTCGTATTCTCCTTTTTCTTTTTCAACATTTTTTTCTAATTTCTCTTCTTCGTCTTCCGGTTTCTCTTCTTCATCGTGTTCTCTTACTTCGTGATTGTTTTCATCGTCTTCTTTTTCTTTTTCTTCTCCGGCTTATTCTTCTTCTTTTCTCGAGCTATAGTTATAATTTGAGAAATATTATTCTAATATTTATAAGAGTTTAAAAAGAGGTTTAAGAAGCTTCAAGAGCTGAATTATTTTCTGTTACAATTATCTTTTGATGAGTTTGTTGGATGCAAGACACATAGAAAGGAGGTGCTAGTGGTAGGACAGAAGGTGCGGACAAGTCATGACTCGTTTTTTTATTTGTTGCTCTTGCAAAAATCAGAATCGGGTCTTGGTGTTTTGGGATTGGAGAGGAAAGCCTGTGTTGTCTTGTTTAGATGAACCTTGTGCTCAAGCAAAGATGGGATCACAGTTATTAGTCTCCTTAGTTATTAATAACAGGAGGATGGAAGCAGAGGTAGAACCTCCTGCTCATTGGAGACACATAGTAAATAACAAGACGAAGAAATTTGTGGCTGGGATTTATAGATGTACACAAAAAGAACTAATGAGTATCACATTTTGCACAATCAACAAAAAGTCTCCTAAAGATGTATTCGGTTTTGCAAAGAAGGTTCTGATCAAAACAAGAAGCTAATGACAACTTCCTCCAATGAAAAAGGATTCATGATCTCTGAAGAGGTCTCTTGATCTGATGGTTTTTAAATTCTATTCAAAATCTCTTGTTATTCGAAAATTTTATTTATCATTGATTCTAGAATTTTACTAAAATCCAATGTTATTGGGATATGAATTATTTAAAATTTTATTCATTAAACACAACTTTCAGAATACTATAGATATCCTTTGGATTCTTAAAGTTTTTATAACTAAAATTTTTTATTACACAAAACTATCTACAAATTTAATAAATCTATTAACTTTTAAAATTTACCAATTCTATGTAAATCCAACTCCCACTAAACCCCCTTAACTTAACTTGGATTTTCATGTGTTTGAACTATATTTTTTAGGTTCAGTTAATAAACGAGTCAGTTACCGAGCTTACTTAAATTGACGAGTTATACAAACTAATTGTAATGAATAGTAAGCTAGCTCACGAGCAAATATTTTCTTGAAGATTTAAATATTATGCTTAAATGTTGTAAATATAAATTAACTATACCAACTAAAACACATATATATATATATATATATATTCTCTTTTAAATGAAAGTAAAATAGAAATAATCCTTTAGAGCATCTCTAATCCAGCTATATTTTTTTTTCTAAACTCTATTCAGAGTAAAATATACTCCAATCCACCTCTATTTTTATCTATAAAATAGAGAAATGCTACTTTTAGAGTAAAAAATAGCAAATTCTAAAATAGAGGTAACCATTGGAAAAAAAAAATAGAAAAGCTATTTAGAGTAAAAAATAAAGGCAACTATTGAAGATGGTCTTACTACCTTTAGAAAATAGAAATCTTTTTTGACGTTATAATTTTATAAGATATAGAAATAAAATATAGTATTAATTTTTTTTTACATAAATAATATTTTTAAAGTTTTAGCTAGAACTACTTATATATTAGAAATGTTTTAAAATCCGAGATATGTAGAATAAATAAAAAAAATATTTCAACAATTAAATCAGAACTAACAGAAATAAATTGCAGAATTAAAAATAAATAAATGCAGAAAATTAGCAATTAAATCAGAATAAATTAAAATAAATTACAGAATTTAAATCATAACAAATAATCTCCGGATTTCTGTCCTAGATCACCTTTACAAATAAACAGATCAGTTAGAACAAAAAAGCAATAACGCTTTTTGAGTTAAGATTGTAGACCCCAAATATACATAAAAGGCATAATCTGAATATTTATAAAGATAAATGTGAAGAACATATAATGAAATACAACAATACCGAAAGCGTAATAGATAAACGGAGATTGAAACCGGAAAGCAGAGTCGAGAACTTGATGATCTCTTCCCTTAACTCAAAAATGGTCCCGTGGTGTGACGGTTCTATGACAATTAGAGTCTCATGATACAACTGCAACAATCTTCTGGTCAGTAACATTCTATCAGCAGCCTAACGAACCATGAACTATGTTTTTTTTTTTTTTAATAACTCAGGGGTAGATCCTAGGCCTAGGGCCTAGACTAATCTCCTGGGGGAGAGGCAACCCACGGATAGCCCCCTCTTCCGGTTTGCAAATGGGCCGAAAGCAAGGGTCCATATATGTGTGGGTGTCCAAGGCAATGTATTTTTTATTTCGCATGGCAGGTGGATCAAACTTGGAGCGCTGTGACACTCCAATTCTGTCTGCTTACCACTTGACCACAAGACGTCGATAATAATAAACAAAAAGAGACTTGTGAGAGATTATTTTTTCTGTTAATCGTGATAATAAGAAGAATAATGGCTGATTTTATAGAACCAAACCTAACGTATATAATCAAGCGGGGTTATACGTGTAGTTATGAGAATTTATATATGGTTTTATTGTGGAATACTCTAACAGATTAATCATGTCACGATTAATTTGCATCAAATCATAATCTAAACAAAAATTAAAACTAAATCCATATAAAATTCAAATTGGTTTTTAGGTTTTACAACCTGGAAAAATCTGAGAACCAAGAAAGGTCAAACATAAAAACTCCACTGATTAGGTCACAGTTTGTACTTTGTACTCACTTTTCATAACAATTCTTGAAATTACAGACAACATTAGTAAAACTTGTATTTCCTTTAAAAAGAAACTAGATTCTAACTCGCACTGTGTGCAGACGCAATGTTTATTTTATGGAAGAATTTCAAAAATGTCACTTTTTTTGAAATATTATTTTGCAAAAATGCCACCATAAGTTATTCATTTTCAAAAATACCACAAATTAATGATTTTTAACACTTCAATTTTAAAATTTTAAACTTTTAAAAGGGTTTTGACGCTAACAAATCCTAAACCCTAACATAACATAGTTATTCCAAACATAAATGATATTTTGAATAAATGATATAATATTTGTGACATTTTTGAAAAGATTTAAAAAGATGGCATATTTGAAAAGTGGCAATTCTCAAAATTTCTCTAATTTTATTTTTGCTTTTAATGATTATATTTTAAATTACATTAATACATGTTTAAATATAGGGTTAATTAGCTGAATATTACTTTTGAGAGAGATAATTGGAAAAGTAGCAGTTCCATTTTTGGAATTAGGTAAATAGCAGAGAGAAACAAAACTGGACGAAATTACCCATATAGATATGTTTTAGGTAATAAGTAAATAAAAGAAATCCCTAAAAATCTTCTCTTGATCTATCTCTAAAAAAATTACTCCTACAGTTGTATCTCTGCAAAAAGTAGATCTGAAGAAAAAAAGGATCAGAAGATGACAAAAAAACAAGTATTGACTATTTAATAATATAGATAACTATTTTCGAAACTACCTATTCAATTGATATCAGAATATAGTTAACTATATCACATTATTTGTAACTATCTAAAAACATAGTTAACTATTTTCATCGAAACATATTCAATTGATCTCAGAACATAGTTAACTACATCACATTATTTGTAACTATCTAAAAACAGTAGTTAACTATTTTCAAAAAATGTTTACCAATTAATAAACATAGTTAACTATTTTCAGAGCATAGTTATCTAATTTCATGAAATAGTTGACTACATGAAAATATTGTTGTAATAGTTACTTATTTAAACAAACATAGTTAACTACGTTCAGAACGTAGTTACCTATTATAGTTTGCATAATGGAAAAAATAACATACATAGTTAACTATTATCAGAAATATAGTTACCTATTAATTTCCGAACATAGTTAACTATATCGATTTCCACTTAATCCACGATTGGAGATTTTCGATCCATGACAACGAGATAAGACAAAGTGATTGAGAGTTGTTTTTGTGGATCACCAAAGAGAGACGAGATCGATTATGATGCTTGTGTCAGACGAAGAAGAAGAAGAGGAAGAAGAAATAAACGATGGAGGAAGAAGAAGAAACGATGGAATAGGAAGAAGAAGAAGAAGAAGAAGAAACAAATGATGGAGGAAGAAAAAACTCAGAAGCGATGGAAGAAGAAGAAGAAGAAACGATGGAAGAAGAAAAAGAAGAGGTGATGAATTAGGGTTTTTCTTTTTATGAGTCTTTGTTGTTTTTTATTAAGGGTAAAATCGGAATTTTATGTGGGCTAAATGCTAGTTACTATATTCTGTTTTATATGATGTTAGATAGTTAATTATATGTGTAAAAACTAATATAGAGTGCAATTTTTCTTAAATATATGTGATGGGAATAAAATGCAATTGAACTACTATATGTTTGAGTATAATTGTAATGTGTAGTTATATTCTGGAGATACCATATTTGTAAATGATTTTTTGTACTAATTAAAAACTTTTTGATGGTAATACTATTTATTAAGAAGAAGGTAGGAGAACCTGGAGAAGTAAGGATTCGGAAAAATAACAGAATACACAATATATAGTTTCAGAATAATTAAGTTTACAACATAAATGCAGAGTTATGAAGCATTTGACCATAAAGATAAAAATAAGAAATGTTGATTAAAGCTAGAGACAAAGGTTGATTAAAGTTGTGCGCGGGGTCAATAATTTAACTGAATTTAGTGAATTTTTTCTTTTAAACATTTGTTATAAACATTATAATGTTAATATATGACGTATATTTGTAAAATAAGAGAATAAGTTGGTACATTATCGACATTGTTAGTAGCCATAATTGCAAAATAAGTGTTATTAAGTGATTATTTAAAAAAATCAAAATAACTGAAATTTGATTTTTTTTTTTTAAAATTAAAATTTTGAAAAAGATATGATGTTAATATATATGTATAAATGTATAATCTGATTTACTCCATATGATAATAGTCGGATGTGTAAATTTGATTTATGACGCAATGGAAATATATTTCACATTTATCATGATGTCATTTGCAATCTATATCTATATAGATGAAACCATAAATTTATATGAATTTTTTTAATTTCTAATTAAAATGGTAAGATGTTTTTTTAACATAAGCTAAGATCAAAAACTTGCCAAATATATAATCTATATGCGAAAATATTTTTAAATAATAGAAGTAAAATATTAAAGTATTTTTATGAAAATATATAAAGACAGCAAAAATAAAGAAATGAAAAAAATTTATATGCGGACAGTAGTTTTTATATATTTATTAATACTAAGTTTTACAATCTTGACGTTAAAAATTGAAAAATATTCTCTACAAATAATAAGATGTAGTATTCATATTTATCATTATAACTATATTATTTTGATATTTTCGTAAACTTTATGTTCTTTCATTTGCTCTGTAATAAATATATCACATTTTTAAGCAAAATCCGTATATTTAAAAAAATTCAATTAAAAATCCACGAATTTTGAATAAACAATACATATGATTTTTTATTAATCTCCGTTCTTATTATTAGATTTTTAATAAAAATAAGATTTCTAAAAGTTTTTGTTAACTTAAAAATCACGTTCACTAAATCTTATAAGAAAAATGTTCAGATTTTAATAACAAATTCAGTGTGTTTTCTTGTTTAAAAAACATAATCTCATGACATCAAAAATATAAAGCTTAATCAAATATATAGTTTAGTCTAACTCTATATAATATATTTAACACTTACCGTATTAATTTATAATATATATTTTTTACTTTTTGAAGAAGAGAAGATAAAAATAACTTTAAAAGCACGCAGATTGACCCGCAAAATCCGCAGATCCAGAAAAATTATAATATTCTAATTTTTTTACCAAATTAAAATATTTTTAATGTTTAATTTTTTTGATAAACTTAAACTATTTATAATAATATAAAACTTAATCAAATGTATTTTAGTCTATAAACTCTCTATATATTTAACACTTATCGTAATTTATGATTTTTTATTTATTTTGCAATAGAGAAGACAAAAATAACTTTAAGACCACGCAGATTAACCCGCAAAATCATGGCTATAACTAAAGTTGCTACAACATTCTGTTGGTGATTTCCTAAATCATCTAGGAGTGGTACATTATCTTCGTCCATTTTAACGGCATGTAAGATTTCCATGCGCTGTTGACTTGTTAGGTAATTATCTCACGATCCTTTAAGCTGACCTGAAAAGCCGAGGAGTTCAGCTACTGTTTTATCATCATTGCTTATTTTGGTTCTATAAGAGTTTGCAGCCATTGTCATTTTTGGAGGAAACTTAAGATATTGTACTCAGATATGCCGTCAATATTCCAGTCATATACTAAGGAGGAGTTTAACCTAGATATTGTTCTATTGGTTGAATTTGCCCAAGGTCATGAGCAGATATAATTTGACGTTCCTGATTGGTTTTCCAATCAAGACGATTTATTTGAGGAACCAGATTTTGGAATTATTCAAAGGTTTCACTAATATCTGAATCATGGGCTAGGGTATTCATTTGGACTTTAGAAGTGGGGGTATCGTGAATCTCAGAATTTTGGTGCATACTACTATCTTCTATTACTTAATTGACTTTGAAAGGCACGAGTGAATTCTGTATTCGTATCGTGATATGTTTTGATGTTGGAATTTGAAAATTTAAAAGGTTTGAACATGGGATTTTTAACCTTTCTTTCGGAGAAAAAATTCTATCGGGACAATGTGATGCTTTTGAATTAATTTCTCAATCCTATCAAGTTGTTTGCTTATTGTACCTACATTTGTGTTTGAAAAATTAGCAAACATTGGCTTTATCATCTTCATGTGGACGTTTAAAAGGAATAGTGTACCCAATAGTTCAAGCTTTATTTCTTGGGGACGAGGATGGTTGGAACGAATAATTTTACCATTTGCTAGAGTTTTCCATTCAGGAGTTTTGTTGCGATTTGTAATAGGATTTGCAGTTTTGGAGAAGGAAAATAAATATTGTTTTCGGAGGGATAGTCCTCAAACCAATTGAAAAATAAGACTTGGATTTTATGATCTTGGAGATAATGGTAAAACAATTTCTTGAATCATATTTATCTTCCAATTTTTTTTTGAAAAACCATATTCTTTTTTGGTTGTTATTTTCAAAGTAGATATTTTCTTAAAAATTATTTGTCTATTTGGAAATCCTTTTCTAGAATATTCAATTCGTTTAGCATATTATCTATAATAGCCAAAAAAGTTGGACTACTTGATTCAGATTTTGTAGAAAATTCATTTTGTGGAAAATTATTTTCTGCTGTACAAACATGTTGCGATTTGAATCTGAAAATCAACATTTCTTAACACATAATTTGGGATATTAGAAGTTAAAAATCTTGGTTGAAATTTTGAGCATTTTTCTATTGTAAACAATTTGAGATACTCACTAAATCTATAGTCTCTGGGAGAGACGTAGATTCACAAGAGTAATCATTATAATGATTATAATTTCGTATGAAAGAAAGTTTTATCTTTCCATCTTGAAATTGTTCGATATGTTTTAAACGTGTGTTTGGCTCTAAAAGCTCTAAAGGTTTTAAAGGTAGTGGTTTAATAGATCCTTCAAAGACACATTCATCTGGAAGATTTATATCTTTCCATTGAATAGATATTGGAATTACGGAATTGGATCTTGAAAGATCAGTTTGAAGAAAGAGGGTTTCACCTTTTTTACTAGAAATTTTTACTTTTGAAGAGAAAGCACTTGCCATAGCTTTGTAATGAACTCTGAAAATCAAAGCAATTGGAATTGAACCTTTGATCATTTCATAATTATGAGTTTTAACTTGTAAGACTAGAGATTTTTAAATATTTTTGTCATTTAATGAAACTATAAAATTTGGGTAGCAATCAAATGAAATTGGTCCAATACACAAACTTGACTCAATAGAGCTTAATAAAGAATCTTCAAAAAAATTAAATCGTGTATCCCTAACGATAGCTAAAATTAATTGATGTATTTAAAATTTCTTTTGAAAGTGGTTTAATACCAACTTCGACTAAACCAATATGAATATATTTGAAATTCGTTTATCTATGTCTTTGCAAACCATTTTCCGAAAACAAAGGAATTGTTTCAAAATATTTTGTGAGTTGAATATCTTGTTCTTCAGTTTTGATCAAGAAATTTGTCTTTAGAAAATTCATTTTTGAAATTTGGTAAATTTGATCCTTATGAATTTCTGGAATTTCCCAATTATTGATTGACCCTTGGAAATCATCTATGGTTGTTTCATGACTAGCGATGACCTTTTTTGAATCTCTAATAGACCCCCTATCTGATCTAGAAGAGAAGAGGCTGTTTCGGACATGTTTGATGTTGATCTAAAATATGAACTCATTTTTTAGGATACTCAAGGTAAAAGTTCTAGGACTCCCTACAATCATGTCTAGACTTTAGTTTAATTGCCCAACACTTCAAGGACTTACGACCTAGATTAGACCGGCGAAAACACTCGACGACCTTATTCTTCGTCACTAATGCTACGCTTTTCAAAAAGGTTGAATCAGAACCATTCATTCTTAACAGCTGCTTCTCGGATCAACGGCTCACAACAAAACAACCTAACTAAATGACGCTTTTCTCTCATTCTGACTAGGGGCTGTTTCGACATTATAACAATGTAAAAAAACCCTTCCCCTGTTATTAATAAAAGGGATTGAGAGAGAATTGTGTGTCTTATTCCATGAATAACAAAGAGTATATATAGGGATACAATAGTTTGGAGAACAAGTAGAACTTGGGGAACAAGTAAGTCTAGAACATTCTAGAACATAGGTCTAAGATGGGCCTATAATGGGCATCCATCTAATGGGTTCATAACACTCCCCCTTGGATGCCATTATAGTAAAATTATTTCTTAATGCGCATAAGATGCCTCATTAAAAACTTTACCAGGAAAACCCAATTGGGACAAAACCATGGTTAAGGGAAAAAGAGTGCAACGCGCTTTTACTCCCCCTGATGAATGCATAACTTGAGATCTTTGTGACGACGCACCCAAATGATGAACTTGTTTCTTGAAAGTAGCAGTAGAACATGTAAATTGCCATTCTTCTGCAGCTCATGGGTCTTTGAGATGATTCATCTTGATCATTCTCTTTGTCTCTCTCGATATCATTAATGTATGATATTCCCCTTTAGTGTCTATCATTTGCGTGTTCTTTGTTGTCTCGTTAAAAACCTTTTCATAGAAAAACCCAATGAGATAAAAACTATGATAAGGGGAAAAGAGTACAACCACGTTTTATCATCATATTTCTCCCCCTCGGAAATATCTTCTTCAGGAGATAAATTCCGATCATATATGTATATATATTATCTTTTTGTAAATTGTTATAAGTAGAGCCTTAATGAACAAACTTATATGATTGTCATATAATCTATTGGGTCATTTGACTTCTGGTCCATAACATATCTTTCACATAGAAGATTGATTATTGATCTATTTGGACTTCAGGCCCAAATTTATTTTACATACAATCTTTTAAACATTCTTCTTGTACATACAAATTATTCATGATCTTCTTATAAAAGTTACCATTTTGGGTTTGACTTCTTGTCATATGAAAGCTCATCTTTCAATCATGAAAGAGATCGATAAATTTATCAAACATATGGTACTTCTGGACCAACAATATGTGAGCCTTTTTATCTAGAATCCTGCAAGGATCTCTTAATATAACATCTTGTTCGCTAGATGTTCAATTTGTAATCCCAAGCAAAACTTTGTCTTTCCAAGATCTTTCATCTTGGATTCTTTCTTCAAATATTCTACTGTATACAAAATCTCTTCAGGAGTTTCAATGATGTTCAAATAATCAAATCCTTTCCCAAATCTCCTTATAAATATGCATGGACTAATAAGATTATTCTTATAGCCTTCTCTTTATTAAGTACTCACTGAGGCGATTATACCACATACGCCCTGATTGCTTTAATCCATAAAGAGATCGATTTAATATTATGCAGTAATATTCAGATTCTGCCCGAGATTCGCACGAATCTGATTCTGCCCGAGATTCGCACGAATCTGATTCTGCCCGAGATTCGCACGAATCTGATTCTGCTCGAGATTCGTACGAATCTGATTCTTCACAGAAATCAGGTGCTTCACAGAAATCTGGTATGCCCAAAATTTGCACGAAACGAGTTTGCTTCTGGCAGTTTATATCCTTCTGGGACTTTCATATAAATATCATTATACTATGGTCATTTATCATATATTATTGTTATCGTACTACTTATGATAACTCTGCCGGAGTTTCGATGATGTTCAAATTAAGAATCCCTTTGATCTTTTGATAAATCAACAAATCAACATGGGTACACATTTACATGATTATACCCCATCCTACATATTTTCCTTTCATTCCATCGAGTAGAGTTCTCAGGAAGATTCTCATGATATCATTAATCCTTCAGGGATTATATCCTTCAAGAATTGCATATAAATATCATTATCCAGTGTTCCATCTCTTATTGCCAGACTTATAAGATATCTAAAAGTAATTGCATCTATCACAAGAGAATATAATTCATTCCTTGTCTTTGTGATAATCCGTGGTCAACCAAATGTGCTTTATATCTCACATTTCACTATTTTCATTATTCTTTTACACAAAGACTTATTTATCTTTCACTGGTTTTACACTTCAGGTGCACGGACTATTGGTCCAAATATTTTTCTGCAAGAGATTATAATTCTACGTCTATTTCTTCCTTTCCATTTTGGCCAATCATTACTTTGTGTACACTTTTTAATAGACTTTCTTTTATGATCCTCTCTTTTTATCCATAATATCAACTGCTCATAGCATGCAAAAATATTACGACGTCGATTTGCTTTTCAGTTCCATCTTATTTCAGACATGACATAACTAGCTAGATCTCTTCATTGTCAGGTACCTGGATTTCTTTTTTTGTCATGTATAAGGTCTCTTCTGGAGAGCATTAAGTCTCTTCTGGAGATCCTTCGTTCTCTGCTGGAGATCGTTCAAGAATCTTTCTTTCCTCGATTTGGTCATTCTCAATTTCTGCTCCTTTTCTTTTCCGATGATTCTTATATTTGGAACCAAATAGGTCTATCACGCTTCATGCGATCTTTAGACTCAATAGCAGTTTGATATTGTCCTTCTGGGACATCAATTCTTATTGGAGCATATGCAGCTGGTATAGGTGACTTCATCACTCTATCTGGATCAGCACATGCGTCTGGCAGTTAATATGCTAAATTATCTTTTGGACTTCTAATATACATTCTTTAGTCCGAGGATCATTGATAATTCATTCCTATTTATCTCTTTTTCCAGCTGTTTACTTTCTCCCCCTAATGTTGGAAAAACTGTCTCATTAAAATGAATGTCTGCAAATCGAGCCTTATATAAATCCTTCTTGGATGGCTCTAGATACGTAGTTATCAATCATATCCAACATATATTCTTATCTTCCTTTGAGGTCTCATCTTAGAGCGCTGTGGTGGAGCACTTTTCACATTCAAAAATTTTTCAGATGGAAACTATTTGGTTTCTGACCCTAAACCAATAATGATGGGGAGAACTGATAATTACTTGTTGGCATGATGCGACTTGATACTGGTAAACCACTTTGTGTATGAACATAAGCTTCAGGATGTTCAACACTTGTCCAATGGATATGCAATAATCAGACTTCAAACATAAATTCACCAGCATTAACAAATCGAATTGCCTTTAAATAAAAATCTGGAATATTCTCGTAAATTAACCAATTAGGCAAGTAACCTCGCAAACTCCGGGTTGCAGGTTGATAACAAGGATAAATGTGACCATTTAGTCGCTGCGTCCATCGACTTTATGCGTCCATCGAGTCGATGCGTCAATCGACTCAATACGTCTATTAGAACCATAAGGTATCTAAAATTTCACATGGTGGGTGATCAGCCCATAACCATCTCCTTGTATCCGTTCCAAAAAATTGATAGAGTCCAAATTATTTAAACTAATGAAAGCCATATTATCAGATTGCCTTATGAGCAAGCAACATATAATAAATCATTAAGAAGAATCTTCTGGTTCTTCACTGAATGTCCACATTATTTTTCGCATCATCATTAAACCAGGATGACCAATCCGGTTAAGCCAAACATTTATATTCTTAGTAACTTCTGGTTTACTTTTCATTGATAATCACTTACTCCCTTCAGGGGATATCATAATCAAAATTACTTTCTTTATTCCATGATAATCAATCATGAATTTTGGTAATGAAGCATGTGTCGATAAAGCAATAAACGGAATAATAATAAAAATTCTATAATCTAGTACAAAAATCTTAAAGATTCATTTAACTAAAAACATATAGACATGGTATGAAATCAAGAGCTTAGAAATCGAGCGTACCAGGAAAATCCAAAGCTAATGATGGGAGTTGTCGGAGAACAGAGACCGAGGCGATCACTTTAGTAGCCACTTCCTCGGCAAAATTTATCTATATGGTCCCTTTTTTTATATATGTAAGATATCATATTCACTTCAGAGAATTAATCAAAACTAGTTAGACATGAGTCATGATTTGTCATCAATAGCTCATTATTTTTCCTCAGACTTAAGGAAACACGATATATAAGTTCAGAACACTTCTTAAATTCTTGTTCACGGTATTGTGTCTGCAGGACAACAGTACTTGCGTTAAAGTTTAAGTATGTCTGCTTTACCATCTCTGCATTAGAGATATTCTCTCAACATAATATCAGTTTGCCAGTAACTCTGAACATAACTTAGTTATATTCACTTACAGACTTCAAGTCTTGTAGTCTTAGATATAACCAATCATAACTAGTTTTAGGTAATATCACATTCTGGTGATCATACTTTTCTTTAACATTTTCTCCGAAGAACTTGTAGTGAACATAATTTTCTGGATATGTCACTTGTAGTGAACTTTAATAATCAAGCAATGAACATAATCTTCTGGATATGTATCTACGTGAGTTTCTTTAATTCTCCCTCGAGAGATGATGAAACTCCAGGTTCATCCATCTCGAATTGAAACTCACGATGAACAGATATATTATTATGCTCATCTTAGTATTTCGGGACTAAGTGATAATCTTATTAACACCATCACAAATCAATAATATTACTTATCATGTCATTAAACTAAGTTCTCAATCATTTTTTTTTTAAAACAAAAATTAGATCACAGGTGAAAATTCTATGTAAATTATTTCACCTAATCAAACTTTAGTTGACCATGTATAGATATTAAACATGACATAAGTAGTACTTATCTCAATAAGTAGAAGTGCAACAGCGATCGAAAATCTCGATCGAAACAACATCGAAATGGTAGTAATTCTCAGTTGGATAGAATTCTATCAAAGTTAGCTTGCACATGAGAATAAACAAGCGAGCAGCAGACAACCATGCAAAATCATAATATCTTTATTATATAAGTGTTCTGCATAAATTTTGAATTTATGTCATATCTATATTAAATTATTGTGAAACTCTAATAATTTCTGATTAAAACTGTTTTATGCAAAACTCATTCAAAAATTTAAATCAATCTAGAATAAATTATTTAATGTAAAATCCAGATTATAATCTATATATAAAATTCACTTAGAATTCAAAATTTAAGTTAATTTCGATTGACACGAATCAATAAAGCAAATAATTCATCAAATTAATGTGCTAAACCAATTCAAACTAGTAATTATCTAAACCAACATAAAAAAAGACCAAACAATAAAAATCTTACTTTGGCAAATCAAACGGACAATAAACGATGAGAATATTTAAACAAATTAAACCATCAGATTTGTCAACAAAACCAATTACTTTTGTTTTAAACAAATTATCTAGAATAGTAAAGCATGATCAACAATAAAAATTTATTCATTATTCAAATCTATCAAACTAATTAATTATAAAAAAATGTAACGAGTTAAGAGAAGATTAATAATTTTCAAACAATCAAACGAACGAATATCAAATTAACAAACTAACAATTTCTCAATTTATAAATAATGACCGTCAAATCATAGAAGCGAGCATGTGTCTGGGGATGAAGCAATAAGGTGATGGAGATAATAAGGTGATGCAAAAATCATAACATGCCAAAGAGATACTATAATAACAATAAAAATTTCATAAATTTTGCTTAATCAAAACCCTAATTCAATGTGTTGGTCAACAGATCTACGGAGTTGGATGTTTGCAAGGTGAGGCATCCGCCACATCTTCTGGTCCACTTCCTCCCATCAAGATCCGATTGTTCTTGCCGAGAAGCTAGCTGCAGCAGAGGAGTGTATTGCAATCCAAGCGACTCAGATGAAGAATACTGAGAAGAAGCTTCATTGTTATGAAAACTACTTTAGCTTCTTCGCCGACAAATTTCCAGAGTTCAGAACTATGTACAATGGCGAATCCGATCCATCCGATTAATTTGATGTGTAATTTCTTTTTTTTTTGTAATGTATCGAACTATTTAAAAAAAAAAAAATAATTATATTTTCAGATTTTTAATTTTAATTTCGCAATTTTTATATTATTAATATATCAGTTTTTTAATTTTTAATTTTTAATTTTTAATTTTATAATATTAATAGTTTTTGATATAAATAAATACAATAATTAATTTGTTTATTAATTTGTCCGACCTCGCAAATCCCTCACACATTTGCTAGAGATTTGCGAGGGAATATAATTTTGGCGCTAGCAAGTCCCTCGCAAATTTGCTAGGGAACTGCGAGGAAAGGAAATAGATGCTAGCAATGCCCTCGCAAAATTGCTAGGGATTATCTATACTTTTGAGACAGAATTGCTACATTTAAATATTCCTCGCAATTCCCTCGCAATTACTGCTACGATTTTGCGAGAGACATTTTGCGACGAAAATGCTAGAAATTGTTTACCCTCGCAAATTTGCGAGGGAGTGTATTTTGCGAGGCTCGTATTGCGAGAAACTCGCCTCCATCGCAAATCTCTCGCAAAACATGATTTGCGAGGGAATTGCTAGGAATTCTTCCCTAGCAATGTCGCTCTATTCTTGTAGTGAGAACATTAGCAGCGCATTTATAAAGCCAATAGATTATGGATCTTAATAACATAACAACGCATGTAGTTGCTATTAAAGCATGAATCAATTTAATTATGATTCGATTAAAGCATACTTACCTCAATGCAAAAATAGATTGGGACAACGTTAAAAACGGAGACAACACCGGCTAAGGATTTTGATAGACGTAAAGATTTTGATAGATCTCATTTGCAGTTAGGGTTTTGGATTTTGTTCAGTGGCTAGGGTTTCGTGCTGATAACGTGTTATTAATAAAATGGATTGAGAGAGAATTGTGTCTTATTCCATGAATAACAAAGAGTATATATATGGATACAATAGTTTGGAGAACAAATAGAACTTGGGGAACAAGTAAGTCTAGAACATTTTAGAACATAGGTCTAAGATAGGCCTATAATGGGCATCCATCTTAGACCTATGTTCCGGCGAAAACACTCGACGATCCTTATTCTTCGTCACTAATGCTACACTTTTCAAAAAGGTTGAATCAGAACCATTCATTCTTAACAGCTGCTTCTCGGATCAACGGCTCACAACAAAACAACCTAACTAAATGACGCTTCTCTCTCATTCTGTCTAGGGGCTGTTTCGACATTATAACAGTGTAAAAAAACCCTTCCCCCACAAAGTGTTTATAATGAAAGACTTTATCAAATAAGTGTCTGATAACCTAATTAATATCGTGAGATAGCCATCAGACGGTGCATGAACCCACTTATTTCCATAACAATACTCCAACCCTATCATAGAGACACGATAGACGAGACATCTCATAAATCAGACTTAATATCTTGTGATTTCAGGATTCAAAAGTCATCTCATGAGCGAGAGTAAACTGAGATTAATTCCGGCCCAAAAGATGCGCAGTAAACTGCGTCAACCAAATCCAAAACCGTCCAAATATGGGCCTCGTCCCAAAAAGGCCCACTTTCGTTGAGAGGCGCATTTTCTTACCAACGACGGAGGTAGCAGAGAAACTAGTGGCATCGGCAAGTTCGCATCTTTGTATCAAAGCCAGATTTGATAGAGAAGCCGCGAATTTTTATGTTTTTCCTTTTGGAATTTTCCGGGAAAAGCTTTGTCACCGGAAAATGTTTCTATCTCACCCTCCTCAAGCAATACAACCGACTTATTATACCGTTAACTTCTTACCTCGCTGTTCTCCGAAGCCACCGTCGTGTTCCGTTGCCTTAAACAATCCTTCGACAGCCTCCGGCGCCGGAAATAAAATCTCTAATAATCAGCTTATTCAATCATTGTGCAAAGAGGGTAACCTTAAACAAGCGCTTCGAGTCTTGACTCACGAATCCAGCCCGAGTCAACAGACCTACGAGCTTCTGATTCTTTGTTGCGGTCGTCGCAGCTCTCTTTCTGATGCCCTACGCGTTCATCGGCACATTCTGGATAATGGGTCCGATCAAGATCCTTTTTTGGCTACGAAGCTTATCTGTATGTATTCGGATTTGGGATCAGTTGATTACGCACGGAAGGTGTTCGATAAAACGCGTAAAAGAACTATATATGTCTGGAATGCTTTGTTCCGAGCACTTACATTAGCGGGTCATGGAGAAGAAGTGTTGGGTTTGTATTGGAAGATGAATAGGATTGGAGTCCAATCAGATAGGTTCACATACACTTACGTTCTCAAGGCTTGTGTCGCATCGGAATGCACGGGGAATCATCTGACAAAAGGGAAAGAGATTCATGCACATATTACCCGACGCGGATACAATTCACATGTTTACATCATGACAACGTTGCTGGACACGTATGCTCGATTTGGCTGTGTGGATTATGCCAGCCATGTGTTCCATGGAATGCCTGTTAGGAATGTGGTTTCTTGGAGCGCGATGATTGCCTGCTACGCTAAGAACGGGAAAGCTTTCGATGCTCTGAGGACTTTCCGTGAAATGATGACAGAAACCAAAGATTCATCCCCGAATTCTGTGACTATGGTGAGTGTGCTTCAAGCCTGTGCTTCGCTAGCCGCTTTAGAGCAAGGGAGATTGATTCATGGGTACATACTCAGACGGGGGCTTGACTCCATATTGCCGGTGATCAGTGCTCTTGTGACAATGTATGGTAGATGCGGTAGGCTCGAAGTGGGACAAAGAGTTTTTGATCGGATGCATGAGCGGGATGTTGTATCCTGGAATTCCCTGATATCAAGCTATGGCGTTCACGGGTACGGAAGGAAAGCGATTCAGATATTCGAAGAGATGCTTGCCAATGGAGCTTCCCCAACTCCTGTAACATTTGTCAGCGTGTTGGGAGCTTGCAGCCACGAGGGTCTTGTTGAAGAAGGAAAAAGACTGTTTGAATCAATGTGGAGAGACCATGGGATAAAACCACAAGTCGAGCATTATGCTTGTATGGTGGACTTGTTAGGTCGGGCAAATAGGTTAGACGAGGCAGCAAAGATTGTACAAGAGATGAGGACTGAACCGGGGCCTAAGGTTTGGGGTTCGCTTCTCGGGTCTTGTAGAATTCATGGTAATGTTGAGCTCGCAGAGCGAGCGAGTAAAAGGCTCTTTGCGCTAGAACCGAAGAATGCAGGGAACTATGTGCTATTGGCAGACATTTACGCAGAAGCTCAGATGTGGGATAAGGTCAAGAAAGTAAAGAAGCTTCTAGAATACCGAGGACTGCAGAAGCTGCCTGGTCGGTGCTGGATGGAAGTGAGGAGGAAAGTGTACTCGTTTGTCTCGGTGGATGAGTTCAACCCTCTTATGGAACAGATTCATGCTTTCTTGGTTAAGTTAGCCGAAGATATGAAGGAGAGAGGGTACATACCGCAGACCAAAGGCGTTCTGTATGAGCTTGAGACGGAAGAG
The DNA here is from genome assembly GCA_900406555.1 of Pseudoturritis turrita. Taxonomy (NCBI): domain Eukaryota; kingdom Viridiplantae; phylum Streptophyta; class Magnoliopsida; order Brassicales; family Brassicaceae; genus Pseudoturritis; species Pseudoturritis turrita. Next base: position 145,474 of record OVBL01000203.1, on the reverse strand, counting down.
AAAGAGCGGATAGTGTTGGGACACAGTGAGAAACTGGCGTTGGCGTTTGGGTTGATAAATACAGCAAAAGGAGAACCGATCAGGATCACGAAGAACTTGCGTTTGTGCGAGGACTGTCACTTGTTTACAAAGTTCATCTCAAAGTTTATGGAAAAAGAAATTCTGGTTAGAGATGTGAACCGGTTTCATCGGTTCAAGAATGGAGTGTGTTCGTGTGGAGATTACTGGTAATACTTAGGGGACTTATACGTTTGCTTGTGAATAATAAGAAAGGGAGAGATCTGAACATGAGCTCTTGGACCTAGTCAAGCCGCCAAAGAAATAACAAGCAGGTTAGACTTAGAAAATTCCTGTAATATATGCCAACGATATCTGTTGGGATCATTGTTACAATCATATTGGTTTTCAATAAACAAAAAGAATAGTGTTTTAACCGTCTTGAGTCCCGAACAAGCGTTTACAGTCACTACTCCATCTTGCTTCAGCTTGATTAAGCTGCTCTCGATGTTTCTAAGCACAGGTTCATAGCTGCAATGAATGGAGATTAAACATTCCAGTGTTAAGAATGTTTCCAGAAAACGATGACGGAAGTACAAAGTTTGAAGCAGGTAGAAAGGTTCAGAGGGCTTACATGCGCACGAACCCGTTGTACATATATGTTTGTATTTGTTGGAGAACTTGAGCTGATAATGATTCTGCTCTGCTCTATTCTTTTTGCAAGCTGACCCTGGAAAGTTAAATGCATTGATTTAATCCTCTCACAGATAACAGTTTTGTTGAATATTATGAGCTGATAGAGCTCTCTCCATCAAAATCTTTTATATGCTGGATTTCTTATGTATTATGAATGCATCTCGCAGTTTCTTTGTGGTTAATGGTATGATAAGATTTGGCCAACAATGACCTAATGCATGACAATATAGACACACTATCTTTTTAAGTATTTGTGAGCTCTAGATCCTTGACATGGATCGCTATAGAGTAAGCATATATATTTTTCTATTGCAATTTTTATTTAATGGACAAGTTTCCTTGTGCCCAAAGTAAATTATTCCTTTCTGTAACTGAAAATTAGGGCAAAACGTACACATTTGTATCCCTCCTACGCTTGTTTCGAAATGCCAAGCAGTCTGAGATCGGACCCTCAAGATGTGTTATTCATTGATTCTTTACTTGTTTGTAAACTGGAATGTTACAACAAATTGTCAAGTAAATGGAAAAGTAAAACCCAATTTTTTCCATTTTTTTCTACATGAGGAAAAACACCTCAAAACAGAAAATGGAAAGAAGAAGCATTATAAATACTGAGATACAGTAGAGTAATTCAGTTTTTGTGTAGAAACACAGACACAAATTAAGAGAGAAGCAAAAGATGTCACTAGCTGCGATCATCATATTGGCGTCTGCTGCATTATTCTGGGTTTTGGTAAGCTTATATAGCGGCGGGAATAATGTTTCAAAGGAGGTTGATACGAGACCGAGCGGTATAGGAAGTGGATGGATTTGCGTCATCGTCTTACTCCTCATGGTTGCTATTATCATGTTCTCAAACAAGAACGCTGATCAACATAATATCAATGAACCAACTGATGGGATTTGGTGGATCCTACTAATCATCTTCTTCTTACTCTTCATGCTTTATCTCAAAGGCGTTTTTTGATTGATTTCTCCTTTTTTTCTTCTTGGTTATTATATCTCTCTCTCAATGTAATTTGCTTCAGATTTTTTTTTGACGAATTTTTAATCAGAAGCCTTAATCTCGATGGTTTTAAAGAGAGAATAACGGATTTATATATAATCATATGATTGCAGAAATTTAACTTGAACAGAGGGAAAAAAGGAACTGTACGAAACTTTTATTGCGTTTTTCAGTCGTCGTCGACGTAGATAGTCTCCTGCTTAAACAGTCCTCCGAACACTTTCCTCACCTCTTTCTCTGGCTTCTTCACACGTTCTTCCTTCTGTTTGGACGCAAACGCAGAGGTGGCGGGTTTAGCGTTCACGTTTCTCTGTTTCATCACTGCTTTCTTGGGTGGCAAGTTTCTCGCCTTCGCCTGTCCTCTGACTGTAGCGACCTGCACTTTAGGCGTTTCTGAAGCGTTCTGCACCGCGGTAGCGATCTGAGAACCGAGTTTATTCCAGGAGAGTCCCGACCCGATATCTTTCGCCTTGTTAAATAAGCCGTCCACTGTGATTCCCACGGCCCCTGCTTTCTCCTGCGCTTCCTCAGCTAAGCTAGCAGCTTCTGCTTCTTTCTCAGCTAGCTTCTGCATTTGTTTCTCAAGCTCTCTCGCTGCTTCCGCTGCCTCACGAGCTCTCTCAGCAGCCACTTTCGCCTCTTCCTCAGCTCTTGCCCTTGCGATTGCATCTGCGTAGACTTTCCTCCTCCCATCTTCTGGGATTACACTATCATCAAAAGAAGTTCACACAAACATTAATTTAAGCTCTAAGCTCTCTGTATATAGAGAACGCAATTTTTAACCCGAATCCAAAAGTCATAGTACCAATCTGGCATTTCTAGCATATAACAATGACTCCTGAATCAGCAAGAGGAATGCATGTAGAAGCTTCTTTTACCTGAAAAGCTCATCCAATGGCTTCGACGGTGCGGATGGATCCGTAGAAACTTCCACCACCTGCGAAAGAAGACACAAAACTGATGTCATCAACGACTACAATTTTTGCGTTTGTATGAACAATCACAATCTTGACGAGTAAGTTACTTGTGCTATACACAAAGTTAATTCAACGGCTACAACTTTTGCCCTTGTGTCTTGATGAGTAAGTTACTTGTGGTCTACACTACCTTATTTTCTGCCACTGCCGTGTTGGCGAAAATGTCGGCAACCAGCGACGCGATCTTCAACTTGGGGACCTGGTAGCAATCAGAGAACACCAAACAAGTTAATAACCCGACTAATCAAAATCATTCTATAAACAAATGATTTCGTTTCAATGTAATGTATGATTAATCCCTTTTTATCGCATACATTACATTACTTTGTAGGCCTCGGACGAACTACTGCCACTTCCGGTTTTACTCCCTTCAGCTGAAACGACGACGTTATAAGATTTCTCCGGCGAGAAATCCTCCGTCAAGCTCGTCTTTATGAGCGTGTACGCCACGTCCGTTTGAGCCACTTTCTCGATCAGGTCAGATATAGTCAATGGCTGAGATTGACCGAAAAGGTTGCTGAAGAAGGAAGTAATCCCGTCGATAACGTTGTACGTGGATCCGCTGATGCTCCCATCGTAGACGATCGCTACGTGGCTTACGCCGGCGAGCTCAGCCGCTTCAACCACTAGCAGCGCGTCTGAGGTTGAGACTTGGGCGTCAGGACCGTTCTCTGTCGCGCCGACCGTAACCACAACCTTGGCCGCGTTTCCTATGGCTTTGGCGATTGATTCGGCGTCTTGGAATGGGGATTGCACCGCGTTTAGCCTCTTGACCTCCTCCTTTGATAGAATCTGTTCAAAAGCTGACGTCAAACGATTAATCAAATTCTCAAACCAAACTGCGTTTGCATATCGCAAAATCACTAAATCAAAGGTGTAATTTGTCATCGCTGTCTTAAATCTGAAGTGCGATTGCGACCAGAAATCAAGATTATCACTATCGCGTTTAGAAATTGTACAGATTATATGAATGGAGGGGTCATAAAAAAAAAGCCGCGACCTTGTAAGTAGCCGCGACACGAGCGAGGTCCTGAGCGGCTCCGAGGTCGGGAACGCCGGCTCGGACGCTGAATCCTCGTTGCAAGAGCGTTTGAGCTATGCGTATACCGGCTTGTCCCGTAGCACCGGCAACAAAAACCGTACCGGGATCTTTTCTTCTGTTATTAGCAAACGATAAACCGGTGGAAGGGTTCGTCACTAGCGGCATCAACGATTTCATGTCTGGTAACTTACCGAAATTGAACCGGAATGGGTTCGAATCTGGCGATTTCCCGGTTTGGTTTCCCTCTGAATCATTGTCCTTGGTTTTCCCGAGCTGAAACGTGGTTTGTTTGGCGGCCAAAACAGTTAACCTTGGCTTTCTCCGGTTAAACCTGGACCCTTGCGTTGGCGCGGTGGTTAACGGGAAAGAAGAGGAAATTGAAGCCATTAGAGATGTTGTCGGCCAGCTTAGGGTTTTCGCTTGCTCTTCAAGTAAACAATGTGGATGCCATAGATTGAAGATGAGACACCATGGCAAATGCGAAAGACTTTCGTTGTTTGTGTGTTTTTGTCACAGATTGCTTGATTATCCAGAACGGATACATAGCCAATGAGATCATGCCACGTCATGAACATATCTTTGATGGGCTTCGTTTGAACTTTTCGCCACAGAATCTCGATCGTGTGGGGCCCAAACTTTTTAAAGACTTTCAACTTTGCCACAATATTTTCACGTAATTTCATTTATATCCTTCCATCTCTTTTTTTGGTTAATTAAAGCAATGCCCATCAACCTTAACAGAATTATTACATAGCCATTGATGAATACGACTGGCCATCATTACTCGTTACTCGGTTTATACTTGCTACTTCTCCTGTATCTGGTTTGAAAAATCAAATATTTACTGTGATCAAGTTGGATAACAAGTAACCAAATTTTATTACTTGTAAGTACGGGTCAAGTATCAAGTATCATTTTTTTTCTTAATACTTGCCCCGTTACTTGCCCCGTTACTTGCCCCGTTGTTTGTTACTTGTTACTCGTTTCGATAAATACTTTGATACCTGTTGAATAAAAAATCAAAAAGCTATTTTATTTTTTAAAAACAAAATCCAAAACAAAACTTTCGACCCAAATAAAGAATTTGATTTTATAAACTAAACTCATATACAAATATTAAAGCCGAACAAGTTAATTCATTATTCTATACTAAATATACACTTTCGAAGAAGAAGCAGACTTGCGATCTTTTTTCAGTTTTCAAGGAGAGAGTTAAGGTTTCAGAGTTCAAAATTTCAATCCTACTATTTCAGATTCAAGTAATAGACAATGGCAAAATGGCAAGTAACGGACCAAGTAACTTGCAAGTATTTAAATTTCTGGCGGGTACCTGATATAACGAGTATTCTTTTTGGATGGGTCAAGTACAAGTAATAATTTTAATTACTTGAACGAGCCAAGCCGGGTAACAAGTATCTGGAAATTAGCGAGTACTTGCCCTGTGCCCAGCCCTAATGAATGGGGTTCTTACTAACAAAAACCGAACCCCCTAGACCGAAGGCGAATTAATTTTGAAACCGGTTGTATACTTGTATTATTAAAAAAAAAAGAGTGAATTTAAAAACTATCTATGGATAAGTGAAAAATTAAAAAAAATAGCAGTGATAAAATAAAAATTAGAAAACTAATAAAAAATAATTTTTTAAAACTAATAAAAACTATCTATGGATAAGTGAAAAATTAAGAAAATATATGACATTTGTGACATGCTAACAATAATATCTGCCACTTGTAACGTGCTAACATCCATCGAATATTATTGTTAGCATGTTAACATTCGATACAACATGTTATTATACTTGTTCTCATGTTGATTTTGTAAGAAAATTCACGATCTTAATTTGAATTTTCATATTTTGAATGATATGACAACTGAGTTAAGCCGATAAACGTAATCTTGTCGCGATATCATATTACTTAGCATGTTAATCAATTTGTTATCTACTAACAATCACAATATATTTTATGTATCCGGTGATGAACAGTGTTGGTGACGGTTTTTGATGAACAGTGTCGGTCGCATCGGATGAACAGTGTCAGTCGCGGTGGATGAACAGTGTTGGCGGCGGATGAACAGTTTACGTAATTAAGCTAAATCTAAAATTTATGGTTTTAAAAAAGTTATCTTTGTTAGTTTTCTAATTTTTATTTTATCACTGTTATTTTCTTAATTTTCAGTTTATCCATAGATAGTTTGTGTAATTACTTTAAAAACAATGTTTATAAAATCGGACCGGTGACTGAACCGAGTTTGTCAAATTGGGTTTGATGATTTTCTTTTAGCATTAGGTTTTTGTTTTTTCCGCTAAGAATGTAAATATCACTGATAATGAAGAGTTTAACATTTACATAGAGATGACCTATACATTTGGTTCCTCGGCAAAACGGATAAAAATAGGGAAGCAAAAACAGTCCAACCAATCACAGGAGAAACATGAGATTCACTGCAAGCAATGCTCTATCAAATTTCTAAAAAAAAAAATTGATATATTTGTTTGTTAATAGTGTTGATGATTAAACGGTCAATTTCTTTGAATATAGGGAGTGACGGGACACATTGCAGGTTATGGAGGAGGTTGTTACACTGCTTCTATAAGCTATATACCGCTGCTTGAGCAATGAGCTTCCATAAAAGAAATAGCTTTCTCTCCAGCTTGTTTTTTAACGGCTTCCATTGTCTGAGCAACTTGCATATCCAACTTAAAGACATGAGTGTCAATGTATTCGTACTTATTATTGAGATCATTGTACATGTTATCCATTTTATCAAGGAAGTGTTTCTAAGGTTTATGGGTATCTTGTGGAAGGCATGCCCAATGACTTTCTCTAAACTATTAGTAAGTTTCAGTCTTCCATCTTCAATAGTTGACATTCCATCTACGTATAGATCTCATTTCATGAAATTGTAATGCACAAACTGATAACCATCTTCAGCTAATACCCTAGAGACCACAAGGACTGAAGTTATCATTCACAAACTCAGTCCTAAACACTATAGAAAGTGACAGAGAAATTTCATAGTTGTTCTAACCCCATTCCCCCTGGTCAGGCAGGTAGACACTAAACAACTCATTCCTCTCTTATTTGAATATTGCAGTACTGGTCCAATCCAACCTGACCCGATCCACAGTACTCTATCTTTAGCGGACAGACTGGTCCACTTGAACCAGAATAAGAATTGGCACACTAACCAAGTGTTTACTTACTTGAAATCAAGGCAATCTTGACCAGTTGACCTTGAAAATCTTCTAAGGCTTTACCCATATATTAATACTCAAATAATGTTGAACATGTAAAAAGTAAGAAATGTTATAAACTATATTTAATTAATATTATATGTGTGCTTATACTTATGTGGTTTGTATATATATATTATGATATTCTTTCGGTGGATAGTGAAAGATGTGTTTGAGAGAGGGAAAGAGGTAATAATAATTTTCTTCTTATTACTTCACACCTTACATTTTCAAAACTAAGTGCTCATATATATAGGCAAGGTAAATTAATATTTTAATCAGAATTACCAACTTGGTAATTCGGCAAAGATACAAATATCAACACTGATATTATTAAACTACTATATTGGATAATCATCATCTTTATTATAATACTCCCTCTTGATTATCCATAATGTATTGCGTACTGCCTCGTTTAAAACCTTATTATGGAAAAACCCAGTGGGACAAAAACTATGACAAGAGAAAAAGAATGCAGTCTCCCCCTGGAAAAGATATATATAATATTTTTTTTATAGATCTCGTAGATGACGCATTCCAATACTGTAAACATGCTTCCTGAATGTTGTAGTCGGAAGCGCCTTTGTAAACAAATCTGTTACGTTGTCATTTGAGCGAATATATTGAACATCAATCTTCTTGTCCTTCTCGAGTTTTTGAGTGTAGGAGAAAAATCTTGGAGGGATATGCTTCGTCCTATCACTCTTGATGTAACCTTCCTTGATTTGAGCAACACAAGCAGCATTATCTTCAAATAATATTATTGGCTCTTTGCTGGTGGTTATTCCGCTTGCTTCTTGAATATGTTGAGTCATTGATCTGAGCCATACACATTCTCTGCATGCTTTATGAAGTGCAATAATTTCTGCATGATTTGAAGAAGTGGAGACCAAAAGTCTGTTTCTGAGACCGCCATGAGATCGCAGTTCCACCAATTGTAAAAACTTATCCAGTTTTCGATCGAGCTTTATGCGGGTATGATAAATAGCCTGCATTTTCAAAACCAACTAGACCAACCACGGGGTTTCTTGAATAAAATAATCCAAAATCGATTGTACCTTGAAGATAACGGAATATGTGCTTTATTCTGTTCCAATGTCTGCGCGTAGGAGATGAATTGTACCTTGCAAGTAGATTAGTAGCAAAAGCTATATCTAGTCGAGTACAATTTGTAAGATACATTAGTCCACCAATAGCACTCATATAAGGTATTTCATAATCTAATACTTCGTCATTACTTTCACAAGGTCGAAATGGATCATTGTCAACATCAAGTGATCTATTGACCATTGGAGTATTCAAAGAAGTCGCTTTATCCATATTAAAGCGTTTTAACACCCTTTTGGTGTAATTTGATTGATGCACAAAGATTCCATCTTTGAGATGTTCTATGTGAAGTCCAAGACAAAATTTTGTCTTTCCAAGATCTTTCATTTCGAACTCTTTTTTCATATGAGTTCTTGCATCATCAATCTCCTTTTGAGTTCCAATTATGTTCAGGTCATCTACATAAACAGCAATTGTTGGGGTCGATTTCCACCCCATCGAGATTGGCCACCAAAAATGATTAGAGGATCTTGGGACTAACCGACTTAGGAATGGCGAGCCAACTCTTGGCTCGGCAGCATGAAGAAGCAGTGACGAGCCAACTCTTGGCTAGGCAGCAGGAAGGAGTAAGTGACGAGCCAACTCTTGGCTCGGCAGCAGGAAGAAGCAGTGACGAGCCAACTCTTAGCTCAACAGCAGGAAGGAGTAAGCGACGAGCCAACTCTTGGCTCGGCAGCAGGAAGAAGCAGTGACGAGCCAACTCTTGGTTCGACAGCAGGAAGCAGCAGTGACGAGCCAAAACTTGGCTAGGCTCACAAAGATGGAGACGAGCCAAACCGTGGTTCGAAGACAAAGGCAGAAGTAGCGACGAGCCAACAATTGGCTAGGCGACAGGAAGCAGTGATGAGCCAAACATGGCTCGGCGACAAAGGCAAGGAGTGACGAGCCAAACTTGGCTCGACGACAAAGGCAAGGAGTGACGAGCCAAACTTGGCTCGGCAACAAAGGAAAGGAAGAGACGAGCCAAACTTGGCTCGGTGACAGAGGCAAGGAAACAAGTCAATATTTGGCTCGGCAGCAAGGAGAAGCAAGTCACGAGCCAACATGTTGGCAAACCAACGAACGGTGACGAGCCAACGTGTTGGCAAACCAGCAAACGGTGATGAGCCAACTCACCGACGACCCAGTAAAGCGACGAGCCCAATATCCTGTTGGGCCGAGGCAACGAGCCGTAAGAGGTTGGTGGGCCGAGATAACGAGCCAAAGAAAGAAGCCCACATCCGAACCAGAGAAAGGAAGTTTTCCTTATTCCTTTACGAAAAGGCCTAGCCGACTTATTCTTGTATAAATAAGACATGTACTCCTTTGAAAAAAGGATCCGCAAATTTACCTAGCAAAACACTTGTTAATCTTTTCAACAGCTTTCAAAACAGCTGAGATAATAAAAACCATCTTTGGATCTTTATTCTTGGTTTCTTCACATAGAAGTTTGTCGAATCCCTAAATTTTCCCTACAAGTTTTGGTTGTGCGAGTTTCGACTCCCACAGCAATGATCACAAATCCTGACAATGATTTCTTAATAAACACACAAGGGCATATAGCATTGTTGATGTATCATTTACTCAACAAATATTCACTTAAGCGATTATACCACATGCATCCGAATTGCTTTAATCCGTAAAGTGAGCGCTGTAATTTGACCAAACATATTTTTTTAGATGATACTTCATGCATTTTGATCCTTCTGGGATCTTTAATCCTTCTGGGATTTTCATGTATATATCATTATCAAGTGATCCATATAGATATGCAGTCACAACATCCATTAGGTACATTTCCAAAATTTTAGATGCCGTTAAGCTCATTAAGTACCCGAATATGATTGCATCCATGACTGGAGAATATGTCTCTTCATAATCAATTCCCGGTCTTTGAGAAAAACCTTGTGCCACAAGTCGGGTTTTATATCTTGTGACTTTGTTTTCTCATTTCTTTTTCACACAAAGACCCACTTGTACCCAACCGGTATTACATCTTTAGGTGTAATGAATATAGGTCCAAAGATATTTTTTTTATTGAGGGAGACTAATTCATTTCTCATGGCCATTTGCCATTTCTCCTAATTAGGCCTTTCCTGACACTCTGATATAGACCTTGGGTCTGGATCATCATGATCAATTTCTTTGGATACAGAGAAAGAGAATATTCCATCAGTATCATCTATTTCATTTCTAACCCATAATTTTCTATTTTGGACGTAATTAATGGAAATCTCATATTTTCCTGTATCATGTTCATCTTCTGAACATTTCTCTTCATCTGGTTCTTCTGGAACCCTTTCATATATGTCTTCTTGACATTTTTCTTTATGTGGTTCCTCTAGAACCTTCTCATTGTGTTCTCCCAATTTCCTTTTCTTTCGAGGATTTTTATCCTTAGAGCCCATCAGCCTATCAGCATTACCCAATTTTGGAGGAGCCCACAACTACCAGGTGGGAGCAGGCCGAGGCAAAACACCATGGAACACGTGGACATAAAGTCAGAGTTCGTACGACGAAAAAGCCTACTGCGAGTATCATCATATGCACGGTCACTCAACTGCCAACTGTCGAACCCTGGGAATAAAACTCGTGGCGAAGCAAGTAGCCGGAGAACTCGGTAACGCTGTCAGCTTGAAGGATTTCGAGCGAGAAGACGAGAAAGATCAGCCGAACCAAACAAATCAAAATGGTGATCCCCCCAAGCGAGGAAGGCGAGATGACAAGGCGACACAGTCAGGGGCTCGAAGAAGAATAAATATGATAATAGGAGGATCACAATACTGTTCAGACACGGTGTCATCAATCAAAGCATTCCAGCGGCGAGCCGGCGAGCCGACGCCAGTGTCAACAGGTCAACACCTTCCAAACTACCCAACGACGTGATCTCGTTCGAAGAAAGAGAAACCACCGGCATCGACCGACCACATAATGATCCCCTCGTGATAGAATTGATCGTAGACGATTGCAACGTCGCCCGAGTTCTGATAGACACGGGAAGCTCTATAGATGTGATCTTTCGGGAAACTCTCAGAAGTATGAACATAGACCTATCCAAAATCATGGCCGCGCCGAAGCCTTTAACCGGGTTCTCAGGAGAAACAACCATGACCCTTGGAACAATAAAGCTTCCCGTCCGAGCTGAAGAAGTGACCAAGATCGTGGAGTTTTCAGTTGCAGATCATCCTGCGATCTACAATGTGATTATGGGTACCCCCTGGATAAACTCCATGCGAGCCGTACCATCGACCTATCATCTCTGCATCAAATTTCCGACCCCAGGAGGAGTCAAAACAATTTGGGAAAACCAAAAGGAATCTCGCATTTGTTTCCTAGCCAAGCACAAACTCAGGAACCCCGTCATAGAAACCACCACCAAGAGAAAGAAGATGAAGACTGACAGGGAACCCGAGAAGGAGTTGGCAAAGCTCTTATAGCAATTACAGATTGCGGAGGATCGAGAGAGGAAGAACAAACCCACCTGCGATCCCGTTATTTCAGTAAACATCGATGACGATAATCCAGAACACTGTGTTAAAATAGGGGCCGAGCTGAAAGATTCAATAAGGGGAGAGCTGATTCCTTTCCTTCAGAAGAACGTAAACACCTTCGCTTGGGAAGCAGAAGACATTCCCGGCATCAGCATCAATGTGACATGCCACGAGCTACACGTGGACCCAACCTTTAAATCAGTCAAACAGAAAAGGCGAAAACTTGTCCCGGACAGAGCGCAAGCAGTGAATGACGAGGTGGAAAGATTACTACACGTGGGATCAATAGTCGAAGCAAAGTACCCAGTCTGGCTCGCTAACCCTGTGGTGGTTAAGAAGAAAAATGGGAAGTGGTGTGTATGCGTGGACTTCACCGACCTGAACAAAGCCTGCCCAAAAGATAGCTTTCCACTACCACATATTGATCGACTGGTGGAAGCAACGGCAGGCAACAAACTCCTTTCGTTTATGGATGCTTTCTCCGGATACAACCAAATCCTAATGAACCCGGACGATCAAGAGAAGACGGCGTTCATCACAGACCGCGGGATATATTGTTATAAAGTGATGCCATTCGGTATTAAAAACGCCAAAGCAACTTACCAGCGATTAGTGAACCGAATGTTCGCTGGCCAACTGGAGAAGACGATGGAAGTATACATAGACGACATGCTGGTGAAGTATTTAGAGGAGAAGGATCACGTAGCTCACCTAGAAGAATATTTCAAGCAACTGAATCTACATAACATGAAGCTGAACCCAACCAAGTGCAGATTTGCGGTCACATCCGGAGAGTTCCTTGGATATCTGGTCACTCACCGTGGAATTGAAGCCAACCCGAAGCAGATCGATGCGCTCGTAAAGATGGTGTTACCGAAGACAAAGCGTGAAGTCCAGAGGCTAACAGGACGGGTCGCCGCGCTTAATCGTTTCATCTCTCGGTCAACTGATAAGTGTTTGCCTTTCTACGACACACTGCGTGGGAACAAGAAATTCGAATGGACGGAGAAATGCGAGCAGGCATTTCAACAACTGAAAGAATATCTAACCAGCCCTCCAGTACTTACGAAACCAGTGGATTGAGAGTCACTTTTTCTATACACGGCCATTTCGGTAATAGCAGTGAGTGGAGTACTCATCAGGGAAGAGCGCAGCGAGCAGAAGCCTATTTTTTATGTCAGCCAAACTCTCACCAACGCTGAAACCTGGTATCCATAGATGGAGAAGCTGGCATTGTCTGTGATAATGTCCGCTAGAAAACTGAGACATACTTCCAGTCACATTCAATTGTGGTTTTGACTACTTTCCCCCTGCGATCCATCCTACGTAGCCCTAGCCAGTCTGGGAGATTGGCAAAGTGGGCGATAGAGCTGAGCGAATACGACATCGAGTATAGGAGCAGAACCTGTGCAAAATCTCAAGTCTTTGCAGATTTTCTGATAGAACTCCCTGAAGAAGTGATAGAAGAGCCAGCTCCAAGTCCAATATGGAAGCTTCACGCGGATGGATCATCATCAAAACAAGGATCTGGAGTAGGAATACGCTTACCTCTCCAACAGGCGAGATCCTCGAACAGTCGTTCCGGTTGGGTTTTCGCGCATCCAATAATGAAGTAGAGTATGAGGCTTTGATCGCAGTAATGAGACTTGCTCGCAGACTTAAAATTTCGCATGTCCAGGCCTACTGCGATTCGCAGCTGGTGGTCAACCAAGTCAGCGACGAGTACACGGCCAGAGAAGACCGAATGGAAGCTTATCTAAAAATCGTCAAGGAGATGGCTGCACAGTTCGAGGAGTTCAAATTAACACGGATACCACGCGGGAAAAACACTTAAGCAGACGCACTAGCAGCACTCGCATCTACCTCTGATCCGGATTTGAAAAGGATAATCCGAGTGGAATTCATTAAAAACCCAAGTATCAACCCCTCTGATATCATGAATGCAATCACCCGCTCCCAGACAGCAACCCAATCCAAAGGTGCATCCGGAAGCGCCGGCATCACCACTGTGGAGGAAGACCAAACACGGCACCATCAGCAGAAGATGAGGCAATTGAGATAGAAGAAGAGCCTAACACAGATCCTCCAGCCGAAGGTGAAGCAGTGGAGATGGAGGAAGATCCACGACCGACGGAAGCAAATTACGGGTGTGACAAAGAGTGGATGGGAGCAATCCGAGTGTATACCATGGATGGCGAGGTACCATCAGATAAGTGGGCTGCTCGAAAACCCAGAGCTCAGGCTGTTCGTTACGTTATATTAGACGGAAACGTTTTCAAGTGGAGATTCTCAAGACCGCTGATGGCGTGTGTCGAAGGCGCTGAAGCAAGAAAAATTATGGAAGAGGTCCACAGTGGCTCATGTGGTAACCACTCCGGCGGAAGAGCTTTGGCAATCAAGATCAAGCGTCATGGTTACTATTGGCCGACTATGTTGAAGGACTGCGAGAAATTCTCCGCCAGATGCGAAAAATTCCAACGACATGCCCCGATGATTCACCAACCAACGGAGCTGTTGTCATCAATCTCAGCGCCCTACCCTTTCATGTGCTGGTCGATGGATATTGTCGGGCCTCTGCATAAATCAAAGCAAAAGAGATTTCTGTTAGTTTTGACAGATTACTTCTCCAATTGGGTAGAGGCAGAGTCTTACGCCAACATAAAGGATGCCTAAGTAGAACACTTCGTCTGGAAGAATATCTTATGCCGACATGGAGTTCCATACGAAATTGTCACCGACAACGGCTCACAGTTTATCTCTACAAGGTTTGAAACTTTCTGTGAAAAATGGAAGATACGACTGAGCAAGTCTACCCCACGTTATCCACAAGGGAACGGGCAAGCAGAAGCAGTGAACAAGACTATCCTGGACGGTCTGAAAAAATGCCTTAATGCAAAGAAGGGACGCTGGAAAGATGAACTAGAAGGAGTATTATGGTCACACCGAACCACTCCACGGCGAGCTACCGGTGAAACACCTTTTCCTCTTGTCTATGGTACAGAATGTGTCATCCCGACCGAAGTCCAATTCCCAGGAGTACGCCGCAGACTTCTTTCAGGACAGGAAGGATTGAATCACCTCATGTTACTGGACGAGTTAGACTTGGTTAACGAACGAAGAGATCAAGCGCTGGTTCGGATTAAAATTACCAACATGCGGCGGCTAAATATTACAACAGCAACGTCAGAAGTCGCAAGTTCAAGGAAGGTGATCTGGTTCTCCGCAAAGTTTTTCAGAATACAGCCAAAACAAACGCTGGCAAACTAGGAGAAAAATGGGAAGGACCCTACAAAATCACCAAAATAGTTCGACCGGGAGTACACGAGCTCTCAAACATGTCTGATGTTCCGATACCAAGATCTTGGAATGCAATGCACCTAAAAATGTACTACTACTAAGTCACTTAACATGAACTACGAGACGACTTGATCCCTGAAAAGGGTACGTATGCAGCTCGTATTCGGATGGGTTCAGTTGTCCCCCTCCTTAAAAAAGGGGGGAGTGGGTACGTATACATGTATACTCCCATATCTCGCATCACTCTTCAAACTCTTTCAAACACAAAACTCGTGTCAATTAGCCTACACGAGTCACAACTTTACATCCTTCACGGATATTCTATCATCTCGTCTGTTGCTGGCCACAACAGTCGGACAACCACATCCTTTACGGATTTTTAAACCACTATCTCTATATGGGATAGGGTTCTCAACACCCTCTTATGGGTATATAAGCGCGCTATACAAATCTTGGTTAGGTATATCCTGGTCTAATATCCGAAAGGTATATCCTGAACGATATTCTTACAAGTTTATCTTAGAGAGGGACCCGTAAGTCGAAAACTCGCAAGTCTTAACACTCAAAGTAAATTCTAAAACCCAGTAAACACCTCTTGGTACACTGGTTATAAACATCTCTAAAACATGATACTAAACCTACCAGTTAGTATGAGATTTTAAACATGTTTCATCGTCAAAATCAACGGGAACATAAGTCGGAACACCGCAAACCCTATACTGACAACCAAGCAATCAATACAAAGACAACCATACTTTTACTGAACAAAGATGGGTCGCAATATCACATCAGAGCACAAGTGAAAGATTACTTAAGCAAAATATAAGCAGAAAACCCAAATAAAAAAGGAGTTACGCCTACAAACGGCAGTCATTCCAAAAAGGGGTGGATAAAGCCATCCAGGCATTTGTTCTCAACGATACCGAACTAAAGAAAGAAATTTCTTGAGTTAAAGAAAATAAGGAGAAAGATCTTTCAAGAAGATCTGGCTCGGAAGGCTTCTCAGCGGCAAGATCGGCAATCCCCGGTGTGCCAACATTCGAGCCGGCAAAATCTACAACTCCGGCTAATGTCGCCACATTCTCCGTTGGTTCGGTTCCCAGGAGAGTGCCTGTAGAATCTGAGAAAACAGGTGAAAGCATCAGATCTTTCTTCATCTCGGCCTCAATCTTCTCGAATTCATCAGCCGCGTCGGCCAGATCAGCCCTCCACCCTGTCAGCTTCGCCACCTCAGAGTCGAGAGCAGGTGCATCCTCTTTTCGCAAGATCTCGAGCAGCTGTAGGTTGCTGTCGATCTGAGCTAGATCGAGCTCCTTTTTTTTGCTGCCTTCAGGTCGTCGATGCTTTTCTCGATCTTGGCGAGCCGCTCTTGAAATTTCTCTGATACCTCTCGCCTCGCAGCCTTCTGGGCCTTTTTAATGTTGGCCTCGTGCAAAGCCTTCACAGCATTGAGCTGTCTCTTAAGAGATTCAATTTCGGCAGCTTTCTTCTGCTTAGAGAGATCCAACCTCATAGCTAAGTCGCCGGTCTTGTCCCATTCATCCTTGAGGTATGCTTTCTCCTTCTCAAGAGCTTCAATTCGAGCTAAAGCTGTTGCTAGCTCGGTGGCATGAGCACTCTCCAGCTCGGCGGCTCTGTTCTTTAAGAAGGTTGCATCTTTTTGGCCATCTTCAATCCGGCGCCTATCCTTCCTCACATCTTGCTCGAAAGCAGCGACAATCTTATTAATAGACGCGACGAACTGATCATAAAATCAAAACTACCTCGGCGTCGAGATTTTCATCAACCAGAGGTGGAACGACAAGTTGTAGCTGACCCAATGAAGGACTAGGTTCGACCGGCTCGGAAACCTGAGGAGATAAAACCATCTTGCGACCTAGCAGTGAAGCAGAATTGGCCGAACCAACAGAATCCTCCAGCTCGGTGTTATGGGACATCAGAGTTTTTCAGCTCGGGAATACGCCTTGGGAGGAATTAGAAAATTTTTAGCTCGGAGTCAAACTGATACTTAGCAGGAGGTGGAGAGATCTTGGCTCGGAGACACACTCGATATAAAGAATTTTGGCTAGGAGACAGAGAGAATCAAGGCAGCAGCGCGATCCGGATGATGATGGATCGAAAAATTCAAACACTCGCCGCATATGTATGAAGACGGGTCGGAAAACTCAAGGGGTCGCCGGAAGGATTTGAAGATGGATCGGATAGTTTATAGAATCGTCGAGCCGCATTTGAAGATGGGCCGGAAAACTCAAAGAGTTGGCGGCGGAAGTGAAGAAATAGATAAAAACCTAGCCAACAACTTAAACAAAAAAGAGAGAAAAGAAGAGAGAGAAGAAAGCTATCTGATTTTTCGGAAATGAAGAGAAGTGAGTTATGAGGAGTAAGACAAGGATCTGAATATAAAGATGCATGAAAGTACAGCGCGTGACGCCACTCGGCCTCGGGAACATGCGAAAACATTTGCAGTACCCAATAAAGTTATAATCATGACAAGAGATACTTCAAGCCAACATTACCGCCGAGCCAAAGACAAATCAAACTTGTTGGGATGGTTCGGCAACATGACAACTTGAAAGGGGCATTATGAGCCAAAGTAGCTCGGTCACGAGTGATAAGTTGGCTTGGCAGCATGACAAAGGAAGTTGGCTCGACAGCATGACAAGCAAGTTTTGGCTCGGAAATGAACGCCTCGCCAAAACTTCCCCGTAAAGTGGATCAGTAACATAAGGTAAGTCTTGGATGCCAATCTCAGATTATAACGAGCTAGGGGGCTAACTGTTGAGGTCGATTTCCACCCCATCGAGATTGGCCACCAAAAATGGTTAGAGGATCTTGGGACTAACCGACTTAGGAATGATGAGCCAACTCTTGGCTCGGCAGCAGGAAGAAGCAGTGACGAGCCAACTCTTGGCTAGGCAGCAGGAAGGAGTAAGTGACGAGCCAACTCTTGGCTAGGCAGCAGGAAGGAGTAAGTGACAAGCCAACTATTGGCTCGGCAGCAGGAAGAAGCAGTGACGAGCCAACTCTTAGCTCAACAGCAGGAAGGAGTAAGCGACGAGCCAACTCTTGGCTCGGCAGCAGGAAGAAGCAGTGACGAGCCAACTCTTGGCTCGACAGCAGGAAGCAGCAGTGACGAGCCAAAACTTGGCTAGGCTCACAAAGATGGAGACGAGCCAAACCGTGGTTCGAAGACAAAGGCAGAAGTAGCGACGAGCCAACAATTGGCTAGGCGACAGGAAGCAGTGATGAGCCAAACATGGCTCGGTGACAAAGGCAAGGAGTGACGAGCCAAACTTGGCTCGACGACAAAGGCAAGGAGTGACGAGCCAAACTTGGCTCGGCAACAAAGGAAAGGAAGAGACGAGCCAAACTTGGCTCGGCGACAGAGGCAAGGAAACAAGTCAATATTTGGCTCGGCAGCAAGGAGAAGCAAGTCACGAGCCAACATGTTGGCAAACCAACGAACGGTGACGAGCCAACGTGTTGGCAAACCAGCAAACGGTGATGAGCCAACTCACCGATGACCCAGTAAAGCGACGAGCCCAATATCCTGTTGGGCCGAGGCAACGAGCCGTAAGAGGTTGGTGGGCCGAGATAACGAGCCAAAGAAAGAAGCCCACATCCGAACCAGAGAAAGGAAGTTTTCCTTATTCCTCTACGAAAAGGCTTAGCCGACTTATTCTTGTATAAATAAGACATGTACTCCTTTGAAAAAAGGATCTGCAAATTTACCTAGCAAAACACTTGTTAATCTTTTCAACAGCTTTCAAAACAGCTGAGATAATAAAAACCATCTTTGGATCTTTATTCTTGGTTTCTTCACATAGAAGTTTGTCGAATCCCTAAATTTTCCCTACAAGTTTTGGTTGTGCGAGTTTCGACTCCCACAGCAATGATCACAAATCCTGACAATGATTTCTTAATAAACACACAAGGGCATATCGCATTGTTGATGTATCATTTACTCAACAAATATTCACTTAAGCGATTATACCACATGCATCCGAATTGCTTTAATCCGTAAAGTGAGCGCTGTAATTTGACCAAACATATTTTTTTAGATGATACTTCATGCATTTTAATCCTTCTGGGATCTTTAATCCTTCTGGGATTTTCATGTATATATCATTATCAAGTGATCCATATAGATATGCAGTCACAACATCCATTAGGTACATTTCCAAAATTTTAGATGCCGTTAAGCTCATTAAGTACCCGAATATGATTGCATCCATGACTGGAGAATATGTCTCTTCATAATCAAATCCCGGTCTTTGAGAAAAACCTTGTGCCACAAGTCGGGTTTTATATCTTGTGACTTCGTTTTCTCATTTCTTTTTCGCACAAAGACCCACTTGTACCCAACCGGTATTACATCTTTAGGTGTAATGAATATAGGTCCAAAGAAATTTTTTTTATTGAGGGAGACTAATTCATTTCTCATGGCCATTTGCCATTTCTCCCAATCAGGCCTTTCCGGACACCCTGATACAGACCTTGAGTCTGGATCATCATGATCAATTTCTTTGGATACAGAGAAAGAGAATATTCCATCAGTATCATCTATTTTATTTCTAACCCATAATTTTCTATTTTGGACGTAATTAATGGAAATCTCATATTTTCTTGTATTATGTTCATCTTCTGAACATTTCTCTTCATCTGGTTCTTCTGGAACCCTTTCATATATGTCTTCTTGATATTTTTCTTTATGTGGTTCCTCTAGAACCTTCTCATTGTGTTCTCCCAATTTCCTTTTCTTTCGAGGATTTTTATCCTTAGAGCCCATCAGCCTCCCCCTCTTTAATTGAACCTTAGGTTCATTTGCTCTGCTTCCATCAATTTGTTCTTCTGGAACATCTATTCTTGATGGAGCATTTGCAGCGGGTATATATGATTTAGTCACCATTTTTGTATTTGTAAATGCATCTGGTAACTGATTTGCCATCTTTTGTAGGTGTACAATTTTCTGAACTTTCAGTTCGCTTTGTTTTGTTGGGGGATCAAGATGTACCAAAGATGGTGTACACCAAGTAATATCTTTTGGTATTCCCTTAACTCCTCCCCCTAACACTGGAAATTCATCTTCATTAAAATGGCAAGCAGCAAAACATGCCGTAAACATATCACCAGTTTTCGGTTCAAGATACCGAATTATACTCGGTGACGTATACCCGATAATATCCCCAATCTTCTTTGTGGCCCCATTTTTGTTCTTTGCGATGGGGGTATAGGAACATAAACCGCACACCCAAAAATACGAAGATGGGATATATTTGGTTCCTGACCAGTTGTTAATTGTAATGGGGAATATTTATTATATTCACTTGGTCTTATTTGGACCAATACCGCAACATGCAATATAGCATGTCCCCATGCATTAATTGGGAGATTTTTTCTCAATATTAACGGTCTTGCAATGAGTTTCAGCCATTTAATCAAACTCTCAGCCATGCCATTTTGTGTATGAATATGGGGAACCGGGTGCTCAATATCTATCCCCATTGACATACAATAATCATTAAAGGCTTGTAAAGTGAATTCACCAGCATTATCAAGCCTACCTTTCTTTATAGTATAATCAGGAAATTGTGCTCTCAACCTAATTATTTGAGTGATGAATTTTGCGAAAGACGTATTTCGTGTTGTCAACAGACACATGTGTGACCATCTACTGGATGCGTCAATTAATACCATAAAATATCGAAATGGCCCGCACGGTGGATGGATAGGTCCACATATATCGCCATCTATTCTCTCTAAGAATACTGGAAATTCATTCCCAATCTTAGCTGGTGATGGCCGAGTTATAAGTTTTCCTTGAGAACATGCTTTACATGAAAACTTGCCCGATTGAAAAATCTTCTGGTTTTTCAGTGGGTGGCCACTAGAATTTTGTACAATTCTTCTCATCATGACTGATCCTGGATGTCCTAGCCTTTCGTGCCAGACTTTAAATGTACTAGTAAACTTTTGGTTTACTATAACATATGATTCAGTCATATTTATTTTTGTGCAATATAATCTGGAGGACGTCATTGGTAATTCTTCCAATGTATGCTTCCTCTCCAATGTAATGCAAAGATATTCAATGCCATTCTTATTCATGGTCTCTATATGATATCCATTTCTTCAGATATCCTTGAAACTTAACAAGTTTCTGTATGAATTGGGGGAATATAATGCATCATTTATCTCAAATTTTGTTCCCTTGGCATTGAAAATATGACTCTTCCGGAGCCCATAATAATTTTTGCATCACCAGATACAGTACTCACACTTTCGGCGGAGTCTTTCATTTTAAGAATGGAGAAATACATTTTATCTTTAATTATTGTGTGCGTTGTCGCATTGTCTACCAGACATATATCTCCGTCCTTGATCTCAAATTTTGACATCATCTGGTGTCACAATATTAATAAAAGATGCATTAATATTAAAACAAAACTTTAGATAACAGAAAGTTATATTACAACAAAAACCATTTTTAAATATTACAAAACACAAGCATATTATACAAAGTGCTTAAACGACTAATTATCATGTCATATCGATTTTATTTTTCATTTATACCCATTGATACTTCAGGATCAATGAGGTAATCTGCGATATCAAGATGATTATCATCACTTAGGCCATTAAAAGAAGGTCCAGATTCATCAGAGATGAAGTTTGTTTTAACATCCTTCTCTTTGCCTTTTGTGATTCTTGATACAAATCGGCTAAATATTTTGGCGTACGACATGTACGTACCCAATGACCTTTCATGCCATATCTGTAACAGGCATTCTCTGTTTTTCTTGTATTCGCGCGACCAACTTCATTTTCATGAAATCTTTTGTTGGTTTTTCCCGCGTTGAAATTATTTGCCTGGAATCCTCTTCCTTGTCCTTGTCCACCAACTCTTCCATAACTACGACCACGGTCTCTACCGCGACCACGTCCTCGTCCTCGAAAATTGGATGCTACCACATTCGCTTCTGGGAATGGAGCCGATCCAGTTGGACGATTTTCATTATTCATTATCACGAACTCATTATTTTGTTCAGCAACAAGGAGGACTTGCATCAAATCCGAATAACTGGTGAATTCTCTCGCCCAGTATTGTTGCTACAGGATTACATTTCCAGGATGAAATGTTTGGAGAGTTTTTTCAATCATATCATAATCACTTACACTCTCTCCACATAACATTATCCTAGAAGTTATTCCGAACAAAGCAGAATTATATTCACTAACACTTTTGTAATTCTCAAACAGCAGATTCAACCACTCATGTTTTGCCTTCGGTAAGATCACATAATTCTGGTGATCAAACCTATCTTTGAGTGATTGCCAAAGATTTGCATGATCTTCTTTCATGATATATTCATCCTTTAAACCATCATGGATATGATGGCGTAGGAATATCATGGCCCTTGCCTTTTTTCATCGGATATCATTTCCGATTTGGCACTGGTATCACCAGATGTCTTTTCCACTTTAGCGATGGCATTAAGAAGCCCATTCGCTTTTAGGTGCATCTTTGCACTTGCTGCCCATGTCATATAATTTTTTCCAGATATATCAAGGGCAGCAATCTCGAGCTTTGCCAAGTTTGACATGATAATTATATCACAAAATTTTAAACATCAAATTAGTGAACAATCTTTTTAATTTTTAATTTTCAATTTAAAGAATCGTGATAAAATATTTAAAATTATTAAATATAATAACATCATAATTTAAAATAATTTTAGGAGGCAGAGCCTTCCATATAATTTGCAATAATAATTAAGAGAAACAATAAAAGAAATAATAAATCAATAGGCACAGTCTTCCACATAATCCAGGAGGCAGAGCCTGGCACATGATTATATAGACATAATTTTAATTTGATCGAGGAGGCATCGCCTACCATAAATAACGATCAACTCAGAAAAGACATAGCCTATTATATGGCTTTTCCACTGATAATCAAGACGCAGAGCCTACCATAAAATCAAGGAGGAGGCGAACCTACCACTCCGTAAATAACACATAAATTTAAATTTAAATTATATAAACATAAATTAAACCTCACCCTTTCGTTATGGAATGATATATGATTGGTCGGAACGGGTATAGAGACGTTTCGTGCTGATAACGTGTTATAAACTATTGGATGAGTATCCGCGCATATGCGCGGGTTATTTTTACAAAATTTGTTTAGAATTTTAGTTTTATATATTTTGATATTACATATCCAATTTGTTTTAGAAGTTATATATTTGGGTTAACGTTGAAATTAGTTTGTATTTGTGCACAAGATTAACTTGTCAAAAGCGCTATTGCATTACTGAAAGTCTGAAAATTTGGAAATGTTGTTGGTCATTCTTTGCCTTTTCCATTGGGAGTCAATTTTTTCTCCATAGAGTTGTACATTGTGGTTTAAGCTCTACAACAAACAATAAGATACTAAATTTTTGGTGAACTGAGATTGAAAATTATTCGATGAAAATATACATGGTTTGGCAAAGCATGAATGGTTTAAACTATACATGTTAAGACACATATTTGAGAAGATATCATTTTCTATGTTGTTAACCTAATGACCATGTACCATGAAAAATATGAAACAACATACCATAAATCTTGAAAGAAGCAAATTGTAGACCTACATGCGCAAAATCCTATTAAAATTCTGTTATTAATAGAAAAGGTGAACGAAAATCATATTGATCCTTTGGCTTTTTTTACTTAATTTTACAATTTTTCAGATTCAAAAAATTTTCCAGATCAAGATCCGAGTAATGTATTAAACTTCATTCCGTTTAATCTAAAATCATTTCTCAAGTGTAAGACTTTACATCCTTTTATACAATTTCTAACTCACCAAAGTTAGTTAAATTGAGTGATATAATAAGAACAACTGATTTCATGTGGTGTCATTTATTTATACTACCACTTTGATCATCATCTTTCTTCGTTTCCAATTTGAAGAAGGAGAGAAAAATAGAAGCAAGATGATACTGTGAGAAGACAAATTTACCAGCTGCCACCGAAATCAAACCGGAAAGAATTAATTGTTATTCTTTCAAACATGTTGGCAATGGTCAGCATAGGAATCCGATCCTTAAAGGATATATAAAGATTACATTGGTGGAGAAAGCTAAATGTTAAATAAATAATGGAAGAAGTTGATTGGAATCGGATCTCTGAAGTATGAATCGTGTTTCTTCTAAAAATTCACATTCTTGAATCGTATCATCTGCTTTGCATTAAGCTTTTTTCCTTATTCTACAGATATAGCTACAATATTCCAAATCATATACAATTGTACTGAATGTGATGAAAATGATCAGCCTTATGTTTTATATAATCAAAATCATGTTGTTGCAGACTCCAATTATAGAATCTAAATGAAGATTTATTATATCAATGAAAAGAATATTGCAACTACACTACACCATAGCTTATTCGGGCACAGTGACATTAAATATTATAGCTCTCGGTTGTTTTAGACAACCATTAGTTTTCACAACATATAGTACAAAAAAAGTCTCAGAAGTTTTGATTAATTTTATAAATTACTAATCGCATCAATCGCCATTGTTCTGTACGATTGGCTGACTTTTCATTTGGATTGTGCATAACACCACTGCACGCGTACGCATCTTGATCACATATTTCTTTCATGTTTTTTTTTTAAAAAATTGTTTTTGTTTTGTTTTGTGTATTTTCTGTGTAATTCATGTCTCCAAACAATTGAGATAAAATATTGGATCGACGACCTATTCCTCCCCTCCCACCCCCCCCCCCCCCCCAAACTATCATATAGCACCAGATCTACACATACTTTGAGTCTCGATCTATTTCTCCATGTTTTGAAAGTTAAAGACTTATATCCACATTGTGGTTGGTTATGTTGGATTACGAGTTAAATCGGATACCAAACCACATAAGACCAAAAACAAACCGAAGTAGAAAACTGAATCTATAGAAACCGACATGTAACTTCGTGACCCCTCTGATCAAATTCTCTCATTTCACGGCGGATCAAGCGATCTTCCAATCCCTCGATGGCGAAGATTCCGTCCACATAATCGATCTCGCCGTGATGCAAGGCCTTCAATGGCTTGGACTCTTCCACATCCTCGCTTCCCATCCTCGAAAACTCCGATCAATTCGAATCACCAGATTCGGCTTCTCCTCCGATCTACTCGCCTCCACTGGCCGGAGACTCGCCGATTTTGCAGCCTCCTTATCCCTCCCTTTCAAATTCCATCCAATTGAAGGCAAAATCAAAAACCTAATCGACCCGAGTCAACTCGGTACGAGACACGGCTAATCAGTGGTGGTTCACTGGATGCATCATAGGCTATACAACGTCACCAGAAACAATCTCAACACATTAGAGATTCTACGGAGGCTGAAACCGAATCTGATAATGATGGTGGAACAGGAATTGAGCTATGACGATAATGGAGGAGGAATCTTTTTAGGGAGATTCGTGGAGGCGTTGCATTATTACAGTCCATTGTTCGATGCGATCGGAGATGGATTAGGTGAAGAGAGCGGAGAGAGATTCACAGTGGAGCAGATTGTGCTTGCGACAGAGATAAGAAACATAGTAGTCGGAGGAAGGAGGAAGAAGAAGATGATGAGGTGGAAAGAGGAGCTGAGTCGGGTCGGGTTTAAATCCGTTTTTTTATGGGTAGGTTATTAGTTCTAATCGGGTTGAAGTCAAGTTTAATCAGGTTTCGTCTCGGTTTATTTGATGTAAAAAAATGGTTAATAATGGATTGGTAAATAGTAAACCAAAACAAATCGTCTTCTGTGTGTAAATTGGATTCGAAATTCCATTCCGTGTGGATTTAAGGTTTGAACTTCCATTACGTAGGAAAATAAGTCTTTAACTTCAAAACATGGAGAAATAGATCGAGACTCAAAGTCTGTATAAATCTGGTGCTATATGATAGTTTTGGGGGGAAATAAATCGTCGATCCTAAAACATTTAAGTAACTTCAAGCTAGATTTTTAACATTTTTTGTGATATCTATCGTCAAAAATTTTTTTTTTTCCAATCATCAAAACTATTTCTCTTATCTTTAATTATCAGATTATGAAAACAAAATGCTACAAAACTTAAAAAAAAAAAGAAAAGAAACATAAGTCTACCTACTATTTATATATACTTATGTGAATAATACACCATTACAAGAAGAGAGATTGAAGATAAGGTGAGAAGAGTTAGAATTTAGAAGCCACCCTCTTATGATAGGTATCGAATCTTGTGAAAGTTTTCAAGACTACTCTCGTGGTTAGCCGATGCTAATCAATCAGGCTGCATACGATAAAGTAGCCAAGTATCCCTTGTCCGCGGAAGATAGCTATGAATTTGTGCAACAATTGATAGAAGTTGTGCATCTTTCATTCTTTCCCCACCTGCCAAAAGTTGTCGTTTCAGCCAAAAAATTGGGACATTATAATAGCAATAACGTTTGAAACTATATAATGTCTTGTTGACTCATAGTAGTTAATTTCTCTCTCATAGCGTTTGGAATTAGCACAATTTCATCAGACATTCTTTCAACAGTTTTGATGGTCAGTATTGACAAACGCGGGTCTGGTAACATTCCAGGTAAAGGGAGTTTAACGGGCCTCTTGCCTCTGAGCGCTCAACCACTGTTAGGAATATTACCTTCCCCACGAAGGTCGTGTTGACCGTCGTGTTAACTGACCACTATACATATCTAAAGAAACGGAAAAGAATCGCGACTTGCGGATGAAAGAAAGAAATCAAGGCTTATGAAGATGTTAAGAAGCCCAGAAAACGAAAGGGTTTTAGAGACTCATTTAGAGAGAGAAACTAGAGAGAGATTTTTGTGGGAAAAATGAGATGATTTTTAACAAGGGGATACACATATTTATAGGAGAAGTTTGGTGCGCGCTGACATAAGCGCTTACCTCAGCGTCAGCGATGACATCATCGCTTACATCACGCTTACCTCAGCGTCAGCGATTACATCATCGCTTACATCATTATTTATTTATGCGGTTATATTACCGCTACACACGTTACACACGTTAACATTCTTATTAAGTAATTTTATATGATGTTAACTACTTAAGCTGGCTTACTTAGTGATCCATCTCGAACTTGATAATGTGTTTGTCGCAGCATCCGTAATGATCTCATGGGCAGTCGTACATCTTGTCGAGTTCTTCATAGTCCGGTTGTACGTCTGTGTTGACATCAATGTTGAACATTTTTCCAATCTCGTCTATGTTCATGGTGTCATTGGGGTCATTGGGGTCTTGAGCATCTTGGAAATATTCTGGTGGGCAGTCTTGGGCAGGCGGTTCTTGCTCGGCTGTATTCCAACAGGCGGCTGCCATTGCTGCTGCATTTTGACTAGCCGTCATTGCTACCATTGCTGCCTTATCTTCTTGCTTTGTCATGAAGTACTGTAGATCTTCAGTGAGGCTCATGTGATAGTCGAGTGGATAATACGACCAATTTGGGTTGAACGGAACTGGAAATGTCTGCCTGGCATTGTTGAGGCGAAAGGCATGGGTTTGGAAGTCTTCATAAGCTTTATTGTCGTTGATGTTGAAATCTGGATGAACTCCTCTCTGATAGTCGTTGTGATGGATGAGAGTAGGTAGTGCATGGACTTTACTGGATTTGACGTTGACTTGAACAGGTCGGTGAAAGAAGTATATCGTATGAGGGTTGAAAAAAAGATTTGGACCTCCGTGTTTTTTGAGTTTCTTGAATGGCAAGCCTGTTGTTTTTGCCGATTTTCATAGTTTGCCACTCCATATAATTAACGGTGCGAACCATGTTAAGAACGTCGAGAGACAATCCTGCTGTCCTTGGTAGGAGTTGACATATTGGTACAACCACTATATGTCAAAAGTGATACCGATGGTGTAGATCGAGCATAGGTACCAGAGAAAACATAGTACTTCTTCTGGTAGGTTCTGATTGTCAATCCTGTAGAGGTGGGCGAACGGGTAGTCCGGGTGGATTCTGAGTGGGGCGATGTAGTGACAGTTGAGTCCATGCTTTGCTAGGATGCGAGACTGGTACAGGAATTTTTTTTGTTGAAGATGCTCGTGTAAGGTCTTCTTGCTGATAAGCTGATGGGCGTCTTCAGGCATGTTATTGCGGAAGTCGTAGCAACCCTTTTCTGATGAAGAAGAACTTGCCATTAGATTTATTTCCTTTGGTGGGTTCCGACTGAGCATATCAGCAAGGGTATTCTTCGTGCCCTTTAAATAGAAGGATTCGAAGTTGTACTTTGAGAACCATTCGCTCCAGCGTAGTAACTGTTGGCGGGGGACCATTTTCTGCTTGAATTGTAACATCTTTGGGAAAGAGGACATATCCATTTCGATGCGAAATTTATGTCCAATCAGATGGAACTCAAACTTCTCAATTGCCTTTTTGACCGCTAAGATTTCTTTGAACGTGGAGTGATAATGGATCTCGGAATCCTTGAAGCGTCCGCTTTTATATCCGCAGATTTGACGTTTGCCATCTATTTCTTCAAATAAAATTGCTCCCCAATATTTGTCACTTGCGTCAGTCTGTAGGATACGTGTCCCTAGCGAGGGAATCTTTAAAGGTGGTAGCTTCTGTACCTCTAGTTTGAGGCTTCTGACCACTTCTGTCTGTCGTGTTGCCCATGGTGGTGGATTCTTAGTCAGCATCTTATGGAGCGGTCGTGTCATCACTGAAAGTTGCGGGATAAAGTCACTTAGATAATTGATTACTCCAAGGAATTGCTGAATTTGTCGTTTTGTGAGGTTGTCATCGGGAAACTCGAGGAGCGCTGTAGCTAGATGGGCTTGAGGTGCAAATTGTCCATCCTTAATTTCCATGCCAAGAAATTCGATGTTGGGCTGAGCTATGATCATTTTTCGGGCTGACAACATGATTCCATAATCCTTGACAATATGCTGTAATTGTCGGAGAGATTGGATATGCTCTTCTTCGTTTGACGAGAATAGGAGGATGTCATCGATGTAAATTAACGTCGTGTGGAGGAGAGGCTTGAATATTCTTATCATTGCTTGTTGAAACAGGGATGGCGCAGTTTTGAGACCGAATGGTAGTACCTTCCATTGGAGATGTCGATTTGGTAGGCAGAATGCCGTTTTGTATCTTTCTCCTGGTTGGACTCCTAGTTGCCAAAAACCCAATTTTAAGTCGAATTTTGAGAATATCGTTGCTCCTTGAAGGTGTTGAAGAAGGGCTTTCCTGTTTGGTAAGGGGAACTTGACATCTTGCAGATACTGATTCATGGGCTTGTAGTCAATGACAAGTCTGAGTTTTCCTCGTGCTTGTTCAGCTCGGTTGTTGACATAAAATGCTTTGCATGCCCATTGTGAATTTGTTGTCTCCATGATTCCTTGATTGACTAGTTGATCGCACTCTTCATTTGCTTGCTGTAAAAGAGTGGATGGCATTCCAGCATGACTTGCCTTAGTTGGGGTGGTAAGGACACTCTCCTTGAATGGTAGTGAGACGAAAAACTCCGAGTTCAGCCATAACGGATTCTTGCACTTCTGAAGGAAGTCGGTGTGAGAATCTGCACACGAAAGCGTCGTGAGTTCCTCCTTAATCTTGGTGAATTCTAGTGACGGGAATCCTTCGATAGTAAACAGACGAGGTATAGTCGTGAAGGCTTTGTAGAATGATTTCCATTTGATTCCTCGTGGTTCGATGGATATATCGAAGTTTTTCTTTAGCTTGTAATATGTATCCCATCCGAGGATTAAGTCTTTGCCGGGCGCAGATGAACCAAGAACTTCGGTTGTGATTTTGCATCTTGGGAAGATTTCTATCGTGATTGGTTTGGACTTGAGCTTGATTGTTAAAGAACTAGAGTTTGCGACTCGAAATTCTTGTTGATGTGGCAACCACATGGATGACGGAAGAATCTTGGGATTCAATATCGTCGTATGAGCTCCTGTGTCGATGAATGCAATGGCATGTACTGGTGTCTCTTTCTGCGAGGGATCAAAGATTGTCACCGGCAAGTGTGGTGTTTGTATTTCATCATGTTGTGGTATTTCAGAGATTCGGAAACAGCAATCATCGTCTTCTTCGTGAGAGTCTTCCTCGGAGTCTAAATAGCCACAGATAGCATCGTGATCATCACTATCATAGGACAATACGGACTCAAGATCATGATTGTGGAGGTCGAGATCAGGTACAAGGTTGGATATCGAGTTGATGAGATATTGCTTCTTCTTCCAAGATTGATTGGGACAATTCTTAGCGAAGTGGCCTTCTTTTCGACAGAGAAAGCATTTTGTCGTTTTTCCAAAACTTTGCTTTTTCCTAAAAAATCGTCTGGGCCTGAATTTGGGGAAGCGCTTTCGGAATGGCCTTCTGAATTGTCGTGGTTTGCTGCGTGAATCACATGAACAGTGTTTGTTGTTTTTGGAGCATTTGATAGACAGATCTGGCCTGGCACATATTTTCGATAATTGCTTTGATTTGTCCATGAATTCCATCCAAAACTCCTTTTGCTTGCAGAGCTTGTCAAGCGTCCTGAAGACGTATTGCTGAATTTGACCAATCGAGACTTCTTCAATTGTTTGGCCTTGGTCTCGCATGTATAACTTAGGAATACCAATGAATTCTCGATGAATTTCGCCTAGTAGTAGTGTGACTGTTGTTTGATAGACTTGCTATTGTCTGTATTCACCAAGTGAATTCCACCATTCTTTGAGTGCCCCCGATAGTCTCGTGGTAAATTGTTGTATTACAAGCTCCAATGGAGATGTAATGGCCTCGGAATTCATCCAGGCATGAAATTCGTCAAGTCGAGCATTCCATTTTTCAAAGGGAATATCATCGAATGTGAATGTCATGACTTTGGCAACGAATGGCTTTGCTGGTTTTTCATGTTGGGTAGGGGCTGTGTGATGCATTTCCTCATCACTTGAAACGACTTCATTGATATTTGATTCGGTCTTTGGAGTAGTCGATGGTTCGCCTATACCGAATTGGTTTGGGAGAGATTCTTCGTCAGTTCTGGAGTCGTAGCTGCTAGAGCTTGTATCCGAGAAATGATTAATCATTTTTACAGGCGGGGAAGTGTGGACAGGAGATGCCTGGGCAGACGGTGCTTGGGCCTGGTTGTCAAAAGTTTTGCGATGGTATCGAGCAGATTGGACATTGAAAACTCGATTATTGCGATATTTTTGCCATGTTCCTTGGACTCTTCAACCGATTCATGGCTAGAGGAGGAAGTGAGAGTCGGTTTCTTGATTGGGTTAACAAGAAACTCAGATTCTTTTGGTCGTCTGGACTTAAGTCGTGATGGTTTTGGTTTCAAAATACTGGTATGCATAGATGGTCAGTCGTATTGACTAAGTCGTATTGACAAACGCGGGTCTGGTAACATTCCAGGTAAAGGGTGCTTAACGGGCCTCTTGCCTCTGAGCGCTCAACCACTGTTAGGAATATTACCTTCCCCACGAAGGTCGTGTTGACCGTCGTGTTAACTGACCACTATACCTATCTAAAGAAACGGAAAAGAATCGCGACTTGCGGATGAAAGAAAGAAATCAAGGCTTATGAAGATGTTAAGAAGCCCAGAAAACGAAAGGGTTTTAGAGACTCATTTAGAGAGAGAAACTAGAGAGAGGTTTTTGTGGGAAAAATGAGATGATTTTTAACAAGGGGATACACACATATTTATAGAAGAGGTTTGGTGCGCGCTGACATAAGCGCTTACCTCAGCGTCAGCAATGACATCATCGCTTACATCACGCTTACCTCAGCGTCAGCGATTACATCATCGCTTACATCATTATTTATTTATGCGGTTATATTACCGCTACACACGTTACACACGTTAACATTCTTATTAAGTAATTTTATATGATGTTAACTACTTAAGCTGGCTTACTTAGTGATCCATCTCGAACTTGATAATGTGTTTGTCGCAGCATCCGTAATGATCTCATGGGCAGTCGTACATCTTGTCGAGTTCTTCATAGTCCGGTTGTACGTCTGTGTTGACATCAATGTTGAACATTTTTCCAATCTCGTCTATGTTCATGGTGTCATTGGGGTCATTGGGGTCTTGAGCATCTTGGAAATATTCTGGTGGGCAGTCTTGGGCAGGCGGTTCTTGCTCGGCTGTATTCCAACAGGCGGCTGCCATTGCTGCTGCATTTTGACTAGCCGTCATTGCTACCATTGCTGCCTTATCTTCTTGCTTTGTCATGAAGTACTGTAGATCTTCAGTGAGGCTCATGTGATAGTCGAGTGGATAATACGACCAATTTGGGTTGAACGGAACTGGAAATGTCTGCCTGGCATTGTTGAGGCGAAAGGCATGGGTTTGGAAGTCTTCATAAGCTTTATTGTCGTTGATGTTGAAATCTGGACGAACTCCTCTCTGATAGTCGTTGTGATGGATGAGAGTAGGTAGTGCATGGACTTTACTGGATTTGACGTTGACTTGAACAGGTCGGTGAAAGAAGTATATCGTATGAGGGTTGAAAAAAGGATTTGGACCTCCGTGTTTTTTGAGTTTCTTGAATGGCAAGCCTGTTGTTTTCGCCGATTTTCGTAGTTTGCCGCTCCATATAATTAACGGTGCGAACCATGTTAAGAACGTCGAGAGACAATCCTGCTGTCCTTGGTAGGAGTTGACATATTGGTACAGCCACTATATGTCAAAAGTGATACCGATGGTGTAGATCGAGCATAGGTACCAAAGAAAACATAGTACTTCTTCTGGTAGGTTCTGATTGTCAATCCTGTAGAGGTGGGCGAACGGGTAGTCCGGGTGGATTCCGAGTGGGGCGATGTAGTGACAGTTGAGTCCATGCTTTGCTAGGATGCGAGACTGGTACAGGAAAATTTTTTGTTGAAGATGCTCGTGTAAGGTCTTCTTGCTGATAAGCTGATGGGCGTCTTCAGGCATGTTATTGCGGAAATCGTAGCAACCCTTTTCTGATGAAGAAGAACTTGCCATTAGATTTATTTCCTTTGGCGGGTTCCGACTGAGCATATCAGCAAGGATATTCTTCGTGCCCTTGAAATAGAAGGATTCGAAGTTGTACTTTGAGAACCATTCGCTCCAGCGTAGTAACTGTTGGTGGGGGACCATTTTCTACTTGAATTGTAACATCTTTGGGAAAGAGGACATATCCATTTCGATGCGAAATTTATGTCCAATCAGATGGAACTCAAACTTCTCAATTGCCTTTTTGACCGCTAAGATTTCTTTGAACGTGGAGTGATAATGGATCTCGCAATCCTTGTAGCGTCCGCTTTTATATCCGCAGATTTGACGTTTGCTATCTATTTCTTCAAATAAAATTGCTCCCCAATATTTGTCACTTGCGTCAGTCTGTAGGATACGTGTCCCTAGCGAGGGAATCTTTAAAGGTGGTAGCTTATGTACCTCTAGTTTGAGGCTTCTGACCGCTTCTGTCTGTCGTGTTGCCCATGGTGGTGGATTCTTAGTCAGCATCTTATGGAGCGGTTGTGTCATCACCGAAAGTTGCGGGATAAAGTCACTTAGATAATTGATTACTCCAAGGAATTGCTGAAATTGTCGTTTTGTGAGGTTGTCATCGGGAAACTCGAGGAGCGCTGTAGCTAGATGGGCTTGAGGTGCAAATTGTCGTGTGGAGGAGAGGCTTGAATATTCTTATCATTGCTTGTTGAAACAGGGATGGCGCAGTTTTGAGACCGAATGGTAGTACCTTCCATTGGAGATGTCGATTTGGTAGGCAGAATGCCGTTTTGTATCTTTCTCCTGGTTGGACTCCTAGTTGCCAAAAACCCGATTTTAAGTCGAATTTTGAGAATATCGTTGCTCCTTGAAGGTGTTGAAGAAGGGCTTTCCTGTTTGGTAAGGGGAAGTTGACATCTTGCAGATACTGATTCAGGGGCTTGTAGTCAATGACAAGTCTGAGTTTTCCTCATGCTTGTTCAGCTCGGTTGTTGACATAAAATGCTTTGCATGCCCATTGTGAATTTTTTGTCTCCACGATTCCTTGATTGACTAGTTGATCGCACTCTTCATTTGTTTGCTGTAAAAGAGTGGGTGGCATTCCAGCATGACTTGCCTTAGTTGAGGTGGTAAGGACACTCTCCTTGAATGGTAGTGAGACGAAAAACTCCGAGTTCAGCCATAACAGATTCTTGCACTTCTGAAGGAAGTCGGTGTGAGAATCTGCACACGAAAGCGTCGTGAGTTCCTCCTTAATCTTGGTGAATTCTAGTGACGGGAATCCTTCGATAGTAAACAGACGAGGTATAGTCGTGAAGGCTTTGTAGAATGACTTCCATTTGATTCCTCGTGGTTTGATGGATATATCGAAGTTTTTCTTTAGCTTGTAATATGTATCCCATCCGAGGATTAAGTCTTTGCCGGGCGCAGATGAACCAAGAACTTCGGTTGTGATTTTGCATCCTGGGAAGATTTCTATCGTAATTGGTTTGGACTTGAGCTTGATTGTTAAAGAACCAGAGTTTGCGACTCGAAATTCTTGTTGATGTGGCAACCACATGGATGACGGAAGAATCTTGGGATTCAATATCATCGTATGAGCTCCTGTGTCGATGAATGAAATGGCATGTACTGGTGCCTCTTTCTGCGAGGGATCAAAGATTGTCACCGGCAAGTGTGGTGTTTGTATTTCATCATGTTGTGGTATTTCAGAGATTCTGAAACAGCAATCATCGTCTTCTTCGTGAGAGTCTTCCTCGGAGTCTGAATAGCCACAGATAGCATCGTGATCATCACTATCATAGGACAATACGGACTCAAGATCATGATTGTGGAGGTCGAGATCAGGTACAAGGTTGGATATCGAGTTGATGAGATATTGCTTCTTCTTCCGAGATTGATTGGGACAATTCTTAGCAAAGTGGCCTTCTTTTCGACAGAGAAAGCATTTTGTCATTTTTCCAAAACTTTGCTTTTTCCTGAAAAATCGTCTGGGCCTGAATTTGGGGAAGCGCTTTCGGAATGGCCTTCTGAATTGTCGTGGTTTGCTGCGTGAATCACATGAACAGTGTTTGTTGTTTTTGGAGCATTTGATAGACAATTCTGGCCTGGCACATATTTTCGATAATTGCTTTGATTTGTCCATGAATTCCATCCAAAACTCCTTTTGCTTGCAGAGCTTGTCAAGCGTCCTGAAGACGTATTGCTGAATTTGACCAATCGAGACTTCTTCAATTGTTTGGCCTTGGTCTCGCATGTATAACTTAGTCTGTTGACTCAGATAATCGTCAATGGAGGAGAGATATACTTGCTTCAGACTCGGGTTGTTGAGACCGTTGAGCGCATAATACCGTTGAGTTTGCCGTTCAAAGTGTTTTGCCAAATCTCTTTTCTTTAAGGAACAGCATTTTGCGGTGTAGAACTCTTCTTGCAGTTGGTCCTTGAGATGATTAGGAGTACCAATGAATTCTCGATGAATTTCGCCTAGTAGTAGTGTGACTGTTGTTTGATAGACTTGCTGTTGTCTGTATTTACCAAGTGAATTCCACCATTCTTTGAGTGCCCCCGATAGTCTCGCGGTAAATTGTTGTATTACAAGCTCCAATGGAGATGTAATGGCCTCGGAATTCATCCAGGCATGAAATTCGTCAAGTCGAGCATTCCATTTTTCAAAGGGAATATCATCGAATGTGAATGTCATGACTTTGGAAACGAATGGCTTTGCTGGTTTTTCATGTTGGGTAGGGGCTGTGTGATGCATTTCCTCATCACTTGAAACGACTTCATTGATATTTGATTCGGTCTTTGGAGTAGTCGATGGTTCGCCTATACCAAATTGGTTTGGGAGAGATTCTTCGTCAGTTCTGGAGTCGTAGCTGCTAGAGCTTGTATCCGAGAAATGATTAATCATTTTTACAGGCGGGGAAGTGTGGACAGGAGATGCCTGGGCAGACGGTGCTTGGGCCTGGTTGTCAAAAGTTTTGCGATGGTATCGAGCAGATTGGACATTGAAAACTCGATTATTGCGATATTTTTGCCATGTTCCTTGGACTCTTCAACCGATTCATGGCTAGAGGAGGAAGTGAGAGTCGGTTTCTTGATTGGGTTAACAAGAAACTCAGATTCTTTCGGTCGTCTGGACTTAAGTCGTGATGGTTTTGGTTTTGAAATACTGGCCGGAGTCATCGGATAACGAGATGTAAAGGCTTCATCGGAGGATAGAAATCCAGGGAGAGAAGGCTTAGGTGTCTGATCCGGATAGCCAGATAGAAACCCCGGTGAGTAGGAATCGTGATACATAGGCAGTCCTAACGGCATGTTCCCAAAAGGAGTAAAGTAAGGATCTGGTTTGTTGTGATTGCGAATCATACTTTCGAGGCTCTTTTGGAGGTCTGTAAGTTGATTTTTGAGAGAAGCTGTATCGGCTTCTTTACTTCGGAATTGGGACGTGTTAACCATCATATGTTGTGCCAAATTCATCATTTCTTGATGGAGACTATGGAGTCGACCATGGATTTCGGTTATTGCTCCTTGGAGACTGCTTAGCCGTTTATTATAGCCATCTGCCAGTTGATCAACTTTGTGGTTTATCGTTGATAGAAGTCGGCTTTGAGCGAGAGCATTTTCCGTTTGCCAATTGAGGACATTTTCTCCTTGACTGAGTTGGTCTGGTCCGGAAGAGTTGATGGCTCTCGTGAGGATTTTTGGACTATGCGCGATATTGTCCCTGCTGAAGTCTTCAGGTGGAGGGAAATCGTCTGGGCGCATCATCATGATTTGTTTAGGCTCTTTCCGTTTGTCTGAATAGTGAACGATAAAGTCGTAGTTATCGTCACCAAGCGGGCCGACAGTGGGATCTCCGTCGAGATATCGCTTATAAAGCGGATCTTTCTTTTTTAGTCTTCTTCGTCGATCGTCGTCGTCTGAGTCCAATGTTGCGTTCATACAAGCAGTGCATGAGCAAACATCCTAGTATATATGTCCATCTTCACTCATGAACGGATATGTGACCGTTCCATCTTGGCCAAAAGAGATTGGTTGAAGTGGGATAGATGTCGAAGGTGGTCCATAAAATTCTGTGTCATCAATTTGGATGGTGAATTGAGTAAACAACGGTCTTTGAGATGATGATGAACGTGGTTTGTCAAACTTGATCTCTGTAGTTCCATCATTGCGAGAATGGAAACTGGCTTCAGATGATTGGACTGAGGCGTGGGATACTTGATACATCTTTTCATAGCTCGTGACCCAGGACTCTGGCAATCGCTGCAACAGTTCTTCTCGGGTTATTTGGCGAGGGATCTGGATAGAGTTGGGTGCTTGGGATGCTGATGTTACTTCGAGATATAACGCATCATCAGATGAGGGTAGTGCGAGATCAAGAGCATGATCTTGGATTCGATAGACGATTTGATGGTGTAGCGTTGCGACTATACTTTTTTCTTGCATAGGTGCTCCGATTAGCTGTACTTGAACTTTGAGCGTTTTTAGGAGGTTGGGATCTTGCAGAGAGACATTAAAGTTTGGAAACAGTGTTATAAATATTGTTCCTGCGTTTAATGTAGTTTGAACCGTTCTGATGCAAGCTTGTTGGTAT
This sequence comes from Pseudoturritis turrita, assembly GCA_900406555.1. Classification (NCBI taxonomy): domain Eukaryota; kingdom Viridiplantae; phylum Streptophyta; class Magnoliopsida; order Brassicales; family Brassicaceae; genus Pseudoturritis; species Pseudoturritis turrita. The sequence goes on along the minus strand of OVBL01000203.1, from coordinate 108,092 downwards.
GACCGTAGCCTTGAGTCGACTAGGGCGATACGCGCTACAACTGGTAAACCTTTTCGAGCGTGTATGGTTAAACCTATTCTCACGACACCGAAGTGTAGATGAGTGTAGTCCTGCTGTTGCCACAGTCTTGGTAGATTTTCTGGAATGTTAAGAGAGATGAACTGCTCTTCTTCGGTGGCTGGGACTTGGCAAGATGAGAATTTGCTGGACTGGACATATTCCATGATTCTTCGATTGGAAGATGGTCGTATGAGCTCGCGAACACCTTTGATTGAGAAAGCGCTTGGCTTTTTGGCAAAGTATTCGTATGGATTCACCAGAGGAAGGGTAGTTTCGGGTAATTGATCTCCCGGAACATACTCGATCTCGTAGAGGGAATTAATACAGTTAGAACTAGTAGAAGGACCTTTTTGGATTTTGTTTTTCGATTTTGGTAAAATAGAAATTGCAAATTGGGAATCGATGGTTGCAAGATTAGAGGTAGACATATTGAGAGGGTGCCTTCTAGGACATTCAAAACAATCAGTCATAAACAATGACTCATTCGATCATAACGCAAGCCTTTGGCTCTGATACCAGGATCTAAATAAAAGCAATATATCTTTGGCTTTTGTCAATAACTTCTCTTCGAGTATGCAACATGTCTGTTGTTTGTGCTCTCAAGTCGTATAATCTTTAGCTTAATCATATACTTATCCTGCTAAAAAACAAACAACATAAAATCTCATAAAGAAGAAGGAATATGCAAGAAAACGAAGAAGATAAAAAAAAAGTGTTTGATTTTTTTTTTTTTTAAAGAAGATAGGTAGGTGTCCAAGTACAAGGTTCATTATACTCATTTGTAATCTGTTCCACAAAACTTTAGTCAATTAATCAAATCATAAAATAAACTGAGGCAAATTGATGATCTAAAATTACTATGCTTTATGCTGGAAAAAAATAATATTATTAATCATAATTAAAAATCATAGTGAATCAAGTTTGTTGTTGAGGATAGTTAATTCCCATATCCTCACTACACTCACAGAGGCCACAATCCTTTTCGTGTGACAGACAAAGTGTGTTTATCTCTACTAATTTTCCCTCTGTTTTTGAATGGTTTAACCGATGAACATAATCTCATGTTGTGTTCACAAATCAAGAGAATAGCAGTGATGCATTTCTTTCTTGTGCCTGATGGGATGCCCTTCCTTGTAGTTTCAATTAGAGAACATAATTCACTATGAATGAAACTTCGACCTCTGAGGAAGATATAAAGTGAGGTTATCGCAATCTTATTAGAACGTAAACGTAAACCAAGCATTATCTCTGAGAAGCCACAGACTTGGCATTATGTTCTTTGTATTTCCACAAGTATAACAACTTAATATCTCGTCTTGTTATTGGCACTATCGACAAACCTGCAAAAGAAATGAGCATGTGGTAAACATGAGCAAGATATTTTTTAAGAATTGAAAGAATAAGATTCATTTTACGCCACAAACATGAAAGGTTTAACGTTGAAAAGTATGAAAATGTATGAAAATGAAAACAAAAAAACAGGTATGAAAATGTATTAGCTTAGCCAACACTGCCAATAAATGAATACCGAAAAATGCAACACCAACCCACCATATAGAGTGAAATTCTTCTGCTGCAGATTGATCAGAAAATGTGATAAAAACACTATAACGATCTTAAATTTTCCTAATAGTTTCCAGAAAGCACCAAATCCCAGCGACAACGAGCTAAGGTTTTTGTCTTTGCTTTTATTAACATAAATTTATGTTACATAATCATTCCAGTCCTTAACATCTTCACATTCTGAATTAAAGCATACAGTCAAAATTAAATCAAGTAATCAACAACAATGAATTCTTTTCTACAATCTGTTATCGACGAACCTGATGAAGATGATCCGGGAGACATGGGAGATGCGGGAATCACAGAAGTAGTTAAAATCAAGGGAGCAAAGGTAATTGGGAACAACGACAACGAAGAGAGTGGTGGATCGGGATGTAGAGCTGTGTGAAGAGTTGCAGTGGAGATGGATTGAGCCGTTTGCGTTCCGTGAGGCCGACCTCTCCTTGATGCGTAGCTGAAACTGAAACTGGATTATTCTTTTTTAATGGAGATTGGCCGCTCCAAGTCCACCGAACGAACTCTGAGGACGAGCTTCGCCATAAGCGGGAAAGAGCTCCGCAACGAAAGCTACTCGGTTTGCATGTAAGAACGGATCCACAAATCTAAAACGAAGTGATGATGTTTAGGTTGTATAGATTGAAGAACAGAGAACAACGGTTTCCACAAGAAAATTGATGAGATTCTCACATGAGAAAACGAAAGAGACGAAAGAGGAGAAGAGACAAGTTAATACATTGATGTTTAATATTTTATTTAAAATCTCAAAAGAAGATGCTATTAAAGTCGTAAGGTCTAAGAGAAACTGAAACGAAAGAGCGAAAGTCGAAACGTTGAAGAGGAAGGTTAATAATTATGTTGAAAATGGACACGTGTCTTATTCTCGTGCGATGACATAGCAAGCCTCGGAGAGTGTTGGCCTCTTGTTATATATTAGATATTTAATTAATATTATATGTGTGTTTATACTTATGTGGTTTGTGTATATATATATATATATATACCGGAGGATGTGTTTGAGAAAGAGAAAGAGGTAATAGTAATTTTCTTCTTATTACTTCACAGCTTACATTTGCAAAGCTAAGTACTCATATATAGGCAAGGTAAATTAATATTTTAATTAGAATTACCGACTTGGTAAGTCCGCAAAAATACAAATATCAACACTGATATTATTAAACTACTATATTGGATAATCATCGTCTTTATTATAATAAGAAATATCTTAATGCTACAAGTTCATCAATATTCACATGTTGAGCTCTAAACTCAAACCTAAAAGAGAAGAAACTAGCTTGAATGGGAACAATGTCACTTTTTACAAAACTGACCACCGTCACCAAAAAATCATAAACAAGAATTTTGCACCAAGAATCTAAACCAGATGTAATAAGCTCTTTTCCCAGCGATAAAGAGAAAGATAATATGCATTTTTCTTACCGACTCTTATCTAGTGCGCCTAGGACTAATTCCACTCACGCAATTAGAGGTCTTACCCGGTTGGAGTCAAATAATAGGGGTTCCTCCAAGTTCTACTGAAAGAAGTCGATACCTGAATGCCAAGTATGGCCCGTAATAATCTATCTTGCGGAGCATACGAGGATATTTTCTTCTCGGTTCCTTCTTCTCCTTCGTCCAACAAAAATTGTAAAAGAATAAATGTGTCGACCCCCTGCCTAATGAATAAAACAGAGCCGTTGCAGTCAAGTTTGAATATTTCTTGTTGAATAAGTCCTCCGATGTTGTAGGAGTTGAAGTCTAAGTTTGTTAGTTGTTTGATCCGTTTGTTTAGGTCAATAAGTTAGAGTTGTAAGGTCTATATAAGACCAGAGATTAGTCTTAATACAAAGATGAAAGTTTTTAGTTTTTCTCTGTGTTTTCGATTACAATTCTCTGAAATTCTTGCTAGATAACAAGTGGTATCAGAGCAAAAGCCTGGTAAAAAGTGAAAATGAGTGATAAGGATGCGATGGTGATACCTAAATTCGATGGAGACTATGAGCATTGGGCAATGCCCATAGAGAATTTACTGAGATCAAAGGAATGGTGGAACCTCGTGGAGACAGGGATCTCAAAGCCGGAGAGAGGGGTGATCTTAACCGGAGCTCAGAGAACGGAGCTGGCGGAGTTGACAGTCAAGGACCACAAGGTGAAGAACTACCTATTTGCCTCCATTGATAAGACGATTCTAAAAACAATCTTGAAGAAGGAAACGTCTAAGGATCTGTGGGAGTCAATGAGGAGGAAATATCAAGGCAACAGCCGAGTGCAGAGCGCACAGTTGCAGAGGCTAAGGAGAAACTTCGAAGTGCTGGAGATGAAAGTCGGAGAGACCATCACCGACTACTTCTCAAGAGTGATGGAGGTGGCCAACGATATGAGGAACCTCGGAGAGGACATGCTGGATTCAAAAGTAGTGGAGAAAATACTCAGAACCCTGGTGGAGAAGTTCACGTATATTGTGTGTGCCATTGAGGAGTCAAACGACATCAAACAGCTGACAGTGGACGGGTTGCAGAGCTCTTTGATGGTGCATGAACAAAATCTGAGCAGGCATGTTGGAGAAGAACATGCTTTAAAGGTGGAAGGATCATGGAGAACTGATGGAGGAAGAGGCCGTGGGAGGTACCCAACTTATGGAAGAGGACGAGGAGGTTACCAAGGTCGTGGTAGAGGAAGCACGAGCTACAACAAAGAGCTGGTGGACTGCTTCAAATGCCACAAGAAGGGACATTACAAGGCCGAGTGTCCAGAGTGGGAGAAAGAAGCTAACTATGCTGAGCTAGAGGAGGACATGTTACTGATGGCGCATGTTAACATGATCAAAGGAGAAGAGGAACATGTTTGGTTCCTAGACTCTGGCTGCAGCAACCACATGTGTGGAACCAAGGAGTGGTTCATTGATCTAAACATGAATTTTCATCAAAATGTGAAACTTGGTGATGATAGGAAGATGCAAGTAGAAGGACGAGGCAATCTGCGTCTTGAGATCAATGGAACAATCACGGTTGTGGGAGTCGAAACTCGCACAACCAAAAACTTGTAAAGAGATTTAGGGATTCGACAAACTTCTATGTAAAGAAACCAAGAAACTGAGATCCAAAGATGGAGATTTTATTCAAGCTGTTTTGAAAGCTGTTTGTAAAGCAATAAGCGTTTTGCTAGGTTAATTTTCGGATCCCCTTTTTCAAGAGGTACATTGTTTATTTATACGCAAAAATAGTCGGCTAGGCCTTTTCCTAAAGGATAAAGGAGAACTTCCTTATTCTTTGGAATTTACTTTCTCTGATTCAGATGCGGGCTTCTTTCTTTGCCTCGTTGCCTCAGCCCACCAATATCTTGTGGCTCGTTGCCTCGGCCCGAAAAGGTATTGGGCTGGTTACTTTGCCGGGTCATCGATGGGCCGGCTCGTCGCCTATCTCGCCTGCTCCTCCCAACGCCGAACCAGAAGGAGTTGTTGTCGTCGGCTCGTCATATTATCACCTTAACACCGAACCAGAGAAAAGTCAGCTCATCACCATTCCTCAATGCCAAGCCGAAGGAGAATTGGCTCGTCGCCTTTCCTTTTCACCGAGCCAAAGAGAGGTTGGTTCATGTCCAAGTGTTTGGCTCGTCACTGAGTTGTGGTTTACCAACATGTTGACTCGTCACCATTTGTTGGTTCGCCAACATGTTGGCTCGTCACCGTTTGTTGGTTTGCTGCCTAGCCAAGATGTTGGCTCATCACTCCTTTCTCCTTGCTGCCTAGCCAAGATGTTGGCTCGTCACTCCTTTCTCCTTGTTGCCTAGCCAAGATGTTGGCTCGTCACTCCTTTCTTCTTGCTACCTAGCCAAGATGTTGGCTCGTCACTCTTTTCTCCTTGCTGCCTAGCCAAGATGTTGGCTCGTCACTCTTTTCTCCTTGCTGCCTAGCCAAGATGTTGGCTCATCACTCCTTTCTCCTTGCTGCCTAGCCAAGATGTTGGCTCGTCACTCCTTTCTCCTTGCTGCCTAGCCAAGATGTTGGCTCGTCACTCTTTTCTCCTTACTGCCTAGCCAAGATGTTGGCTCGTCACTCTTTTCTCCTTGCTGCCTAGCCAAGATGTTGGCTCGTCACTCCTTTCTCCTTGCTGCCTAGCCAAGATGTTGGCTCGTCACTCTTTTCTCCTTGCTGCCTAGCCAAGATGTTGGCTCGTCACTCCTTTCTCCTTGCTGCCTAGCCAAGATGTTGGCTCATCACTCACTTCTTCATGCCTAGCCAAACGTTGGCTCGTCACTCATTTCTTTATGCCTAGCCAAACGTTGGCTCGTCATTCAATTCTTCATGCCTAGCCAAACGTTGGCTCGTCATTCACTTCTTCATGCCTAGCCAAACGTTGGCTCGTCACTCACTTCTTCATGCCTAGCCAAACGTTGGCTCGTCATTCAATTCTTCACCGCTTGTTGGTTCGCCAACATGTTGGCTCGTCACTGTTTGTTGGTTCGCCAACATGTTGCCTAGCCAAGTGTTTGTGAGCCTAGCCAAGTTTTGGCTCGTCACTGCTTCTTCCTGCTGCCGAGCCAAACGTTGGCTCGTCACTTACTCCTTCCTGCTGCCTAGCCAAGAGTTTGGCTCGTCACTTCTTTTTGGTTAGGCCTAACACTCATACTTAGTATTTCTAACCGTTGTTCTTGATGGGGTGAAAACAAATCCCAACATATATATTCAGCTTGGGTCCTACCGAGCCCATCTATTCGGCTTGGTTACGACGAGCCCAGATTGATGCATCTCCACGATAATTGGTGTAACTTTCTAACCGTTGATCCAAATGACTTCAAACTTCTTTTGGATGAAAGCTAACTCAAAGATATTATTTGTCACCAATTTTCAGCTCGGTATATATTCAGGTCGGGTAATACCGAGCCCATCTTTTCGGCTCGGCTACGACGAGCTCAGATTGATGCATCTCCACGATAATTGGTGTAACTTTCTAACCGTTGATCCAAATGACTTTGAACTTATTTTGGATAAAATCTAACTCAAATATCTTGTTTTTCACCAATTTTCTGCTCGATATGTCTTCGGCTCGGGTCGCACCGATCCGATCTCTCCGGCTCGGTTACGACGAGCCCAAATTGATATGTCTTCAGTAAATCGGGTGTATCTTGCTAACCACAGCTCCAAATGATATGATTCCAACTCCATTGGAAATTTAACTCAAAGATCTTCTTTTCCATCACCAAACCGAACTTGTTATTATGTTACCGAGCCGATCCGAGCTCTTTAGTTTAAGGGCTCGGTTTTCCAAGGTCACAGCTTCTTGGGCTCGGCTCGTGATGAGTTGGGCTTGTCATGCTCGTCCATTTTCTACACTTGGTTAATTTTATGTTGATATCAGTGAGGTGAAAATCGACCCCAACAGTTAGCCCCCCAGCTCGGCAGTATCAGTGATGGTGGTGCCGAGGTGTAAGTGATCGAATCTGAGATCAACAATCCGAGCTATTACGACTAAGTATCCGAGCCGATGCTTTTAGAATTTTGTCTCTGAGCTACCTTGTGTTAAAGGCTGCCGAGATGCTTAATATAGATAATAAAATAAATGAGAATGATAAATTAACCCTATATAACCAAACAGCTCAACACCCTTTTTCATCAGTAACCCCTCCAATATTTAAACCAATCACTGGACAAGTTAAGTTTGGAGAAAGCGAAATATTAAAATCAATAGCTAAAAGATTAGAAAATCTAGACAAAGGGAAGAATATTAATATAATAGACGAAAATGATAATGAATCCATTCAAACAACTATACAATCAGAAAGTGATATACAAGAAATTAATCGAATAAAAAATAAAATGATGAGGTCTAGCAAACCTTATTATCCAAGACACACCCCACCAGATTTATTATTCGAAGAACATCATAAGTATTCTAATCATATGTATACTGGAAACGGTATATATGAATGGAATATTGATGGACGTTCCGAATACGAAATAATGAATTTATTACAAGAAATGGGTATGGCATCTGTAGCCTTTAAAGCAACTAGCGAAGCTATAACAGATAGACGCGCCTGCGTCATGTTAATAGCAGGGTTTACCGGAGCCCTAAAATATTGGTGGGATAACTCACTAGATTTAAATACACAAAATTCTATAATCAATCATACTGAAATAATTCAAACAGAAGACCAAGACGGTTTTGTAATAGAAACAGAAAAACAAAATGCAGTAGAAGTATTAGTTCATACTATTATGATGCATTTTATTGGTAATCCAGCTGAAGAATTAGAAAGTAAGAAAATAGTCTTAACAAATTTAAGATGTCCAACTTTAGGTGATTTTAAATGGTATAAAGATATTTTTGTAACCAATATATTCCAAAGACACGATTGTAATCAATCCTTCTGGAAAGAACGGTTTATCTCAGGATTACCGACTTTCTTTGCAGAAAAGGTAATCAACAAATTAAAGGAAATTTCCGGAGGACAACCTGTCCCCTGGAATACTATTACTTATGGTCAATTATTTTGTACATAACGGGTATCTTATTATGTTTCTTATTTTCAACTTGTTCGTTAAAATGTACTTACCCGTTATGTACAAAATAAGATACAGAGTATATCTGTATAACAAGAAGACGAACGCAATCACAAGCGGGACCCACTACTGGACCCAAAAGCAATAACGTAAGCAATGACGAAAGCAGTGACGTAAGCAATGACGCAATCAAGCACTCAGAGTGTCGGCACCACAACTTATCAACACGTAGCAGATACAGCATCAAAACACCACAACCAAGCGACACTGTAAAATTGAACAACGCTCAGCTTCCCCTATAAATACCCAGCTCTACCAAAGGAGGAAGCACAAGCGATTCCGCACAACATCTCTCTACTTTCTCACTCTAAAACTCTCTGTAATATTTCGAGTTTTCAAATTTAAGTTTTCAAGCTTTACTTTGTAACTTTAAAAAAATAAAAAAAAGACTGGTATCAGGCTAAACGATCTTTTGTTTTCATCCAAAGAAAACCCACCTAGTCAGAACCTCACCTTCTACAAGACCACCAAAGCTGATGGTGTTCCAGGCAGCAAGCCCTCGGAAAAGGCAGTAAGACCGTTGGTAAACCAGCAGCAGTGACCACGTGGAATCGGTAAGCTTCTCTCTAGCATGAGTTTAATTTCGGATTAAAACATGGCTTCTTCGTTTAGAAAAATCTTTAAGCCAAAACATGCATCAACATCTGCATCACAAAATACTATTAATTCTAGAGAAATTATGTCAAAAATAACATCATTTAATCACGAAATAACCAAAAATAAATTACCACATATTAATCCAGAAAATATATATCAAATCGGAACTTTCGATTTCAGAACTGCTTATTCAATAAAAGAGCATGAACAAACTTTATCCCTTCAGAATGAATTTGAAGAGATTAAGTTATTATCATCGCTTGCCTTAGAAAAATATAAACAAAAAGGATTTAATTATCTCCATTTTGGACTTATTCAAATAGCCATTAAACCTCTATCAAGGGCAGGTATAGATTCACCTATACTAATGCTACTAAGGGATAAAACCCTTTTAAAATTTGAGGATTCGCTTCTTGGAGCAGTCCAATCAAACTTATGCAACGGAGCTGTTTACTTTAATTGTGCTCCAAATTACCAAGTTAGTCTACATGACCCTACGATACTAAATACATTAGTATTAAATGTTCATTTACCAGAAATAAAATTTCAAAATGAACGACATGGATATTTACTACTCTACCGAATTTACTTTAAGCAATCAGCATCCGAATTTAATCCAAGATGTCTATTACAAGACGATAAAGGAGAAACAACTATATTAGCAGTTCATAGTAAAGATACTCCCACTGCTACATACACTCCTAAACAATTAAATTGGGATGAAATAACTATTCCTGATCAATGGAAGATAGAAATTACTCAACCTCCTAGAAATTTTGAACAAAAGAAAATCTCTAGGGTAATAGAACAAAAAGATGGGAAAATATTATTACAATTCGGATCTTTTAGGGAACCTATTCCTCCTAGAATTAGTTCATATTATTCTAATTCTAGAGCTTCCTTTTCCGAATATCGCACTGGTCAATCTAGTGCTAGTTCGGAAACAGAAAGTATAAATCAAAATATTCAACACGACAATCCAATAAGGTTTAAAGCTCCTATAGCTGAACCTGATCAAGAAAGGTATCCAACATCCCCTACGCCATCAGATTTCAAATCTATCAATGTAATATTGAAAGAATATACAATAAATAAACAATGTATTAAAGAAGACTTTTACTCAAAAGAAAATGAGGAAAAAAGAAATTGGTATTTCAAAAAATTCTCTAAACAACAAACAACTGAATTTAGACAAATATGGTATGATTATATGATAACTAATGAAATAGATATTCCATTTTTTACTTGGTTTGAGACATATGCAAATATACACAACATCAGCTATCCATTCAGAACAATCAATACTACCGCATCTTTAAGTCAAACATGGGAAACAACAGATGGAAGTAAAACTAGATCAATTCATCCGCCCTTAAGGGATTTAAAGATAAACACATCTAACAGAGTAGTATTAGCCACACCCTTTAAAACAGGAGCTAATCAAGAAGATAAAAATCCAGTAACTCAACTAGATATTAAAGCAATATATCAACAAAATAATTATCAAAGTCAACTACTTCATACGATATCTAAACAAGTAGACCATATAGATAATAAAATAAATGAGAATGATAAATTAACCCTATATAACCAAACAGCTCAACACCCTTTTTCATCAGTAACCCCTCCAATATTTAAACCAATCACTGGACAAGTTAAGTTTGGAGAAAGCGAAATATTAAAATCAATAGCTAAAAGATTAGAAAATCTAGACAAAGGGAAGAATATTAATATAATAGACGAAAATGATAATGAATCTATTCAAACAACTATACAATCAGAAAGTGATATACAAGAAATTAATCGAATAAAAAATAAAATGATGAGGTCTAGCAAACCTTATTATCCAAGACACACCCCACCAGATTTATTATTCGAAGAACATCATAAGTATTCTAATCATATGTATACTGGAAACGGTATATATGAATGGAATATCGATGGACGTTCCGAATACGAAATAATGAATTTATTACAAGAAATGGGTATGGCATCTGTAGCCTTTAAAGCAACTAGCGAAGCTATAACAGATAGACGCGCCTGCGTCATGTTAATAGCAGGGTTTACAGGAGCCCTAAAATATTGGTGGGATAACTCACTAGATTTAAATACACAAAATTCTATAATCAATCATACTGAAATAATTCAAACAGAAGACCAAGACGGTTTTGTAATAGAAACAGAAAAACAAAATGCAGTAGAAGTATTAGTTCATACTATTATGATGCATTTTATTGGTAATCCAGCTGAAGAATTAGAAAGTAAGAAAATAGTCTTAACAAATTTAAGATGTCCAACTTTAGGTGATTTTAAATGGTATAAAGATATTTTTGTAACCAATATATTCCAAAGACACGATTGTAATCAATCCTTCTGGAAAGAACGGTTTATCTCAGGATTACCGACTTTCTTTGCAGAAAAGGTAATCAACAAATTAAAGGAAATTTCCGGAGGACAACCTGTCCCCTGGAATACTATTACTTATGGTCAATTATTTGCATTTGTTAAAAAAATAGGATTATCAATATGCCAAGAGCAAAAAGACAAAAAACGTAATGATAAATTCAAATTCAAAGTAACCATGGGTTCATTCTGTGAACAATATGGTTATGAAAAATTTAATCCACCATCTAGGACTAAGCGAATAAAACATAGACATCAAAGACCTAACAATATAGAATACTATAACAAGAAAAGAAATTTTAATAAAAGAACAACTAATCAGTACAATTCAAAAAATCGACATTATTCTAAGAACAATAAAAGTTATAACCCTACTAATAAGCAAAAAATAGTATGCTGGAATTGTAAACGTCCTGGACATAAGTCCACCGAATGCAAAATGAAAAAGAAGATAAACGAAATATTTCAAGACCAACCTGATATTCAAGAAAAATTAACTAAGTTATTAATATCAGACTCTGAACCTTCAGAAGAATCTGATAGTGAGTATTCAATAAATGAAATAGGAAATTCAAGTGATTCTTCTAAAGAATCTCAAGAATTATCAGATAACTTATGCAATTGCAAAATCATCAACGTAATAACTAGAGATAGTGATAAACAATTTTTATTAGATATCATAGACAAAATAGATGATCCAGAAATCAAAAAGGATTATTTAACAAAATTAAAAGATTTAATAAATCAAGAAAATCAAATATCCACACCACAGCCTTTTAGCCTCAATAAAATATTTGAAAAATATCCAACCCAAAGCCTATTTAAACAAGTTTCAACAGGAGAACTACAGAACGAAGTTAAACAAATAAAGTCACAGATTAAGGATTTACAATTAATTCTTAATCAACAAGATCTTAAACAATTACAACTAGATGCGAGATTATCTTTAATCGAATCAAAGAATAATTCTCAAGCATCATCTAGTAATCAAAACCTGGGAAATAATGAAGTAATAAACCAACATGATAATGAAGACTATATTCAAATAATTAATAAAATTAACTATCAAAAATGGTATACAAATATTACTTTGCATATAGGACATGATTTTAAGATAAACATAATTGCTTTAATGGACACTGGTGCAGATTATAACTGCATCCGTGAAGGAACAATTCCAACAAAATTTTATGAAAAAACCACCGAAAAGTTAAGCGGTGCTAATGGCAGTAATCTAAAAGTACAATATAAATTACCATGCGCAAAAATATGTAACCAAGGGTATTGTTTCAAAAATCAATTTATTATGGTAAAAAATTTAACACAAGAAGTTATTCTAGGAACTCCATTCTTTACTCAAATTTATCCATTCAAAGTAACCGAAATTGGCATAACTACAAAAGTAGTAGGAACAAAACTATTATTTAAATTTTTATCCCCAATGAAAACCAAAGAAATTCTCAACCTTCAACAAAACACTATCCATAAAACAATTAATTTAATAAAAGGAAAACAGAATCATATTCAGCATTTACAGGAAGAGATATCGTACAAAAAAATAGAAGAACAACTCAAAACAACCTACATCTTAGATAAAGTAAAATCTATAGAAAAAGATCTTTTAAACCAAATATGCTCAGATTTACCAAATGCCTTTTGGGAAAGAAAACAACACACTGTTGAACTTCCCTATATAAAAGAATTTAACGAGAAAAATATACCAACTAAGGCACGGCCTATTCAAATGAATAAAGAATTATTAGAAACTTGTAAACAAGAAATCAATGATCTACTTAAGAAAAAACTAGTAAGGCCATCCAAATCCCCTTGGAGTTGTTCGGCCTTCTATGTAAATAATCAAGCAGAAAAAGAAAGAGGAGTACCGCGATTAGTAATCAACTACAAACCACTCAATGATGTACTCCAATGGATTAGGTATCCAATACCCAATAAAAGAGATTTACTAAAACAATTATACAATGCAAAAATATATTCCAAATTTGATATGAAAAGTGGATTTTGGCAAATCCAAATAGCTGAAAAAGACAAATACAAAACTGCATTTACTGTACCATTCGGACATTACGAATGGAACGTAATGCCTTTTGGTCTTAAAAATGCACCATCCGAATTCCAACATATAATGAATGATATATTCAATCCATATTCGAAATTCACCATTGTCTATATTGACGATGTACTTGTATATTCTACATCAATAGATCAACATTTCCATCATTTACATACATTTTTAAATATAGTCAAAAGACATGGTTTAGTAGTATCTGCTAAAAAAATGTCTTTATTTCAAACCAAAATCAGATTTCTAGGCCATAACATTTACCAGGGAACTATTGTTCCTATATCAAGGTCCATAGAATTTGCAGATAAATTCCCTGATGAATTAAGGGAGAAAACCCAATTACAAAGATTTTTAGGATGTCTGAATTATGTTTCGGACTTTCTACCAGACCTTAGAAAAACTATTCAACCATTATTTCAAAGATTACAAAAAAATCCAAAACCGTGGACTACTCAACATACTAAACTAGTCCAGCAAATTAAACAAAAGGTTAAAACCCTTCCTTGTCTAACCATACCAAACCCTGAAGCATTCATGATTGTCGAAACTGATGCTTCTGAAATTGGTTATGGTGGCATTCTAAAACAAAAGCTTACGGAATCTAGTCCAGAAACAATAGTCAGATTTCACTCTGGCATCTGGCTAGGACCACAAAAAAATTACTCCACTGTCAAGAAAGAAGTCCTTTCTATAGTTAACTGCATATCTAAATTTCAAGATGACCTAATAAATAAAAAGTTTTTACTCCGTGTTGACTGTAAATCAGCAAAAGAAATACTTAAAAAAGATGTTAAGAATCTTGTGTCTAAACAAATATTTGCCAGATGGCAAGCTATTTTATCTGTATTTGATTTCGATATTCAATATATTAAAGGTGAAAATAATTCATTGCCCGACTTTCTAACACGAGAATATTTGCAGGGCAAATCCACAGATATCCAACAGCCTACTCAAGATGACAGATAAAAAGAGCAAACGACCGATGACTGCATCGGACTACGTCAAGAATCAACCACATCTACAAGGAAAACCCCTAACTATTCAAAATCAATATTCAGCTCTAGCTGAATTTCCACCATTGTCCTACTCAAAGGCCGTCGTCCCTGAAAAAGGCCAAACCTCCACCCCTACTCTAGAACCTCAAGACAAATCAACTTATTTCCTCAAACCCCACAAAAACCATATTCAAACAACCCATTTTATTGAACCAATTAAACTCAAAGAACTCCAAAACTTCGTCAATCGAATCTTCTATGAAGATTGCCTTTATCCAACAGATAATATTACCAAAAACCGCACATTTTATGAGTATATTCTGGTAGACTCAAAATCTATAGAAATTACTCATTACCCTGACAAAATAACCCAAACCTCATCTCTTATTCAACATGTAAAATACTCCGCATTGCCTCTTTACAAGACCTTGGTATGCTACACCTCCATACCACAAAACAATTTTCGACACCCGGATTCTTACCCTCCGGTTATTCTTATACCGACTACCAAAATGCCTTCTTCCGTTTCCTTTACCTCAGACCCTATGACCATTCGTGGTTTATAACCTTTGACCACAAGTTTAATAAATACGTCCCTGGCTGGTTCAATGAATGGTGGCATTGGTTTGGACCATGCGACCAAATCTATCCACCCGATCTACTCAAAACCTCTTACCCTTATTACCTAAAACACATTCCTAAACAAACCTTAGGCCCCTATCAAAAGATTATTTTCCATGCAGACATGGGCATACCATGGATCTGTTCATGGCATTTCAATCTTACTTTGGCTTTACCCAATATGCCATATTCCCTTGTTAAGGAGTATCGTGTAAAATGGTGGGATAAGTATAATCTCGACCGTTGCTCCCTCGCCAATATCCAAAAGTTCTTCAATAACCTTCGCCACGACCACCATCTTGTCCAAACCATATCCAAATCCATTCTCTTATTGACTCCTAGTCAACTTACACAACCCTTACCCACTCCTACTCCCGCAAAACCTCCAAGCCCTACCAAATCCAATGTCTCTACCAAATCATCCAAATCTTCGAGCCCTAGATCCTCCCGTCGACATAAAAAAAACGCAAAATTGGAACGGGCACTCAAGGCTATTAGTCAAGAACTCCTCGCCTCTTCCAGCGATGAGGGGAGTATTAATCAAGACGATAACGACACCGATCCCGACGCCCATTATGGCGGTCCTTTGTCTCAAGACCCTTTCGACGATCTGTAAATAACTAAAAAAAAAAAAAAAAAAAAAAAAAAAAAAAAAAAAAAAAAAAAAAAAAAAAAAAAAAACTCGAAATAAAAAAGACAGATACCAGTCTTCTTTTTTTTTTTTTAAAGTTACAAAGTAAACCTTGAAAATAAAAAGAAGACTGGTAACTAAAATAAAAAGAAGACTGGTAACTTTAATATTTCGAGTTTTTTTTTTTTTTTTTTTTTTTTTTTTTTTTTTTTTTTTAGTTATTTACAGATCGTCGAAAGGGTCTTGAGACAAAGGACCGCCATAATGGGCGTCGGGATCGGTGTCGTTATCGTCTTGATTAATACTCCCCTCATCGCTGGAAGAGGCGAGGAGTTCTTGACTAATAGCCTTGAGTGCCCGTTCCAATTTTGCGTTTTTTTTATGTCGACGGGAGGATCTAGGGCTCGAAGATTTGGATGATTTGGTAGAGACATTGGATTTGGTAGGGCTTGGAGGTTTTGCGGGAGTAGGAGTGGGTAAGGGTTGTGTAAGTTGACTAGGAGTCAATAAGGGAATGGATTTGGATATGGTTTGGACAAGATGGTGGTCGTGGCGAAGGTTATTGAAGAACTTTTGGATATTGGCGAGGGAGCAACGGTCGAGATTATACTTATCCCACCATTTTACACGATACTCCTTAACAAGGGAATATGGCATATTGGGTAAAGCCAAAGTAAGATTGAAATGCCATGAACAGATCCATGGTATGCCCATGTCTGCATGGAAAATAATCTTTTGATAGGGGCCTAAGGTTTGTTTAGGAATGTGTTTTAGGTAATAAGGGTAAGAGGTTTTGAGTAGATCGGGTGGATAGATTTGGTCGCATGGTCCAAACCAATGCCACCATTCATTGAACCAGCCAGGGACGTATTTATTAAACTTGTGGTCAAAGGTTATAAACCACGAATGGTCATAGGGTCTGAGGTAAAGGAAACGGAAGAAGGCATTTTGGTAGTCGGTATAAGAATAACCGGAGGGTAAGAATCCGGGTGTCGAAAATTGTTTTGTGGTATGGAGGTGTAGCATACCAAGGTCTTGTAAAGAGGCAATGCGGAGTATTTTACATGTTGAATAAGAGATGAGGTTTGGGTTATTTTGTCAGGGTAATGAGTAATTTCTATAGATTTTGAGTCTACCAGAATATACTCATAAAATGTGCGGTTTTTGGTAATATTATCTGTTGGATAAAGGCAATCTTCATAGAAGATTCGATTGACGAAGTTTTGGAGTTCTTTGAGTTTAATTGGTTCAATAAAATGGGTTGTTTGAATATGGTTTTTGTGGGGTTTGAGGAAATAAGTTGATTTGTCTTGAGGTTCTAGAGTAGGGGTGGAGGTTTGGCCTTTTTCAGGGACGACGGCCTTTGAGTAGGACAATGGTGGAAATTCAGCTAGAGCTGAATATTGATTTTGAATAGTTAGGGGTTTGCCTTGTAGATGTGGTTGATTCTTGACGTAGTCCGATGCAGTCATCGGTCGTTTGCTCTTTTTATCTGTCATCTTGAGTAGGCTGTTGGATATCTGTGGATTTGCCCTGCAAATATTCTCGTGTTAGAAAGTCGGGCAATGAATTATTTTCACCTTTAATATATTGAATATCGAAATCAAATACAGATAAAATAGCTTGCCATCTGGCAAATATTTGTTTAGACACAAGATTCTTAACATCTTTTTTAAGTATTTCTTTTGCTGATTTACAGTCAACACGGAGTAAAAACTTTTTATTTATTAGGTCATCTTGAAATTTAGATATGCAGTTAACTATAGAAAGGACTTCTTTCTTGACAGTGGAGTAATTTTTTTGTGGTCCTAGCCAGATGCCAGAGTGAAATCTGACTATTGTTTCTGGACTAGATTCCGTAAGCTTTTGTTTTAGAATGCCACCATAACCAATTTCAGAAGCATCAGTTTCGACAATCATGAATGCTTCAGGGTTTGGTATGGTTAGACAAGGAAGGGTTTTAACCTTTTGTTTAATTTGCTGGACTAGTTTAGTATGTTGAGTAGTCCACGGTTTTGGATTTTTTTGTAATCTTTGAAATAATGGTTGAATAGTTTTTCTAAGGTCTGGTAGAAAGTCCGAAACATAATTCAGACATCCTAAAAATCTTTGTAATTGGGTTTTCTCCCTTAATTCATCAGGGAATTTATCTGCAAATTCTATGGACCTTGATATAGGAACAATAGTTCCCTGGTAAATGTTATGGCCTAGAAATCTGATTTTGGTTTGAAATAAAGACATTTTTTTAGCAGATACTACTAAACCATGTCTTTTGACTATATTTAAAAATGTATGTAAATGATGGAAATGTTGATCTATTGATGTAGAATATACAAGTACATCGTCAATATAGACAATGGTGAATTTCGAATATGGATTGAATATATCATTCATTATATGTTGGAATTCGGATGGTGCATTTTTAAGACCAAAAGGCATTACGTTCCATTCGTAATGTCCGAATGGTACAGTAAATGCAGTTTTGTATTTGTCTTTTTCAGCTATTTGGATTTGCCAAAATCCACTTTTCATATCAAATTTGGAATATATTTTTGCATTGTATAATTGTTTTAGTAAATCTCTTTTATTGGGTATTGGATACCTAATCCATTGGAGTACATCATTGAGTGGTTTGTAGTTGATTACTAATCGCGGTACTCCTCTTTCTTTTTCTGCTTGATTATTTACATAGAAGGCCGAACAACTCCAAGGGGATTTGGATGGCCTTACTAGTTTTTTCTTAAGTAGATCATTGATTTCTTGTTTACAAGTTTCTAATAATTCTTTATTCATTTGAATAGGCCGTGCCTTAGTTGGTATATTTTTCTCGTTAAATTCTTTTATATAGGGAAGTTCAACAGTGTGTTGTTTTCTTTCCCAAAAGGCATTTGGTAAATCTGAGCATATTTGGTTTAAAAGATCTTTTTCTATAGATTTTACTTTATCTAAGATGTAGGTTGTTTTGAGTTGTTCTTCTATTTTTTTGTACGATATCTCTTCCTGTAAATGCTGAATATGATTCTGTTTTCCTTTTATTAAATTAATTGTTTTATGGATAGTGTTTTGTTGAAGGTTGAGAATTTCTTTGGTTTTCATTGGGGATAAAAATTTAAATAATAGTTTTGTTCCTACTACTTTTGTAGTTATGCCAATTTCGGTTACTTTGAATGGATAAATTTGAGTAAAGAATGGAGTTCCTAGAATAACTTCTTGTGTTAAATTTTTTACCATAATAAATTGATTTTTGAAACAATACCCTTGGTTACATATTTTTGCGCATGGTAATTTATATTGTACTTTTAGATTACTGCCATTAGCACCGCTTAACTTTTCGGTGGTTTTTTCATAAAATTTTGTTGGAATTGTTCCTTCACGGATGCAGTTATAATCTGCACCAGTGTCCATTAAAGCAATTATGTTTATCTTAAAATCATGTCCTATATGCAAAGTAATATTTGTATACCATTTTTGATAGTTAATTTTATTAATTATTTGAATATAGTCTTCATTATCATGTTGGTTTATTACTTCATTATTTCCCAGGTTTTGATTACTAGATGATGCTTGAGAATTATTCTTTGATTCGATTAAAGATAATCTCGCATCTAGTTGTAATTGTTTAAGATCTTGTTGATTAAGAATTATTGTAAATCCTTAATCTGTGACTTTATTTGTTTAACTTCGTTCTGTAGTTCTCCTGTTGAAACTTGTTTAAATAGGCTTTGGGTTGGATATTTTTCAAATATTTTATTGAGGCTAAAAGGCTGTGGTGTGGATATTTGATTTTCTTGATTTATTAAATCTTTTAATTTTGTTAAATAATCCTTTTTGATTTCTGGATCATCTATTTTGTCTATGATATCTAATAAAAATTGTTTATCACTATCTCTAGTTATTACGTTGATGATTTTGCAATTGCATAAGTTATCTGATAATTCTTGAGATTCTTTAGAAGAATCACTTGAATTTCCTATTTCATTTATTGAATACTCACTATCAGATTCTTCTGAAGGTTCAGAGTCTGATATTAATAACTTAGTTAATTTTTCTTGAATATCAGGTTGGTCTTGAAATATTTCGTTTATCTTCTTTTTCATTTTGCATTCGGTGGACTTATGTCCAGGACGTTTACAATTCCAGCATACTATTTTTTGCTTATTAGTAGGGTTATAACTTTTATTGTTCTTAGAATAATGTCGATTTTTTGAATTGTACTGATTAGTTGTTCTTTTATTAAAATTTCTTTTCTTGTTATAGTATTCTATATTGTTAGGTCTTTGATGTCTATGTTTTATTCGCTTAGTCCTAGATGGTGGATTAAATTTTTCATAACCATATTGTTCACAGAATGAACCCATGGTTACTTTGAATTTGAATTTATCATTACGTTTTTTGTCTTTTTGCTCTTGGCATATTGATAATCCTATTTTTTTAACAAATGCAAATAATTGACCATAAGTAATAGTATTCCAGGGGACAGGTTGTCCTCCGGAAATTTCCTTTAATTTGTTGATTACCTTTTCTGCAAAGAAAGTCGGTAATCCTGAGATAAACCGTTCTTTCCAGAAGGATTGATTACAATCGTGTCTTTGGAATATATTGGTTACAAAAATATCTTTATACCATTTAAAATCACCTAAAGTTGGACATCTTAAATTTGTTAAGACTATTTTCTTACTTTCTAATTCTTCAGCTGGATTACCAATAAAATGCATCATAATAGTATGAACTAATACTTCTACTGCATTTTGTTTTTCTGTTTCTATTACAAAACCGTCTTGGTCTTCTGTTTGAATTATTTCAGTATGATTGATTATAGAATTTTGTGTATTTAAATCTAGTGAGTTATCCCACCAATATTTTAGGGCTCCTGTAAACCCTGCTATTAACATGACGCAGGCGCGTCTATCTGTTATAGCTTCGCTAGTTGCTTTAAAGGCTACAGATGCCATACCCATTTCTTGTAATAAATTCATTATTTCGTATTCGGAACGTCCATCATATTCCATTCATATATACCATTTCCAGTATACATATGATTAGAATACTTATGATGTTCTTCGAATAATAAATCTGGTGGGGTGTGTCTTGGATAATAAGGTTTGCTAGACCTCATCATTTTATTTTTTATTCGATTAATTTCTTGTATATCACTTTCTGATTGTATAGTTGTTTGAATGATTCATTATCATTTTCGTCTATTATATTAATATTCTTCCCTTTGTCTAGATTTTCTAATCTTTTAGCTATTGATTTTAATATTTCGCTTTCTCCAAACTTAACTTGTCCAGTGATTGGTTTAAATATTGGAGGGGTTACTGATGAAAAAGGGTGTTGAGCTGTTTGGTTATATAGGGTTAATTTATCATTCTCATTTATTTTATTATCTATATGGTCTACTTGTTTAGATATCGTATGAAGTAGTTGACTTTGATAATTATTTTGTTGATATATTGCTTTAATATCTAGTTGAGTTACTGGATTTTTATCTTCTTGATTAGCTCCTGTTTTAAAGGGTGTGGCTAATACTACTCTGTTAGATGTGTTTATCTTTAAATCCCTTAAGGGCGGATGAATTGATCTAGTTTTACTTCCATCTGTTGTTTCCCATGTTTGACTTAAAGATGCGGTAGTATTGATTGTTCTGAATGGATAGCTGATGTTGTGTATATTTGCATATGTCTCAAACCAAGTAAAAAATGGAATATCTATTTCATTAGTTATCATATAATCATACCATATTTGTCTAAATTCAGTTGTTTGTTGTTTAGAGAATTTTTTGAAATACCAATTTCTTTTTTCCTCATTTTCTTTTGAGTAAAAGTCTTCTTTAATACATTGTTTATTTATTGTATATTCTTTCAATATTACATTGATAGATTTGAAATCTGATGGCGTAGGGGATGTTGGATACCTTTCTTGATCAGGTTCAGCTATAGGAGCTTTAAACCTTATTGGATTGTCGTGTTGAATATTTTGATTTATACTTTCTGTTTCCGAACTAGCACTAGATTGACCAGTGCGATATTCGGAAAAGGAAGCTCTAGAATTAGAATAATATGAACTAATTCTAGGAGGAATAGGTTCCCTAAAAGATCCGAATTGTAATAATATTTTCCCATCTTTTTGTTCTATTACCCTAGAGATTTTCTTTTGTTCAAAATTTCTAGGAGGTTGAGTAATTTCTATCTTCCATTGATCAGGAATAGTTATTTCATCCCAATTTAATTGTTTAGGAGTGTATGTAGCAGTGGGAGTATCTTTACTATGAACTGCTAATATAGTTGTTTCTCCTTTATCGTCTTGTAATAGACATCTTGGATTAAATTCGGATGCTGATTGCTTAAAGTAAATTCGGTAGAGTAGTAAATATCCATGTCGTTCATTTTGAAATTTTATTTCTGGTAAATGAACATTTAATACTAATGTATTTAGTATCGTAGGGTCATGTAGACTAACTTGGTAATTTAGAGCACAATTAAAGTAAACAGCTCCGTTGCATAAGTTTGATTGGACTGCTCCAAGAAGCGAATCCTCAAATTTTAAAAGGGTTTTATCCCTTAGTAGCATTAGTATAGGTGAATCTATACCTGCCCTTGATAGAGGTTTAATGGCTATTTGAATAAGTCCAAAATGGAGATAATTAAATCCTTTTTGTTTATATTTTTCTAAGGCAAGCGATGATAATAACTTAATCTCTTCAAATTCATTCTGAAGGGATAAAGTTTGTTCATGCTCTTTTATTGAATAAGCAGTTCTGAAATCGAAAGTTCCGATTTGATATATATTTTCTGGATTAATATGTGGTAATTTATTTTTGGTTATTTCGTGATTAAATGATGTTATTTTTGACATAATTTCTCTAGAATTAATAGTATTTTGTGATGCAGATGTTGATGCATGTTTTGGCTTAAAGATTTTTCTAAACGAAGAAGCCATGTTTTAATCCGAAATTAAACTCATGCTAGAGAGAAGCTTACCGATTCCACGTGGTCACTGCTGCTGGTTTACCAACGGTCTTACTGCCTTTTCCGAGGGCTTGCTGCCTGGAACACCATCAGCTTTGGTGGTCTTGTAGAAGGTGAGGTTCTGACTAGGTGGGTTTTCTTTGGATGAAAACAAAAGATCGTTTAGCCTGATACCAGTCTTCTTTTTATTTTTTTAAAGTTACAAAGTAAACCTTGAAAACTTAAATTTGAAAACTCGAAATATTACAGAGAGTTTTAGAGTGAGAAAGTAGAGAGATGTTGTGCGGAATCGCTTGTGCTTCCTAAACCTTGAAAACTTAAATTTGAAAACTCGAAATATTACAGAGAGTTTTAGAGTGAGAAAGTAGAGAGATGTTGTGCGGAATCGCTTGTGCTTCCTCCTTTGGTAGAGCTGGGTATTTATAGGGGAAGCTGAGCGTTGTTCAATTTTACAGATGTCGCTTGGTTGTGGTGTTTTGATGCTGTATCTGCTACGTGTTGATAAGTTGTGGTGCCGACACTCTGAGTGCTTGATTGCGTCATTGCTTACGTCACTGCTTTCGTCATTGCTTACGTTATTGCTTTTGGGTCCAGTAGTGGGTCCCGCTTGTGATTGCGTTCGTCTTCTTGTTATACAGATATACTCTGTATCTTATTTTGTACATAACAGGTAAGTACATTTTAACGAACAAGTTGAAAATAAGAAACATAATAAGATACTGAGTCTACCAGAATATACATTGAAAAGTTTTAGTATACATACAATACGGTTGGGTTTTTTTTTTTTTTTTTTTTTTTTTTTTTTTTTTTTTTTTATCGAGGTTTCCAGAGTTCAGGATTCGAAAGGCGATTTGCCAACGGTCTTACGGCCTTCTCTGAGGACTTGCGGCCTGGAACATCGTCGGGAATCGAGAACCTGGAAAATCGGGTTTTTTTTTTTTTTTTTTTTTTTTTTTTTTTTAGTTATTTACAGATCGTCGAAAGGGTCTTGAGACAAAGGACCGCCATAATGGGCGTCGGGATCGGTGTCGTTATCGTCTTGATTAATACTCCCCTCATCGCTGGAAGAGGCGAGGAGTTCTTGACTAATAGCCTTGAGTGCCCGTTCCAATTTTGCGTTTTTTTTATGTCGACGGGAGGATCTAGGGCTCGAAGATTTGGATGATTTGGTAGAGACATTGGATTTGGTAGGGC
Organism: Pseudoturritis turrita; assembly: GCA_900406555.1. Lineage (NCBI taxonomy): Eukaryota > Viridiplantae > Streptophyta > Magnoliopsida > Brassicales > Brassicaceae > Pseudoturritis > Pseudoturritis turrita. Next base: position 84,418 of record OVBL01000203.1, on the reverse strand, counting down.
TTGGAGGTTTTGCGGGAGTAGGAGTGGGTAAGGGTTGTGTAAGTTGACTAGGAGTCAATAAGGGAATGGATTTGGATATGGTTTGGACAAGATGGTGGTCGTGGCGAAGGTTATTGAAGAACTTTTGGATATTGGCGAGGGAGCAACGGTCGAGATTATACTTATCCCACCATTTTACACGATACTCCTTAACAAGGGAATATGGCATATTGGGTAAAGCCAAAGTAAGATTGAAATGCCATGAACAGATCCATGGTATGCCCATGTCTGCATGGAAAATAATCTTTTGATAGGGGCCTAAGGTTTGTTTAGGAATGTGTTTTAGGTAATAAGGGTAAGAGGTTTTGAGTAGATCGGGTGGATAGATTTGGTCGCATGGTCCAAACCAATGCCACCATTCATTGAACCAGCCAGGGACGTATTTATTAAACTTGTGGTCAAAGGTTATAAACCACGAATGGTCATAGGGTCTGAGGTAAAGGAAACGGAAGAAGGCATTTTGGTAGTCGGTATAAGAATAACCGGAGGGTAAGAATCCGGGTGTCGAAAATTGTTTTGTGGTATGGAGGTGTAGCATACCAAGGTCTTGTAAAGAGGCAATGCGGAGTATTTTACATGTTGAATAAGAGATGAGGTTTGGGTTAATTTTGTCAGGGTAATGAGTAATTTCTATAGATTTTGAGTCTACCAGAATATACTCATAAAATGTGCGGTTTTTGGTAATATTATCTGTTGGATAAAGGCAATCTTCATAGAAGATTCGATTGACGAAGTTTTGGAGTTCTTTGAGTTTAATTGGTTCAATAAAATGGGTTGTTTGAATATGGTTTTTGTGGGGTTTGAGGAAATAAGTTGATTTGTCTTGAGGTTCTAGAGTAGGGGTGGAGGTTTGGCCTTTTTCAGGGACGACGGCCTTTGAGTAGGACAATGGTGGAAATTCAGCTAGAGCTGAATATTGATTTTGAATAGTTAGGGGTTTTCCTTGTAGATGTGGTTGATTCTTGACGTAGTCCGATGCAGTCATCGGTCGTTTGCTCTTTTTATCTGTCATCTTGAATAGGCTGTTGGGTATCTGTGGATTTGCCCTGCAAATATTCTCGTGTTAGAAAGTCGGGCAATGAATTATTTTCACCTTTAATATATTGAATATCGAAATCAAATACAGATAAAATAGCTTGCCATCTGGCAAATATTTGTTTAGACACAAGATTCTTAACATCTTTTTTAAGTATTTCTTTTGCTGATTTACAGTCAACACGGAGTAAAAACTTTTTATTTATTAGGTCATCTTGAAATTTAGATATGCAGTTAACTATAGAAAGGACTTCTTTCTTGACAGTGGAGTAATTTTTTTGTGGTCCTAGCCAGATGCCAGAGTGAAATCTGAACAGAGTATATCTGTATAACAAGAAGACGAACGCAATCACAAGCGGGACCCACTACTGGACCCAAAAGCAATAACGTAAGCAATGACGAAAGCAGTGACGTAAGCAATGACGCAATCAAGCACTCAGAGTGTCGGCACCACAACTTATCAACACGTAGCAGATACAGCATCAAAACACCACAACCAAGCGACATCTGTAAAATTGAACAACGCTCAGCTTCCCCTATAAATACCCAGCTCTACCAAAGGAGGAAGCACAAGCGATTCCGCACAACATCTCTCTACTTTCTCACTCTAAAACTCTCTGTAATATTTCGAGTTTTCAAATTTAAGTTTTCAAGGTTTACTTTGTAACTTTAAAAAAATAAAAAGAAGACTGGTATCAGGCTAAACGATCTTTTGTTTTCATCCAAAGAAAACCCACCTAGTCAGAACCTCACCTTCTACAAGACCACCAAAGCTGATGGTGTTCCAGGCAGCAAGCCCTCGGAAAAGGCAGTAAGACCGTTGGTAAACCAGCAGCAGTGACCACGTGGAATCGGTAAGCTTCTCTCTAGCATGAGTTTAATTTCGGATTAAAACATGGCTTCTTCGTTTAGAAAAATCTTTAAGCCAAAACATGCATCAACATCTGCATCACAAAATACTATTAATTCTAGAGAAATTATGTCAAAAATAACATCATTTAATCACGAAATAACCAAAAATAAATTACCACATATTAATCCAGAAAATATATATGTTCTTTGTATTTCCACAAGTATAACAACTTAATATCTCGTCTTGTTATTGGCACTATCGACAAACCTGCAAAAGAAATGAGCATGTGGTAAACATGAGCAAGATATTTTTTAAGAATTGAAAGAATAAGATTCATTTTACGCCACAAACATGAAAGGTTTAACGTTGAAAAGTATGAAAATGTATGAAAATGAAAACAAAAAAACAGGTATGAAAATGTATTAGCTTAGCCAACACTGCCAATAAATGAATACCGAAAAATGCAACACCAACCCACCATATAGAGTGAAATTCTTCTGCTGCAGATTGATCAGAAAATGTGATAAAAACACTATAACGATCTTAAATTTTCCTAATAGTTTCCAGAAAGCACCAAATCCCAGCGACAACGAGCTAAGGTTTTTGTCTTTGCTTTTATTAACATAAATTTATGTTACATAATCATTCCAGTCCTTAACATCTTCACATTCTGAATTAAAGCATACAGTCAAAATTAAATCAAGTAATCAACAACAATGAATTCTTTTCTACAATCTGTTATCGACGAACCTGATGAAGATGATCCGGGAGACATGGGAGATGCGGGAATCACAGAAGTAGTTAAAATCAAGGGAGCAAAGGTAATTGGGAACAACGACAACGAAGAGAGTGGTGGATCGGGATGTAGAGCTGTGTGAAGAGTTGCAGTGGAGATGGATTGAGCCGTTTGCGTTCCGTGAGGCCGACCTCTCCTTGATGCGTAGCTGAAACTGAAACTGGATTATTCTTTTTTAATGGAGATTGGCCGCTCCAAGTCCACCGAACGAACTCTGAGGACGAGCTTCGCCATAAGCGGGAAAGAGCTCCGCAACGAAAGCTACTCGGTTTGCATGTAAGAACGGATCCACAAATCTAAAACGAAGTGATGATGTTTAGGTTGTATAGATTGAAGAACAGAGAACAACGGTTTCCACAAGAAAATTGATGAGATTCTCACATGAGAAAACGAAAGAGACGAAAGAGGAGAAGAGACAAGTTAATACATTGATGTTTAATATTTTATTTAAAATCTCAAAAGAAGATGCTATTAAAGTCGTAAGGTCTAAGAGAAACTGAAACGAAAGAGCGAAAGTCGAAACGTTGAAGAGGAAGGTTAATAATTATGTTGAAAATGGACACGTGTCTTATTCTCGTGCGATGACATAGCAAGCCTCGGAGAGTGTTGGCCTCTTGTTATATATTAGATATTTAATTAATATTATATGTGTGTTTATACTTATGTGGTTTGTGTATATATATATATATATATACCGGAGGATGTGTTTGAGAAAGAGAAAGAGGTAATAGTAATTTTCTTCTTATTACTTCACAGCTTACATTTGCAAAGCTAAGTACTCATATATAGGCAAGGTAAATTAATATTTTAATTAGAATTACCGACTTGGTAAGTCCGCAAAAATACAAATATCAACACTGATATTATTAAACTACTATATTGGATAATCATCGTCTTTATTATAATAAGAAATATCTTAATGCTACAAGTTCATCAATATTCACATGTTGAGCTCTAAACTCAAACCTAAAAGAGAAGAAACTAGCTTGAATGGGAACAATGTCACTTTTTACAAAACTGACCACCGTCACCAAAAAATCATAAACAAGAATTTTGCACCAAGAATCTAAACCAGATGTAATAAGCTCTTTTCCCAGCGATAAAGAGAAAGATAATATGCATTTTTCTTACCGACTCTTATCTAGTGCGCCTAGGACTAATTCCACTCACGCAATTAGAGGTCTTACCCGGTTGGAGTCAAATAATAGGGGTTCCTCCAAGTTCTACTGAAAGAAGTCGATACCTGAATGCCAAGTATGGCCCGTAATAATCTATCTTGCGGAGCATACGAGGATATTTTCTTCTCGGTTCCTTCTTCTCCTTCGTCCAACAAAAATTGTAAAAGAATAAATGTGTCGACCCCCTGCCTAATGAATAAAACAGAGCCGTTGCAGTCAAGTTTGAATATTTCTTGTTGAATAAGTCCTCCGATGTTGTAGGAGTTGAAGTCTAAGTTTGTTAGTTGTTTGATCCGTTTGTTTAGGTCAATAAGTTAGAGTTGTAAGGTCTATATAAGACCAGAGATTAGTCTTAATACAAAGATGAAAGTTTTTAGTTTTTCTCTGTGTTTTCGATTACAATTCTCTGAAATTCTTGCTAGATAACAAGTGGTATCAGAGCAAAAGCCTGGTAAAAAGTGAAAATGAGTGATAAGGATGCGATGGTGATACCTAAATTCGATGGAGACTATGAGCATTGGGCAATGCCCATAGAGAATTTACTGAGATCAAAGGAATGGTGGAACCTCGTGGAGACAGGGATCTCAAAGCCGGAGAGAGGGGTGATCTTAACCGGAGCTCAGAGAACGGAGCTGGCGGAGTTGACAGTCAAGGACCACAAGGTGAAGAACTACCTATTTGCCTCCATTGATAAGACGATTCTAAAAACAATCTTGAAGAAGGAAACGTCTAAGGATCTGTGGGAGTCAATGAGGAGGAAATATCAAGGCAACAGCCGAGTGCAGAGCGCACAGTTGCAGAGGCTAAGGAGAAACTTCGAAGTGCTGGAGATGAAAGTCGGAGAGACCATCACCGACTACTTCTCAAGAGTGATGGAGGTGGCCAACGATATGAGGAACCTCGGAGAGGACATGCTGGATTCAAAAGTAGTGGAGAAAATACTCAGAACCCTGGTGGAGAAGTTCACGTATATTGTGTGTGCCATTGAGGAGTCAAACGACATCAAACAGCTGACAGTGGACGGGTTGCAGAGCTCTTTGATGGTGCATGAACAAAATCTGAGCAGGCATGTTGGAGAAGAACATGCTTTAAAGGTGGAAGGATCATGGAGAACTGATGGAGGAAGAGGCCGTGGGAGGTACCCAACTTATGGAAGAGGACGAGGAGGTTACCAAGGTCGTGGTAGAGGAAGCACGAGCTACAACAAAGAGCTGGTGGACTGCTTCAAATGCCACAAGAAGGGACATTACAAGGCCGAGTGTCCAGAGTGGGAGAAAGAAGCTAACTATGCTGAGCTAGAGGAGGACATGTTACTGATGGCGCATGTTAACATGATCAAAGGAGAAGAGGAACATGTTTGGTTCCTAGACTCTGGCTGCAGCAACCACATGTGTGGAACCAAGGAGTGGTTCATTGATCTAAACATGAATTTTCATCAAAATGTGAAACTTGGTGATGATAGGAAGATGCAAGTAGAAGGACGAGGCAATCTGCGTCTTGAGATCAATGGAACAATCACGGTTGTGGGAGTCGAAACTCGCACAACCAAAAACTTGTAAAGAGATTTAGGGATTCGACAAACTTCTATGTAAAGAAACCAAGAAACTGAGATCCAAAGATGGAGATTTTATTCAAGCTGTTTTGAAAGCTGTTTGTAAAGCAATAAGCGTTTTGCTAGGTTAATTTTCGGATCCCCTTTTTCAAGAGGTACATTGTTTATTTATACGCAAAAATAGTCGGCTAGGCCTTTTCCTAAAGGATAAAGGAGAACTTCCTTATTCTTTGGAATTTACTTTCTCTGATTCAGATGCGGGCTTCTTTCTTTGCCTCGTTGCCTCAGCCCACCAATATCTTGTGGCTCGTTGCCTCGGCCCGAAAAGGTATTGGGCTGGTTACTTTGTCGGGTCATCGATGGGCCGGCTCGTCGCCTATCTCGCCTGCTCCTCCCAACGCCGAACCAGAAGGAGTTGTTGTCGTCGGCTCGTCATATTATCACCTTAACACCGAACCAGAGAAAAGTCAGCTCATCACCATTCCTCAATGCCAAGCCGAAGGAGAATTGGCTCGTCGCCTTTCCTTTTCACCGAGCCAAAGAGAGGTTGGTTCATGTCCAAGTGTTTGGCTCGTCACTGAGTTGTGGTTTACCAACATGTTGACTCGTCACCATTTGTTGGTTCGCCAACATGTTGGCTCGTCACCGTTTGTTGGTTTGCTGCCTAGCCAAGATGTTGGCTCATCACTCCTTTCTCCTTGCTGCCTAGCCAAGATGTTGGCTCGTCACTCCTTTCTCCTTGTTGCCTAGCCAAGATGTTGGCTCGTCACTCCTTTCTTCTTGCTACCTAGCCAAGATGTTGGCTCGTCACTCTTTTCTCCTTGCTGCCTAGCCAAGATGTTGGCTCGTCACTCTTTTCTCCTTGCTGCCTAGCCAAGATGTTGGCTCATCACTCCTTTCTCCTTGCTGCCTAGCCAAGATGTTGGCTCGTCACTCCTTTCTCCTTGCTGCCTAGCCAAGATGTTGGCTCGTCACTCTTTTCTCCTTACTGCCTAGCCAAGATGTTGGCTCGTCACTCTTTTCTCCTTGCTGCCTAGCCAAGATGTTGGCTCGTCACTCCTTTCTCCTTGCTGCCTAGCCAAGATGTTGGCTCGTCACTCTTTTCTCCTTGCTGCCTAGCCAAGATGTTGGCTCGTCACTCCTTTCTCCTTGCTGCCTAGCCAAGATGTTGGCTCATCACTCACTTCTTCATGCCTAGCCAAACGTTGGCTCGTCACTCATTTCTTTATGCCTAGCCAAACGTTGGCTCGTCATTCAATTCTTCATGCCTAGCCAAACGTTGGCTCGTCATTCACTTCTTCATGCCTAGCCAAACATTGGCTCGTCACTCACTTCTTCATGCCTAGCCAAACGTTGGCTCGTCATTCAATTCTTCACCGCTTGTTGGTTCGCCAACATGTTGGCTCGTCACTGTTTGTTGGTTCGCCAACATGTTGCCTAGCCAAGTGTTTGTGAGCCTAGCCAAGTTTTGGCTCGTCACTGCTTCTTCCTGCTGCCGAGCCAAACGTTGGCTCGTCACTTACTCCTTCCTGCTGCCTAGCCAAGAGTTTGGCTCGTCACTTCTTTTTGGTTAGGCCTAACACTCATACTTAGTATTTCTAACCGTTGTTCTTGATGGGGTGAAAACAAATCCCAACATATATATTCAGCTTGGGTCCTACCGAGCCCATCTATTCGGCTTGGTTACGACGAGCCCAGATTGATGCATCTCCACGATAATTGGTGTAACTTTCTAACCGTTGATCCAAATGACTTCAAACTTCTTTTGGATGAAAGCTAACTCAAAGATATTATTTGTCACCAATTTTCAGCTCGGTATATATTCAGGTCGGGTAATACCGAGCCCATCTTTTCGGCTCGGCTACGACGAGCTCAGATTGATGCATCTCCACGATAATTGGTGTAACTTTCTAACCGTTGATCCAAATGACTTTGAACTTATTTTGGATAAAATCTAACTCAAATATCTTGTTTTTCACCAATTTTCTGCTCGATATGTCTTCGGCTCGGGTCGCACCGATCCGATCTCTCCGGCTCGGTTACGACGAGCCCAAATTGATATGTCTTCAGTAAATCGGGTGTATCTTGCTAACCACAGCTCCAAATGATATGATTCCAACTCCATTGGAAATTTAACTCAAAGATCTTCTTTTCCATCACCAAACCGAACTTGTTATTATGTTACCGAGCCGATCCGAGCTCTTTAGTTTAAGGGCTCGGTTTTCCAAGGTCACAGCTTCTTGGGCTCGGCTCGTGATGAGTTGGGCTTGTCATGCTCGTCCATTTTCTACACTTGGTTAATTTTATGTTGATATCAGTGAGGTGAAAATCGACCCCAACAGTTAGCCCCCCAGCTCGGCAGTATCAGTGATGGTGGTGCCGAGGTGTAAGTGATCGAATCTGAGATCAACAATCCGAGCTATTACGACTAAGTATCCGAGCCGATGCTTTTAGAATTTTGTCTCTGAGCTACCTTGTGTTAAAGGCTGCCGAGATGCTTTGTTGAATCATGATGCCAAGCCGAATATCTATGTCGCGGAGTCATTTTGTCGGTTCGGGTTGCTTTATGCTAGCAAATATTTTTGATTCTTAGGGCTTGATGATGGTTCAGCGATTAATCAACCCTTATAACTTGCTGAGCCATTTCTTGGATCACTTTGCCGAGCAGTTAAGTAGGATGGGATGCCAAGCTGTTTCGTTGCCTGGATCGCCGGACCAGGTGTTATACTTAATACTCTTGCTTCGAACTCATAGTCAACGAGCTGTAGATTAGTTAACCGAAGCGTGTTAAGATAACTCTCAACTTTGCGTAAAAAATGTCTAAGTACCAGTGTGCTATGAAGCGATGTATACTGGGTTTTAAGATGTTAAAGACTATCGTGCTAAGGAGTAAACGATATACGTTTAGTACTATGTTTTTGAGATGTTGAAGACCAGTGTGTTAAGAAACGTGTGGTTGCTGGGTTTAGACCAAACATATTTATGTATCTCATACTAGACAATATACGTCTAGTACTATGTTTTTTGAGATGTTGCGACCAGCGATCGGTTGCTGAGTTTTGAGCGCTTTGTCAGTTTTAGGGCTTGCGGTGTTCCAACTTACATTTCCGTTTTTGACGATGAAACATGTTTAAAATCTCATACTAACTGGTGGGTTTAGTATTATGCTTCTGAGATGTCGATGACCAGTGTACCAAGAGGTGTTTACTGGGTTTAAGAGTTTACTTCGAGTTTTAAGACTTGCGAGTTTTCGACTTAAGGGTCCCTCTCGAAGGTAAACTTGTAAGAATATCGTTCAGGATATACCTTTCGGATATTAGACCAGGATATACCCAGTCTGAATTTATATAGCACGCTTTTATACCCGTGAGAGGGTGTTAAGAACCCTATTCCATATAGAAATAGTGGTTAAAATCCATAAAGGATGCAGTAGTTTGTCTGTTGTGGCCAGCAACAGACGAGGTGATAAAGTATCCGTGAAGGATGTAAAGTTTTGACTTGCGTAGGTCGAGTGACACGAGTTTGTGTTTGAAAAGTTTGAAATCATTCTTTTTGAGAAGTGTCATGCGAAAGATCGCGTTTTCAAGACATGGGAGTATACATGTATACGTACCCACTCCCCCCTCCCCCCCCCCCCATTTTTAAGGAGGGGGGCAGCTGAACCCATCCGAAGACGAGCTGCTTACGTACCCTTTACAGGGATCAAGCCATCCCGTAGTTCTTGCGAAGTATCTCAGTGATAGTATTTCTTCAAATGAATTGCGTTCCAAGATCTTGGTACTGGAATACTGGCCATGTTAGCGAGCTCGTATACTCCTGGGTGAATTGCAGTTGGCTGGTTTGTTCTCAGGTTCCCGATTCACCTTGACTTTCTTCCGCTTCGTCTTCGTGTTAAGTTCTGCTACGGGATTCCTAAGCTTATGCTCGGCCATGACACAAATTCGGGACTCCTTCTGATTTCCACGAATGGTTTTGATTCCTTTCGACGTCGGAAACTTTATGCATAGATGGTATGTTGATGGGACAGCTCTCATAGAATTTATCCAAGGGGTTCCCATGATTACGTTGTATATCGCGGGATGGTCTGCCACCGAAAATTCTACGATTTTTGTTACTTCTTTGGCTCGGACGGGTAGTCTGATCGTTCCGAGGGTCATTGTTGTTTCTCCTGAAAATCCGGTTAATGGCTTCGGCGTTGCTGTAACTTCGGACAGACTGATCTCCATACGCCTTAATGTTTCTCGAAAAATAACATCGACAGAACTTCCTGTATCTATCAACACTCTGGCAACGTCGTGGTCTCCTACGATTAACTCGATAACAACTGGATCGTTATGAGGCTGGTCAATGCCAACAGTTTCATTTTGCTCGAATGAAATCACGTCATTTGGTAAATTGGCGGGCGCCGACAAGTTGGTGCTAACATCCGCCTTGCGTTGGAAAACCTTGATTGCGGATACCGTATCCATGCAGTATTGGGATCCTCCCATTATCATGTTAATTCTTCTTCGGGAATCCTGATGTGCTTCCTCGTCAGTTTGCCTCCCTCTCTTAGCCGCGTCTCCAGTTCGGATGGTCTGATCGGGCTGGTCTTTTTTGTCTTCTCGTTCAAAATCGTTAAGGCTGATAGTGTCGCCAAGTTCTCCTGCCGTTAGTTTAGCCACAAGTTTTGCGCCAAGACTTCGACAATTAGTGGTTGAGTGTCCGTAGTAATGATGGTATTCGCAGTAGGCCTTGTCGTCATAAGTGTTGGAGTTTCTTGCCCATGTATTCCAAGGGACTATCCCACGACCGGCACCTACTTGATAGTTATGGGTGCCTCCAAAACTGGGTTCTTCGTAATTTTCATATCCGGTTCCTTGATTACTCTTCTTGGGAGGCTGTGGGTTCTGAGTTTGGAAAGAACGGCTCGTCGTCTTGGCGACTCCATATTTTTGAGACAAAACCTTCATCTCTTCTTCGTTGACTATGAAATCCGAGGCTCGGTGCAGTGCGTCCTGGATTGATAGTGGTGTGTTCAAAGCGATTTCTTTTCGGAATTCTGATTCGTACCACAGCCCCCTTTTTAATGCAAGCATGGCGGCCTTGTCGCTTACGTCCTCGACTTTTGACATTACTGCTTTGAATCTTCCCATGAAACTGCGTAGTGTCTCCGTAGGCCCTTGAGTTAATGTCCAGAGGTCGGCATCAGAGGCTCCTCGATCCATAAACATAGAGTAATGTTTCAGGAAGGCGGCAGACAACTGCTGGAAATCGTTGATGGAGTTTCGCTCGAGTCTGGAAAACCATTGGAGGGCTGCACCCTTTAAATGCTCCACAAACAGTAGGCAGAAACCGGCATCTCTCTCTTTTTCTCTGAAATTGGCTCGGCCCATTGCTATGATGAACGCCGTTATGTGCTCCTTTGGGTCAGTTGTCCCGTTGTAAACCGGAACTTTGATTTTTCCTGGGTCGGAAATCCTTTCCTTGGTAATCCGGGCTGTAAACGGTGTATTGTGTGCCTCTTCCAGTACACGGTCAATCTCTGGGACTTTGCTGGTTGCCTTGTGAACCTGGGATCGGACAGCTTTCATCTCAACAGCGGCACGATCCAAAGAGGCTCGGATTTCATCTAGCTCTTCTCTCTGGGCTCGGGTCATCGTTCTTGGTTCGTCAGCGTACTGCGCCTGTTGGACCCAGAGGAGATTTTCTTCTTCCTCTGCCAAATTCCTGGCTCGGTTTAGGTTAGTATCACCTTCGCTGGCTCGAGCTCCCGTTATTGCTGGTGCGAATCCCTCGTCAGCAAGATTTTCTGCATTGTGGTCTCCTTCTTCGTCAAGAATGATTGCTGTAGCCGATCCAACGTCGGTGCGTAGGTCATATCCATCCCTGGTTCCTCTTGCGCCTTGGGTCAGCCGGGGTAGCTCGATGATATTTGATCTTGTCACCGCGGGTGCCTGCTCGTTTGTTGGATGTGGCGGTGGTAATCCTCCCAAAGTCCTTGGTGCGTCGCGTGGTGTTGAAAAATCCAGGACTGTCGGGTTTAGGCCAAGCCGCCTGGTTATTCCGCTAACAGGTGGGTTCATAGTTGAGCCGACTCCTCCAGATCGTATGTTTCTGGCTCGGCTATCGGTTACTAGTGACTCAATTTTCTCTGTTAGCGAGCTGTTCAGCTTGTCTTGCTCCTCGGCCTTCTTCAGCAACGCGGTCATCATGTTCTTCAACTCTGTTAAAGTTTCTGTGGTTCCTTCCGTGTTCGCTGGAGGCAGATTGGTTCCTGTCCTAGGAGGATCAACGCCGGTGTTGCTCGGATCGTCACCGCTTCGGTCTCCATCGGTAGTCATCGCTTTAGATCTCGTATTAAGTGGTTCTAAGGTGTCAGAAAGTTTGAGCTCCCCACAGACGGCGCCAAATTGTGGGAGTCGAAACTCGCACAACCAAAAACTTGTAAAGAGATTTAGGGATTCGACAAACTTCTATGTAAAGAAACCAAGAAACTAAGATCCAAAGATGGAGATTTTATTCAAGCTGTTTCGAAAGCTGTTTGTAAAGCAATAAGCGTTTTGCTAGGTTAATTTTCGGATCCCCTTTTTCAAGAGGTACATTGTTTATTTATACGCAAAAATAGTCGGCTAGGCCTTTTCCTAAAGGATAAAGGAGAACTTCCTTATTCTTCGGAATTTACTTTCTCTGATTCAGATGCGGGCTTCTTTCTTTGTCTTGTTGCCTCAGCCCACCAATATCTTGTGGCTCGTTGCCTCGGCCCGAAAAGGTATTGGGCTGGTTACTTTGCCGGGTCATCGATGGGCCGGCTCGTCGCCTATCTCGCCTGCTCCTCCCAACGCCGAACCAGAAGGAGTTGTTGTCGTCGGCTCGTCATATTATCACCTTAACACCGAACCAGAGAAAAGTCAGCTCATCACCATTCCTCAATGCCAAGCCGAAGGAGAATTGGCTCGTCGCCTTTCCTTTTCACCGAGCCAAAGAGAGGTTGGTTCATGTCCAAGTGTTTGGCTCGTCACTGAGTTGTGGTTTACCAACATGTTGACTCGTCACCATTTGTTGGTTCGCCAACATGTTGGCTCGTCACCGTTTGTTGGTTTGCTGCCTAGCCAAGATGTTGGCTCATCACTCCTTTCTCCTTGCTGCCTAGCCAAGATGTTGGCTCGTCACTCCTTTCTCCTTGTTGCCTAGCCAAGATGTTGGCTCGTCACTCCTTTCTTCTTGCTACCTAGCCAAGATGTTGGCTCGTCACTCTTTTCTCCTTGCTGCCTAGCCAAGATGTTGGCTCGTCACTCTTTTCTCCTTGCTGCCTAGCCAAGATGTTGGCTCGTCACTCCTTTCTCCTTGCTGCCTAGCCAAGATGTTGGCTCGTCACTCCTTTCTCCTTGCTGCCTAGCCAAGATGTTGGCTCGTCACTCTTTTCTCCTTACTGCCTAGCCAAGATGTTGGCTCGTCACTCTTTTCTCCTTGCTGCCTAGCCAAGATGTTGGCTCGTCACTCCTTTCTCCTTGCTGCCTAGCCAAGATGTTGGCTCGTCACTCTTTTCTCCTTGCTGCCTAGCCAAGATGTTGGCTCGTCACTCCTTTCTCCTTGCTGCCTAGCCAAGATGTTGGCTCGTCACTCACTTCTTCATGCCTAGCCAAACGTTGGCTCGTCACTCATTTCTTTATGCCTAGCCAAACGTTGGCTCGTCATTCAATTCTTCATGCCTAGCCAAACGTTGGCTCGTCATTCACTTCTTCATGCCTAGCCAAATGTTGGCTCGTCACTCACTTCTTCATGCCTAGCCAAACGTTGGCTCGTCATTCAATTCTTCACCGCTTGTTGGTTCGCCAACATGTTGGCTCGTCACTGTTTGTTGGTTCGCCAACATGTTGCCTAGCCAAGTGTTTGTGAGCCTAGCCAAGTTTTGGCTCGTCACTGCTTCTTCCTGCTGCCGAGCCAAACGTTGGCTCGTCACTTACTCCTTCCTGCTGCCTAGCCAAGAGTTTGGCTCGTCACTTCTTTTTGGTTAGGCCTAACACTAATACTTAGTATTTCTAACCGTTGTTCTTGATGGGGTGAAAACAAACCCCAACATATATATTCAGCTTGGGTCCTACCGAGCCCATCTATTCGGCTTGGTTACGACGAGCCCAGATTGATGCATCTCCACGATAATTGGTGTAACTTTCTAACCGTTGATCCAAATGACTTCAAACTTCTTTTGGATGAAAGCTAACTCAAAGATATTATTTGTCACCAATTTTCAGCTCGGTATATATTCAGGTCGGGTAATACCGAGCCCATCTTTTCGGCTCGGCTACGACGAGCTCAGATTGATGCATCTCCACGATAATTGGTGTAACTTTCTAACCGTTGATCCAAATGACTTTGAACTTCTTTTGGATAAAATCTAACTCAAATATCTTGTTTTTCACCAATTTTCTGCTCGGTATGTCTTCGGCTCGGGTCGCACCGATCCGATCTCTCCGGCTCGGTTACGACGAGCCCAAATTGATATGTCTTCAGTAAATCGGGTGTATCTTGCTAACCACAGCTCCAAATGATATGATTCCAACTCCATTGGAAATTTAACTCAAAGATCTTCTTTTCCATCACCAAACCGAACTTGTTATTATGTTACCGAGCCGATCCGAGCTCTTTAGTTTAAGGGCTCGGTTTTCCAAGGTCACAGCTTCTTGGGCTCGGCTCGTGATGAGTTGGGCTTGTCATGCTCGTCCATTTTCTACACTTGGTTAATTTTATGTTGATATCAGTGAGGTGAAAATCGACCCCAACAACGGTGATCACCTCAGTCTACTTTGTTCCAGGATTAAAAAACAATCTGCTCAGTGTTGGTCAACTACAGCAGATGGGTTTGAGAATCGTGATTGAAGACGATGCTTGTGAGGTTTGGAACAAAAAACTGAGGAAGCTGATAATGCATTCTATCATGTCAAAGAATCGTATGTTTGTCATACTGGCGAGTGTGAGGAAGCCAAGGGAGACGCCTGAAACTAAGTGTCTACAAGTAACAGAGGAGACGGGTCAACTATGGCATAGGAGGTTTGGACATCTCAGTAACAGAGGGCTAAAAGCACTAGCAAAGAAGCAGATGGTGAATGGGATGCCAAACTTCAATGGTGATGAAACTGATGAGGCTATATGCGAGATATGCATGAAGGGCAAACAAAACCGTGAAAGCATTCCTAAGAAGAGTGACTGGAAATCAACCCGGGGACTGCAGCTGGTTCATAGTGACATCTGCGGACCAATCACACCAACATCTGAAGGAGGAAAGAGGTATATTATCAATTTCATTGATGATTACAGCAGAAAGTGTTGGACGTTCTTTCTCGCAGAAAAATCAGATGCACTCAGTGTTTTCAAGGAATTCCGAGTAGCTGCAGAAAAGGAATTGGGGCAAAGCTTGGTGTGTCTCAGAACTAATCGTGGAGGAAAGTACAACTCGAAACACTTTGAAGAATACTGCAAAGAACATGGTATAAGGAGGCAGCTTACTGCAGCTTACACGCCACAGCAAAACGGCATTGCAGAGAGAAAGAATCGCAGTGTCATGAATATGACGAGATGCATGCTACTTGAGATGTCTGTGCCACGGAGGTTCTGCCCAGAGGCAGTACAGTACGCAGTACACATTCTGAATCGCAGTCCAGCTGCTGCATTGGAAGATGTCACACCTCAAGAGAAATGGAGTAATCTCAAACCAACGGTGGAGCATCTTCGAGTGTGTGGGTGTGTCGCCTACGCTTTGGTGCACTATGAAAAGAGAATCAAACTGGATGAGAAGAGTATCAAGTGTGTCATGTTTGGTCTAAGCAAAGAATCAAAGGCGTATCGTCTCTACAACCCCGAGACAAAAAAGATTGTGGTAAGTCGTGATGTCCACTTCGATGAGAGCAGAGGTTGGAACTGGAGTGAGAATGAGGAGGCAAGAGAACTGGTCTGGGACGAATCAGTAGCAGAAACTGAAGAAGGAGAAGAGACTGAGGAAGGACCTGATCCACCTGAAAGAAACACTGATGAAGTTGGTGAAGAAGAAGAAACTGCAGAACAAGAGACGCAACAACAAATAATTCCGGAATCAGTCAATACGAGAGAAGGATCAGGGAGACAAAGGCAAGCTCCAGTATGGATGAGAGACTATGTTGCAGGAAACTCTGGTTTCTTTGTCTCAATGGATGGAGAAGATACAATTGCCATGTTTATTGCTGATGATCCTGAAAGTTTCGAAGAAGCTGTATTAGAGGAAGTGTGGAGAAAGGCTATGGGAGCAGAGATAGCCTCTATAATTGAAAACAAAACGTGGGAACTGATGGAATTGCTGGAGGGAGCCAAGGTGATTGGAGTAAAATGGGTTTACAAAACCAAACTCAACGAGAAGGGTGAAGTTGACAAGTTCAAGGCGAGATTGGTCGCAAAGGGCTATCACCAGAAGGAGGGAGTTGATTTCTACGAGGTGTTTGCTCCTGTAGCAAAGTGGGACACCATCAGATCACTTCTCGCTGAGGCTGCAGGAAGAAGATGGACAGTGTATCAGCTAGACGTCAAAAGTGCATTCCTACACGGTAAACTAGAAGAAGATGTTTATGTGGAGCAGCCGAAAGGATTTAAGGTGGAAGGAGAGGAAGAGAAGGTGTACAAGCTAGAGAAGGCATTGTACGGGTTGAAGCAAGCTCCAAGAGCTTGGTATAGTCGCATTGAGGGGTACTTTCTGAGCCAAGGATTTGAAAAATGCTACTGCGAGCACACTCTCTTCATAAAGCAAAGAAATGGTGAGGTTCTGCTGGTGAATCTCTATGTGGATGATCTGATTTACACTAGAAGTTCTAACGAGTTGCTTGAAGAATTCAAAGGTTCTATGATGGAAGAATTCGCAATGACAGACTTGGGAAAGATGAAGTTCTTCTTGGGAGTAGAAGTGATACAAGACAGTCATGGCATCTTCATCAATCAGCAGAAGTACGCAGAAGAGACACTTAAGAAGTATGGAATGGAAGAATGCAATTCAGTGAAGAATCCGATAGTTCCGGGCCATAAACTGTCAAAAGTAGGAGCTAGAAAAGCTGTGGATCCAACAATGTTCAAACAATTGGTGGGAAGCCTGAGGTATTTGACTGCTACTAGACCATATTTAATCTATTCTGTAAATCTAGTTAGCAGGTATATGGAGAATCCAACTGAACAGCATTAGCTAGCCACCAAGAGGATCCTAAGATATGTTCAAGGGACTGTTGAATATGGGATTCGATACAAGTCGGGAGGAGAGCAGAAACTGGTCGGGTATGTTGACAGTGATTATGCAGGGGATATTGATGATCGTAAAAGTACGTCAGGATATGTGTTTATGATGGGAGGAGGAGCTGTTTCATGGGCCTCAAAGAAGCAACCGATTGTGACACTGTCAACAATAGAAGCAGAGTTTGTTGCGGCTGCATATGGAGCTTGTCAAGCTGTCTAGTTAAGAAATGTGTTAGACGAAATCGGGTCTGGTCAAGGAGAAGGAACAGTGATGTATTGCGACAATAGCTCCACAATCAAGCTGTCAAAGAATCTTGTGCTTCATGGAAGAAGCAAACATATACATGTGTGGTTCCATTTCCTGCGCGAGTTAGTAAACAATGGAGTCATACAACTTGAGTACTGCTCAACCGGAGATCAGTTAGCAGACGTCATGACAAAGGCGACCAAGCTTGAAGTGTTTGAGAAACTAAGGAGAAGAATAGGAGTTTGTACCAAGGATGAGTAAACTGAAAGGTGGAGTTTTCAGTTTAGGAGAGGGAATAATGAATAAAACAAAGCCGTTGCAGTCAAGTTTGAATATTTCTTGTTGAATAAGTCCTCCGATGTTGTAGGAGTTGAAGTCTAAGTTTATTAGCTGTTAGATCCGTTTGTTTAGGTCAATAAGTTAAAGTTGTAAGGTCTATATAAGACCAGATATTAGTCTTAATAGAAAGATGAAAGTTTTCAGTTTTTCTCTGTGTTTTCGATTACAATTCTCTGAAATTTTTGCTAGATAACACTGCCTTGCTCCTCGGCTCCCTACAGCTCCAGCCGCTCGCTGTAATAGCTTGCGAACTTGCTCCTGTTTTGTTACTTTTCTCTCAAGTCTTAACTAATCCTCATCATAACGAACATTGCTTATCTTCTATAGCTGATGTAATGAGCAGCCCAAAATATCAAAGATCCGAGGTTTAGTTTGACAAGTCTGAGCTTCTATATACTGAAGAGAGAAGACATATGACTTGCGAGCCACACGGAGACACATTTTGGTTTCAATCTAACCTTCTAACTTATGAGCCATAATACGCTTAAGACACAAAATGAGGTTTCATTCAAACTTCTTCAGCGGGAAACTCGGGACCACACAAAAAATATGGACACACCTTGCTAGAAAATAGAGTTGTAATCAATAAGTGTGCCTTAGAGACATGCTATACTAACTCCGGACCACACAAAAATGGAAATAAAAAACTGCCAGTAGAACTTAACAACCAACAGAATGATTCAAACAGCACAGAGAGAGATGATGCACTGAAAAAAAATCAACAATATCAAGAAACGTATATATATACCTGTCTATTTAACAATGAAATGTTAGCATACCTATCTAATTAACAATACAACACTGTATATACGTGCATATATAATATATAACTAAATCTAGTTGCGAGATAACTCTCTAACCTGAATGTTTCAAGCACTTGATAAGTTTACCACGCTGATTGTGATAACAAGCAAAGTAAAGAGATGGCAGGTGGTCAGTAATTCCAGAAAATCTGGTCTCTTCGAAGCTTTTTCTTGAGATAAACTCCAATTAGCTTTCTGTACGTCCAGTTTTTCCGTTGACTAGACTCCAAAACAGCTTCTGAGCTAAGATGGAAATCCCCTTTCCCCAGTACTTCAAATGCAAGTGGATCAGTTAAGACAAGAGGAGAATCGTCCAAGTTCATTCGGTTGTATACAAACTCCAAATTCCTTGCTAGTCGCCTATCCATGTATGCATCGACCACACATCCGAAAGTCACAAGATCTGGAACAATGTTCAAACGCCTCATATGTTCGAGAGTGAGATGCAGATCCCAAAAAAGAGCCATCCTAGAAAACGCAAGGGCGCGGATGTTAAAGGTGGTAAGGTCAGGAGAGAAACCGGCGTCAAGCATTCCAATGAATTCCCTCTGCAAGCTTTTCATCTTAAAGTCAGCTGCATATGACAGTAATACAGAATTCCATAAGATATTTCCGAGATTTCTTCTACCAAGACCAACGTCTGACAAAAACTCACGTAGCCGATAAAATTTCCTCTGTTTCAAGTATGCTAACAACACAGCTCTTAATTCTTCTAACTCTATCAAAATTCCAGACTTCCTAAGCCGGCCATAAGCCTGCTCCATCTTTTCTAAGGTACCGAAAAAACTATAGTATCTGACAATTGCATTAGCAGTGCCAGAATCTAAGGAGACTTCCTTTGAATCCAATTCCTCTATAGTATCCTCCATCAATTGCAACTGACCATTCTTCCCAAAACAGCATATAGCAAGTGAACATACAATGGGAAGCAGCTTAGAATGCCTTGCACCTACGTCCTTGGTGATTTTGGCAACTTCACTAAAACAACCAATCTGCTCATAAGCAGACATGAGCTTTGAAATGACAAAGAGATCAGGCACGAAAGAGCTGTTTAAAATCTCCTCCCAAATAGTACGTGCTCGAAGAACAGACCCAGTTTCAGCAAAGCAGAGCATAAGAGCGGAAAGGGTTGTATAGTTAGGCAGCAAGTTGTCTGATTTCAGTTGGACAAAAACCTCATGAGCTACATCAGGCAATCTTCTCTGGCTTAAGCTTTCGATTAGTGGAGCATAGTCTACGACTTTAATATTTCGACTGAAATCTCTAGACAGCTTCGAGTCCTTGATCAACTGCACACAAATTAAGATACCAAATTCACGATATGAAAAATCCACTCTTTTGGCCTAAACACCAAAGCGAATTAAGAAGAGACAACAGGAGTAATAGTCATAAACAATTTAATTTCACCGGAAAATGTCACTGTACACTCTGATACAAATCTGGAGTGAAGTGTAGGTACCTTGCGAGCGATTGAAGGAGTAGGCGAATCTATTGAGCAAGATAAGAGCTTGAGATGGTGGGTTCTCAAAGAGAGATGACGAGGATAATAGGAAATGGAAATTAGCATCATCTCTGAGAGAAATCGACGGAGCAAGAAGAGGAGCAATGTCGTCGCCAATAAAGAAACGAGCTTTTCAATTCTCCGAGAGAAGAGAAGAGAAGAGAAGAGAAGGTAAAAAAGATAAGATAAAATCCACTCAGCGAGTCAACGCAAAAGTAAACGTTCATGCTGTGATATTTACCGTTTCGTCCTTACCTCAAAGTCACAAATTCACAGCATTAATTCCCTTTCTTAATAAAAAGCCCGCTGCTTTAAGACAGGCGACCAAATTAAGCGAAAGAATACTCTCAGTTGCTTGATTTTCTTGTTTTCCGGTGCTTGGGTAGGTCGGAGCTGTGGCGAAAAGAAAACCCATTTGTTCTAGGTTTGACTATTAAGCTTGATTTTCTGGGTAGTTGAATGGAGCTTCTGAGTCTGAGACTTGGAGTATCTATTAAGGAAGAAAGCAGGAAGATTTGGAGGCTGAGGAGAAAGATCCCAGCAGAGGAATCACTTCCCTTTGCTTGCATTGTAGATACTCATCGCGGCTTCGAATCGAGTCTCACTCTCCCTTAAATTTGGGATTGGAAATATCAAAATCTTGCATTTACTAGTATGATGATTATTGAGAGTGGGTTTACTTCGACTAGATTTGTCTCAATGATCACTCTGAGCCAATGAGTTTTTGGTGACCGGAGTGAGTTTTTTTGGAGCTTTGTATCCCATTTGTACATTTGCCATTTTGTCCCTACTTCATATTCACATTATTACTTTTGGATATTTTTGTTTTAGTGTGTAACCCAAATAGTAATTTTTGCAACAAGATCAGTTCAAGAATCCTCTTGCCGGTTTTTTTCCACTTTTGCATACAAGGATTTCAGGGTGAGGGAGTTCCTAGATTTGATTTCTTTTGACTTTCTTGGGAAATTTTCTTGGTTTTTTTATGCAATAGAGGCATTTTCTTGGTAGTCTGTGATACTTGCATACGTTTTGATCTGGTTTGTTATTTCCGTAAAGCGAATCCATTGTTCTAGGTTTGACAATTACGCTTAATTTATGGGTAATAAGGGTTTGGTTTTGCCAGTGGAATGAATGGTTCTTGGGTTATCATGTCTTAATTGGTGTTAATCTGTTACCTGGTTTCTCATGTTCAACTAAGACCCATGTAAGTGAACTTCCACTATCTCTAAGCAAGTCATTTAGACATTCCTTCATCGGTTTTGTGTCTCACAACTTTTGCTCATCCAGTTTCTTCTCACAAATATATTATTACATAATATACATAAGTTAGTTTTTTTTTTGGCAGTAAACATAGTCAATCTGGGTTTCAAACAATCATATACCACAAATAAAACCATTCATAATCAAGGGCATAACCTTCCAGTAAAAGCTACTTTCTTTTACGTTTAGCAAACCAGTGATGTAGGCTTCAGCGACCGTCAAATAGGACTGTAACACTGTCCAGCGTATAATTAGCTGATGCGGAAGTCGTTGTCAGTGTTGTTGCCATATCATTACCAAATTCATCTGTATCAAATGATATTTCTGGAGCACTTGCATTTCCTTCCAGATATTGAATTATTTCTCTCATACTAGGTCTATTATCTGGGTTACTCTGTGAACAAATCATGCCTAGCTTCAAAAGCAGCATGGCCTCTTCAGCTCCAAAGTTACATCCTAGTTTACTGTCAATGGTATCCACTAAAGCACTTCTTCTCCCGCAACTGGCAACCCATTTAACCAAAATCATTTGCTCCCGTGGTCTATCTGGGTCTACTGGCCTCCTCCCACAAACCACCTCAAGCATGAAAGCTCCAAAAGCATAGACATCAGTCCTAGTAGTGGCCAATCCCATTGAGGTTAGCTCTGGAGCCATGTAGCCAATGGTTCCTACCACACGTGTGACTTCGAGAGTCACGCCACGATCATGAAATCTAGCAAGCCCAAAATCTCCTAGTTTCCCATTTAGATTGGCATCTAAAAGAACGTTGCTTGCTTTTATATCTCTATGCAATACAACTTGTCCCCAACCTTCATGTAGATAATGAAGGGCATAGGCTACTCCTTTGATTATATGAACTCTCTGAGACCAACTAAGATTGTTACCATTGAACAAGTAATCAGAAAGACTTCCATTTGGCATGTACTCATAGGCCAATAGCAATTCGCCTTTCCTTCTGCAGTAACCAAGGAGCTGAACCAAGTTCTTGTGCCTCAGCCTTCCCATACTAGCGATCTCTGCAACATACTGTTGCATTCCTTCTTCTGCATCATGGGAGACTCTCTTGACTGCGATTTGAGTACCAGAAGGAAGTTCTCCTCTGTAGACTTTTCCAAAACCTCCTGCTCCAAGTAGCTGACTCTCTTTGAAACCGTTGGTTGCTTTATAGAGGGCCCTAAAAGAGAGCCTTTGGGGACTGTACTCCTTTTCCCACTCTTCAAGCACCTCCGCGTACTTCTTTCTATGGTAAAAGTATAGAATTCCACCTAGTATCATCAGGAATATTATGGCCGAGATAGTAGAGATTATGATCACTAGACGATCAGGGAGTGCGGATGAAGAGAATCGAGGTGTAGGGGGGTGTGGAATTTTTGATATGTCAAGGCTTTCTGCTTTTCCACCTTTCTTGAAACTCCATCCAAGGATATATTGATTACTTGTGATAGTGCCTGTGGATCCAGAAAAACCTACGAACATTCTCTCCAAGAAAATTTCTGAGAGATGGATGGATCTTGACAAGAGAGGCAAACTTGGTTTGATAGATCTTGACAAGAAAGGGGAGCCTAGCTTGGTAGTTGGGACTGGAGCTAAAGTAACATTTAGTAATTTCTCAATTCCATCATACTCTATCCAAATCAGAATACGTTTTCCACTCGCAAGCAGCAGACTGTTGTTCTTCCCTTGTGTATCATTAAAGTAACTTGCATTGGCAGATTCAATGGAATATATACCGTTGATGTCAATTCCCACATGGTTATCACTTATATCAGCTGCTTCAGGACTTCCGTTAGTGTCAAGCTCTATGGCGAAAATATGGTTTTCTGTTTTATTGTTAGTTGTTACGTTGGCAAGCCCTAAGTATGAGGTTGGACCAGCATACCTGAAGTCTGTGGTAGGGGATACCACAAAAGCTATTCCCTGACCACGATTTCCAACCTCCGGAACGAGTGCAAATGCAAATTCTGTTGAGAAAGAAAGTGATTCTGATGTATTGAATTCTATTGGGACTTTGTAGAAAGCATGACCAGTCTTCTGTGTTGCATTATTCGTAAGTTGCAACACGCCATTTGGAAGGGTTTTTGCCATTCCATTAAGAGACAGATTCACCTTCGAGAAGTTATAGTACACAAACTGATCCTCATCTTGAGCGAACACCGATGAGATCCCATAAGCAGAGATCATCACATAGAAAATCAGTGATCGTAAAGCTCCGGCCATTTCGAACAGAAAAGGAGAAAAAGTGCTACCGCTTGCCCAAAAGCTTATGAATATGTTAGATTCTTGCTTTATTTTTTCTTCATCAGGGTGTGGTGGTGGGTGGTCAACTAGATTGCAGAGAAGGTCAGCTCTTCTTTTGATAGGTTAAGACAACTTTCAAAGAAAGTGCAGGAAACCTGAGTTGAACTGTTCTCTGTTGTTGAATGGGTTGACCTCTGTCATAAATCAGACATGTCTTCCATCACTTCAAAGAAAGACTCTTCTTCTTTTTACATTATCTCCCTCTCCTTTTATTCAAAATTATCGATGATTGCGTGCTCTCATGCATTTTTGAACTTTCATTTGATGTCTGTTTTTTTCTAGCAATAGCTATAAGAATAGTCTCTGATCTTCATTATCATAGTCTGCCTATATGTGTGTTCTGTAATCTTTCAACAAGATTGCTTGTTCTTTACAGGAAGTCTTAACCAGTCAGAGTCTATTGTCTTATGTTTGCTTCTGTTACGGTATCTCACGCAAGCAAAGTCCCTCTCTCTCTCCTGTGTATTCTCTTATTTTAAAATGAGGGTTGAAATGGTTATTGAAAGAAAATGTTTTAAATGTTTAATAAAAAAATTCTAGTTGCATGTAGTTTGAGATCTTCAACTTGCTTCATGGCTAAAGTGACAATGAGAGAGGTTTAAATTATATATTTCACAAATTATGATTTCAATCTGTATTCCTTCCATTGGTTAAGGTTTTTGATGAAGTCTTCTGCAGCTCACATCGACCTCTTTAGTCCAGAGGAGAACCAGAAGAGCTAGTCCACCATTTCCACTGCAAGATAATTAAAGGCTATGTCAGGTACGTCAGTAGATCCAACGCATTATCATCATCCATGATGGAGATCAAGTGTCACTAAATAATTGTCGAAGATGAAATCTAGTAAAGAGGTCTTAGTAGAAGATTGAAGCTCGTAGACAGTACAAACTGGAATGGCTTAGGCTGTTGCCTTAGATTTTGCCTTTAGACTGCATGCAAAACTAAACTAGCAAATGGATTTGATCTTTGGGATCTTACTTACTGAAATCAGAATTCTTCTACATTTGAATCTTTACTTAACTCTAGTTGTACTTGTACCAGAAGTTTGTCATATAATGAAGTTTAACATTCAATATAGCATTTTATTAAGTAGAAGTGTGCGTTCTCCCCAGAAGTACTAATGACAATGAGCCAGTGAGTATATGAGTTTTAGGGAGCAGATGTTGACAAATGCATTTCTCTAACCCAAAGATAAGTTTCAATAAACATGCCAAGTACTATGTATGTTCCAATGATGCATTGCATTCTTGATATTCTAATGTCTCCGTGCAGTTCTATCGTTTAAGTTGAAGATGCAAGGTCTCTGTGGTCGAGAACTGTTTTGGCAATGAAATCTCTACTGCAGAATTTTTGATCTCTGCAAGACTATAATCCCTCAGTATTTTCTGAAATTAGGGCTTGTGATAACTGATAAGGCAGCCATCAAACCGAACATAAGGGTTTGGGAATATCTCTTCCTTCTAGCAATGGTCCAAAGTAAAAGGATAAGCCGCCTTCAGCTTCGCCATTTCCCTATTGACATTGTAAGAGGAAGGAACTCCAAGGTGCACACTTGTCACTATAATGCACTAAATATGGTTTACTTTACATTCATATGCTTCTCGGTGCGACAATTGGGAATAGCTTGTCTTCTCATTGCTATATACAAATCAAGACATTGCAAATATTTGCTAACCAGGGTTCAACATTGACTTCTTTACTAGTTTGAATCCTCATGGTTCTTCCTTGATCCATGATTTTTGTAGCCTTTGCTTTTCCTTTAGTACTGTTGTCGTTGGTCTAATAAGTTGAGAATGATCAAAGGTAATCTTTAACCCTAAGGCCAGTGCTTTCTCTGGCTAACTCAAAAGGTAAGCAACTCTGAGACAATTACACTTGGTCCGGCGCATTTTTTTCTGGTTCACATACAAGTTACAGTTTGCCATAACGGTCTTGTTACAGCTGCTAACACGGTGTCACAGACAATACTGTCTTATATTTTTATTTTTTTTCGAAAGACGAGTGAGTTATGCTTTTGATACTTTGTGTGACACGTTGTTTCGAAAGACGAGTGAGTTATGCTTAGGGCTCAGACAGACTTCAAGCTTTCCAACATCATTTTTCCTTGTAGCTTCTGCATCATCTTTTAGCACTTATGTTCGAGAACACAAATAGTTACATTCTTCTAATTTGAATATGCAGGTTCCCCTGAAGTTGGACCAACCATGGAGCCAATGATGATATCTCCCCAAATGCATTGTACTATACAATGTAGCCAATGGTTTTAGCAGCAACGAAAGAGAAAGACACAAAACCCAATTGTTATTTTTTTACTATATTGTTGGTAAAATTTGTTCATCCCAACTCTACAAAAGGACAAATTGATCCATATCTTAACATGTTACTTTGCCCTTGATTTTTGCCCAACACTGGAGATGGGAAAACCGCAATAATTAAGAGATAGAGAGACAATTTCACCAACGAAACCAGTTCAAACCGTCTACAATGGTGTCGGAAAATGCATAATGCAACAGAAGAAAAACTAACATGATCAACACAAGAAACTAAATAGCATAGAGATTCAGATAATACTCTCTAATTAGATAGAACACCCCTGTGAACATATGATCAGACTTTGATAATGTGGACCTTGATTTCGCGAACCAGCCCGTGATAGCCATCGACCATCTTTAGTTCGCATACCGCTTTATCACCTGGCTTCAAATAATTCCTTCTCGTGATACTGCCAAGTCCATTTAGAAACACAGATCGGTTCTTCCAAACTGTGATCTTCCTCTTCAATTTATCAATCTTGTCACGCACAATAACCAATTTGGGGAATCTCAAGTTGTAATCCTTTATAAGTACAGCGGGAATGCGCTGCAATATCAGAAACAATGATAAGACTCATCATGATGAGTTTTAACATAAACGAATGACAAACCATATAGTCATTTGAAAGAAACTATCACATTTCGTTTTTATTACCGTTCTCTTCTGGGTCACATCAACCGGAAAACTCGGATTCAGTTTATCGTCTAGATATTCTTTAAACTTATCATTGTCAGTCTTCAAATACGAACGTCTCCTACTCGTACCACCTGCCAAATGATTTGGTAACACAACACTTAAAAACTACACTAATTGATTCTCATATAAACCTCAAAAGTGTAAATTTTTATGTGACACCTCTTTCTTTTCTTTTTGGCGACTCATTAAGCTCTTTTGTGTTCTCTTCATCCTCCCCAATCACATCATCTTCTTCACCTTCTTCTTCCTCTTCACTTTCCACTTCAATCACTTCTTTTTCCAATGGAGATGTCATCTTTTTACACATTGAACGGTGCTCATACAGGCAGAAGTGGAATACCCGAGAACCATCAAACTCAAACACCAAAAAAATGGGCTCTTTTAGATTCTTGTCCTTGACGATTTTCTTCCAACCGTCCCGGAGCAACACGGTGTTACTCTCGCCGTTTGTGGTCATTTCCATCCTCCAAACGTTCCCCGAGCACACGTTTTTAACAGTTACCTTCCTGGGAAGAGGCGTTCCTGAGATCTCGTCCGAAACAAAAGGTAGATTCTGTACAAACCATAGAAACACATCTGTTACTTTTTTATTCGAGGAAGGATACATAATTTCAAAAACAAATCTACTAGATCTATCATATGACCAGCGTGATTTTTTCACATACCTAAAACGCAAAAAAGTGAGCTAAAAATCTAAGTGTTTCAAGTTTTTCTCCTGATATATCATCTTAAACTCGGAGAAAAACACCAAGATTTTGAAGCGAGAAAAGCTCTGTGAGAGAGATTGAAGCGACGTACCATATCATCATTGGTTTCATTTGGTATGTAGACTCTGAAAAAGCTTCGAACGGAATCTTTTGTGTTCATATTCTCGTTCCGAGTTGAGATCTGAAACTTCCAGGAGGCTGTGTATGAGAGAGAGAGAGAGAGAGAGAGAGAGAGAGAGAGTGATAATAGAGGAGAGAGAGAAGGAGAATATATGGAGATTAAAGAAATTTGTGAAAGAGATAGAGAGAGAGAGAAATGAAAGACTCAACATACACACAAGCTCATGAAAATGGAAAAAAACAGAGCCTCTGCTCTGTTGTAGCTTCAGGTTTCAAACGGGAAACTATGGTAGACGTAAATAGTAATCGCTCATCAATTCCCGATGGGTTTGCGTGTTTAAATAATAATAGAAAATTGAAGTATTACGTAGTTGTTGGGCCTAATCAAAGACCATTTTCCGGTAAAAAAAATATCAAAAATAATTAAAACTAAGAGAAATTAGTAAAAATGACTCAAAAAATTATAATTCACCCTATAACCATATAGTTAAAGTGGCTACAATATGTCTTATGAAATGTGTATTATGGACCGAAAAACCAGTGAACACACACGCATGAGAGAGAAAGATGTGAGCTAGGTGCATGTTGGTTCAGGGGCAAAATCGTCTCTATTTCTCTCAGATGCTTACTTGCCTAAATAGTTAATTAACATGGCTATTTTTTTTTAATACCTCATCCCAATAGGGCTAGTGTCCAAATTAACCCAAAAATAATAAAATTTTTTTTATAATAAATATTTAAAATTTATTTTTATTTTCATAACAAAAATACATTTGTGATCGGCGTTTATAAATGGCGTTTGCAATCAATGTTTGCGATCGTCGTTTGCGACGAGCGTTTGGGACATGCGTTTGCGATCGGCGTTTGCCACAAGTGATAAGTCTATTACTGTATTATAAATCTGTCATCACTAAAAATATATCTACTATCATATGCAAAATGTGCGTAAATCTATCCTCAACGACAATAAATCTACCACACAACTTTAATCTATCACCAAACACATTAAATCTACCATCATTACATATCCAATTCACGGGAGATAACTCTATCACCATTAACAATAAATCTACCACGGCTCAATTAATCTATCGTCAGACAAAATAAAACTACCAATCGATAATAAATCTACGAGATAAGTCTAGACCAATAAGTCTATCATCCCAAAACAAATCTATTATCGTTGGCTTTAACTCTACCAATTTTTTTAAAAATCTACCACTCCGAAACATCTCTACCACATCGAAAATATAAGTCTACAAAATAAGTCTATCGTTCTCATATTCCTCTAGCAACCCTACCAAATGGAAATAAGTCTACAAATCCTTACATAAATCTACCAATCCTTAAATAAATCTATCTTCACTAGACCGATAGACTTATTTATTTTGGCGCGCATTTTTTTTGCCTACGTGTAAAAAAAAAGTAATGACATTTTCGTAAATACAGTTTTTGTCAATAAAGTAAATAAAAAAAAAAAAATACCCTAGATTATTTTAGTAATTTTGAAAAAATTATATACTTTTAGTCTATATAACACTTTTCAAGATTGTTATAGTTAAACTTCCGTTTTAATTCCTATTTTTCCAATGAAATCAATTCAATTACAAGAAACTAGAAATCAAATGTTAGCAGACAGTTGTAGTAGTCAAAAGCTTGTAGAAGGTCGAAACCAACTAGCAGAGATTTCAAGAATATATAGGCTACATCTTTTTAAAAATACAGTAAAAACTCTATAAATTAATAATGTTGGAACTAAAATATTTTATTAATTTATAGAGTTATTAACAAATTGTTTCCAACATTGCAAAAATTCGTTTAGAAATACCATATCAAGGAATTTAGAAGAGGAATCAACTTATGTAAACGACATTTATGAACTTGTCAATAGCACTCGATTATTCTGGTGAAATAATACATGCTTAGAAGTTTAGACTTTATAAGAAATTATGTCTATTATCTCTAATGTTAATGATAAATTTGAAGACGATATTATGATACATTTGGAAGCAATTACACGTAAGAAATCAATTATCGCGTCTCAAAATTTTTCATAATTTTTATATGGATGCCGAGAAAGCACACCATGAATTTTGGATCCTATATGTAAAACTAGAGAATAACTCCAAAGATATTGTAATGGTAAAAAAATAAACAACGCTAGAATCATATTTTAGTTGATTGGTCTTAAAATGTGTTGTATACATTTTTTATATAATAATTATTAATCTAAAATATTAAGGGTTAATTAGCTGAATATTATTTTTGAGAGAGATAATTGGGAAAGTAACAACTTTATTTTTGGAATTAGGTAACTAGCAGAGAGAAAAAAAACTTGAAAAAATTACCCTTGTAGATGTGTTTTAGGTAATAAATAAATAAAAAAATCCCTCAAAATATTCTCTTGATCTCATCTCTGAAAAAATTGCTCTTGCAGTTGTGTCTCTGCAAAAAGTAGATTTGTGTTTTGCACAACTGCTCTGGAAAAAAAATGGATCAGAAAATGACAAAAAAAACAAATATGTTGGAACAGTTAACTATTTAATAACATAGTTGATTATTTTCGAAACTACATATCCTACTAATCTCAGAAGATAGTTAGCTACCTCACACTATTTTGTAACTATCTAAAACATAGTTAACTATTTTTCAGAAAATAGTTACAAATTTAAAAGCATAGTTAACTATTTCCAGAGCATAGTTGTCTACTGTACCAATTTCATAACATAGTTGACTACATGAAAATGTTGTTGTAATAGTTACTTATTTAAACAAACATAGTTAATTATGTTCAGAACGTAGTTACATATTATAGTTTGCATAATGAAAAATAATAACATACATAGTTAACTATTATCAGAAACATAGTTACCTATTATAGTTTGCATAATGAAAAAGAATAACATACATAGTTAACTATTATCAGAAACATAGTTACCTATTATAGTTTGCATAACGAAAAAGAATAACATACACAATTAACTATTTTCGAACAATAGTTAACTATTATTATTGGAACGTAGTTGACTACATGGAAGAGGACAAAATAAGAGAAAGTTTCAGTAATTTACCAAACTGAGAGTTGAAGAGGATTTTCTTCTGATCTGGATTTTTGTCAAGAAATTTCATTATAGCTCCGTAGTATTTGACGACGTAGTAGTCATTGACTGGCTCGCGATCAAAACGAAACAACCGCTTAGGTAATTTAGGATCTTTCATCTTTGACAGAAAATAGAAGTGTGAAGCGGAGAAGAAACATGCACAATCGGTAAGGGTTTCTCACCAGCCGGAGATATGGAGAAAAAGAGATGAGAAATCGGTTTGGGTTAAAGAAAATGAAGAGACCGTGGAGATTAGAGGAGAGTGGAGCATAGAGAAGACATGCAGAAAGGAGAAGGTCGTCGGCGGAGGAGACGAAAGGTGTATTCCAATTAGGGTAAAAAAAGATTCAGTTTTGTGTATTTTTTTTAAAATGTAAAAAGGTCAAAGATTTCAGAAAGGGTAAAATCGGAAGTTTAGGTGGGTAAAATGCTAGTTACTATATTTTATTCTATATGCTGTTAGATAGCTAATTACAGATGGAAAACTAATATACAGTGCAATTTTCCAAATATTAATGAGACCATATATTTACATAGGGATTTTTCAAAATTTATTATCTTATCGATTTGTGTTAATTTTTGAACTGGTCCAACTTGGGACTAGAGAAAATTATTAATTTATGGTATTTATTAATTTATGAGTATTAATTTATAGAGTGTCTACTGTAGTTAATAATGGAATGGTTAGATATAAAAGGGAGATGATTTACTGGTGAAATGGAGAGGAATAGAGTTTAAAGTTATAAGAAAACTCTACTTATGACACATGATTGTAACACTTTTCTTTTTTGAAAATTTTCAGGCCATTATAACATTATTACAAGCGTTTCCTGACCATAGGGGTTGTATTTGAAGGAGTGTGCAAATCAGTAAATGCTGACCTTTCAATGGATACACAGTAACGTACAGAAGGCGGAAAAACTGTAAAGAAATGTTGCGAAAATGATAACCTTCTTCCAATGATATTTTCTGGTAACTTTGGTTGGTATTTTTGTAGGTTTTTGGAGAAAATGGACTGTTCCATTCCTGCCAGCGGCACTAGACACAGTGCTGCTACGCCAGAACTTCGTGGTACGGCGTGGGAATACTGATCCCGGGAGTGTCTGGAGGCATCTCAGGCAAAACATCATTTCCTTGAAGATAGTTCACCACTTGTGACATGCTAGGCCTGTCCTCTGGATTGTACTGTGCACAGAGTAGTCCAAGCTTCAGCACCATCTCTATCTCCTTGCAGACGTAATCTCCTTCTAATCTAGCATCTCGGGCACCAGCCAAGTTACCTCTTTTCCAGCATTGACACACCCAGCTGATTAAATTAAACTCTTCAGGCTTCCCAGGATACTCTATGAACATTCTCCCACATGCAAACTCAAGTAGTAATGCCCCAAATGAATAAACATCTGCTTTGGTTGTTGGCATTCCTGTGATGATAAGCTCTGGAGCCACATACCCTACGCTTCCAAGCATTGGATTCCTGTTTGTGCCGAATCTAGCCAGGCCAAAATCTACCCGACCGTTTAAATCCTCATCCAAGAGTACATTTGCGGCTTTTACATCTCGATGGAGAACGATCTGCTCGTGCAAATAGAGAAGAGCCGAAGCCACTCCTTTGATGATGTGAAACCTCTGGGACCAGCTAAGCTTAGGCTTTTCTTCGTTAAACAAGAAATCATCGAGGTTTCCATAAGGCATATAATCATAGACCAAGAGTAATTCACCTTTTCTTCTGCAGTATCCTAAGAGCTGCACAAGGTTCTTGTGCCTTAACTTCCCAATACCAACAATCTGAGAAACGAGGTGCTTGGTATCTTGTTCTGCATCCAAAGAAACTCTCTTTACAGCAATCTGTGCATTGGACGAGAGCTTTCCTCTGTAGACTGTCCCGTTTGCCTCGGTTCCGAGCAACTCGCTCTCTTTGAACCCTTTGGTGGCTTTGTAGAGAGCTTTGTAAGAAAACCTCTGAGGGCTGTAATCTTCCTCCCATTCTTCTCGCACTTCTTCGTACTTGCTGCTCGCATACATTGATCTTAATGCTCCTCCCATTTTTCAGAGATTTTTGCAGGTTCTCAAAGACAGCTTTTTAACTCTCTTGTCTGAAACAATTTTGTGAACGCCATTGTTTGTGTTTGTTGCAACTTTGTCAAAGCCATCTCTGTTTGGTGATTTGTGTGTTGTGGGCAATGAGTTGCAGACCACTTTCTTTCAGGAGAAGGTCAACTGTTGTACCAGACCGTCCATTCTTGTTACTTTAATGGTAATTAATCTCTTAAAATGGTATTTAATCATACTAGTGGCATTCAGAATTTCGAATGAAGATTTTCATTATCAATTTATATTGCAACAATATTGAACATGTTCATGTGTTTGATCACCTGGATTAGTTAAATATTTTTTTCTGAGATGAAATATTTTCTTCTTATTACAGAAGTCAACTACAAGAAGGAAGGAAACAAAAACCAAACAAAATCTTTATGTCTCAGCAGGTTTTCTATAACCGAAACTAACGGTCGACTAAGTAAATGAAAAAATGAAAAAAGATGTATTAGAATCTTCAATCTCTCATGTATACAACAGACTTGAGACTATGAATCTTGGTTTTGGTATAATAACTGATGGAGGAAAGTGAGGATTGAAATAGAAAGTCTCTTTGTTACATAGAGGCTTTCTAAACGATACACAGATTAAAGAAACCCTCTCTGTTCTTTAGTTTGGTTGAAGTATCTTCCCATGCTTTTCTTCCTCAACAACTGCAGCATCACAAACACATCAGAATACAATTGCAGGTTTGTCAAATGGGTAAATCAGATTGAATTAGTTAAAAACTACAATGACGAACTCACTTTCATGCGTGTTGGCTAAAAGGGGAGCTTTGTTGTCTGCTGAATTTGGTGCAGGTACCATGGTTGTGGCTCCACCAAAACTAGCAGCCTGAGAAGAATCTTTACGAGGACTGATAGCCTTTGATATCACTCGAGAAAGTGCTCTATCGTCTTCACCAGGCTCAAACTTCTGGATTATGTATTCCTTCATTGATACGCCTTTGTCCCATACCTGATCACCACATTTTTGCAAGCACAAGATGACTAACTGATTCATTTACACAAAGCACAGACACAGATCGAGAGGTAAATGTGTAAACACGCGCGTTATAGTACTTTAGTATTGAAGCCAGCGGGCTGGTTAGTTACTGCAGTATTGATTTCTGAAACATCATTTAACTCTTCTTCTGGCTCTGTTGGTTCTGGAAACGCCATATCTTGGATCTTCTTAGTTATAGCATGAGTTGCGTCAGAGACTTTAGCATACGCAGGTGCTAGCTTCTCTGTCACAGTTTCTGTCACCGTCTTGCTTGGACTAAAAGGTTCCTGGTTTGTGTTCTCAGCCGTTGATTCTGTTACCGTTGTTGTGTCAGAATCAGCAGACTTCTCTTGCTTGACATCAGACAAAACATTCTTCTCAGAGATCAGAGGCTTTTCTGTGTAGGAACCAGTGCAATATTTTTGTTCTTGTTCAGCGTCGCGTTTGGCTGGGAGAACAGATAAGAGATTTGTCTCAGTGATCACAGGATTTTCCCGGGGATGCTGCCTTGCAGTCTCCTTTAACTCTTCAGGTGCCTTCTTTGATTCATACACTGGAAATATTACACGACCATTGATCAGTCATAAGTAATCCCAAAAAAAAAAACTAAAATGTTATGCAGCTTTGAGCAATTTGATTTACTTGGGGCTCCAAGATATTCAGGATCTTCCTCTCCTTCTCCTTCATCTCTGAATTTACGGTCTTTCGACTTGTCACGTGGTGACAGGGTTGCATAACCCCCTGCTTCTCTAACTTCATGATCTTCGGATCTGCCAAATGGTGACATGGTTGCATCACCTTCTTCATCATGTCTCTTCTTGGTGCTGAGACTGTGCTGCAGCTTTTTTGCCTTATCCTTCATTTTGGAGAACAAAGATTTCTTATGGTGGGAATGTTCTCCATGAAGCTCATTTTCCTTTCTTGGTGAACCAGTAGGCGACAATTTTGAAGCTTCACCAGCTGAAAAAAAGTAGGAAATAAAACGGATTTGGAACCAAGATTTTGCGTCCATGAACAGCAAATCAAATTACTGAGAAGCAAACAAAATGGATATTGCGAAATTGGATCATTCCTTGAAGAGACTTACATTGGTGATGCTGGCCAAGTGTTGAGAAGCTGGGATTTCCTGAATGATCAACATGTGTTTTTAAGCTTTCGAGCTCAGCAACCGGGTCAAGTCGAGGCGACATTTGAGAAATAAAATCAAAAGTCTTGTCGATTTCCTGTTTTGGAACTCTGATTCTCAGACAATAACGTAAGATACATATAAGATAAGAAAAGGAGTGCATGTCCACGAGTCTTGTTTCTCCGAGGTTCTTGGACAGACCAAAAGAAACAAACGTGCTTAAAATAGCCATGGCCTTTGATTAGAGAAGCATCAAAGGGAAGACAGAGTCTTTGCCTGAGAAATTGATGTTTTGAGCTGAATAATAGGACTATCATTTATAGAGCTTTCGAGAGAGAAGCGGAAACAGAGATTACAAAGACACTCAGTTATAGAGCTCAAGCAAGACTGTCTTTCAACTTCTGTGACCGACTATGTGAGAAATAGAAAGAAGACACATGAAATTTCGTTGAAATCTAACTTCAACGAATGTGAATAGAGAAAACAAGCCTGCATTGTGGAAAGTAGAGAAACCTTTGGACACAATGCGTAAGTTATTGTCAGATGTTCCTCAAAAGCAAACTGTCATTTATTTCTCGGCAGTTTCGCATCATCTCACTAGACGCGCGTGCTGTTTGCAACTAAAGAAAACGTCACGGGTTTTTCTTGTAAATACACAAAACGGAATGTAGTCTAAAGAAAATCTCTCTTCACTTCCATAAAACCCACCAAATCCTTGCTTGTTCGCCGAAGCCAAAATCTTCGCTTTTTTCCTCTGTAAAACCTTATCTTTGCTCTTTCTTCTCCGCCATGGCCGCCTTCTCCGCCAACGGGCAGCTTATCCCGACGGCGACAAGCTCCACAACTCCTACTTCTATCTCTTCTCGCCGGAAATTCCTATCTCCTTCCTCTTCTCGCCTTCCTCGTATCTCCACACCGTCTCCTCGTGTCCCATCCATAAAATGCAGCAGTAGCTTACCTACCCGAGATACGGAACCTTCTTCCAAGGATTTTCTCCTTAAAAACCTGGCGAAACCTCTGGCCGTAGCCTCCGTCTCGTCCGCTGCGTCCTTCTTTCTATTCCGAATCTCGAATCTTCCATCGTTTCTGAGCGGCGGCGGAGGAGGGGATGGGATTTTCGGAGGATTTGGTGGGGGCGGTGGTGGAGGCGGTGGAGGTGATGGAAATGACGGTGAATTTTGGGGGAAATTGTTTTCTCCGGCGCCGGCAGTTGCTGATGAGGAACAGTCACCGGATTGGGATTCTCACGGGTTGCCGGCAAACATCGTCGTGCAGTTGAACAAGCTCAGTGGCTTCAAGAAGTATAAGGTCTCCGACATTATGTTCTTTGACCGGAGGAGACAAACCACGATTGGCACTGAGGATTCCTTCTTCGAGATGGTATCGATCCGGCCAGGTGGAGTTTACACCAAAGCTCAGTTGCAGAAGGAGCTGGAAACCCTAGCTACTTGCGGGATGTTCGAAAAAGTCGACTTGGAAGGGAAAACGAAACCCGACGGAACCCTAGGTGTCACAATCTCCTTCGCCGAGAGCACGTGGCAATCCGCTGACAGGTTCCGATGTATCAACGTGGGGCTAATGGTGCAATCGAAGCCGATAGAGATGGACTCAGACATGACAGATAAAGAGAAGCTCGAGTATTACAGGAGCTTGGAGAAGGACTACAAGCGGAGGATTGATAGGGCAAGACCGTGTTTGTTACCCGCACCTGTGTACGGAGAGGTGATGCAGATGCTGAGGGACCAAGGAAAAGTCAGTGCGAGACTGTTGCAGAAGATTAGGGACCGTGTTCAGAAATGGTACCACGACGAAGGGTATGCTTGTGCCCAGGTTGTGAATTTTGGAAATTTGAACACCAAGGAAGTTGTCTGTGAAGTTGTCGAAGGAGATATCACGCAGTTGGTTATCCAGTTTCAAGATAAGCTTGGTAATGTGGTTGAAGGTAACACCCAAGTTCCTGTCGTGCGCAGGGAATTGCCCAAACAGGTTTGTGTCTCAAGTTGTGCTACGTCAGATTGATGTTTCATTAGTTGATTTTTGTTCGTTATTGATGTGATCATGATTCTGGCAGTATCTTTGATTGCCTCATAGGTATATATGATACTGAAGAAAGTGAAACTAATGTTTATAAAACTGATAGATTAGAACTTACTTTTAAGTAAAAAAATTAATAGCTTCAGTGATCTCAAATGACCAGGATTGATACATTGATTTGTTAAACCTTAAAGACACTACGTAGTTTCAGTGTTAATTTGTCTCTTTGCTTGTACAAATCTTGCATATTCTAGACATGTTATGATGTATATTATTTGTTATGTTAGTTTTGGTGATAGTGTCTATGTTTTGCTGACAGCTCCGCCAAGGCTATGTTTTCAACATTGAAGCTGGGAAACAAGCTCTCAGGAACATCAACTCATTGGGGCTGTTCTCTAACATTGAAGTCAATCCACGCCCAGATGAGAAAAACGAAGGGGGCATAATTGTTGAGATCAAGCTTAAGGAGCTAGAACAGAAGTCAGCTGAAGTCAGTACAGAATGGAGTATTGTTCCCGGACGTGGAGGAGCTCCCACTCTGGTATGAGTCCTTGCTAGAATTAATACATAATTTCAAATTTGAAATTTTAATGGATTTTGCTTTGTCGTTGTTTATACGCATCAGGCTTCATTCCAGCCAGGCGGGTCTGTTACTTTCGAACATCGAAACCTCCAGGGTCTTAATAGGTCTCTCATGGGTTCAGTGACCACTAGCAACTTCTTGAATCCTCAGGTACATTTGGTCAGCTTACATCTTTGATAAATCTCTGGTTCAACTTTTTGTTCTGATATCATCCCTCTATCACTCCTTCTATGTGCAGGATGATCTTTCATTTAAGCTTGAGTATGTACACCCATATCTGGACGGTGTTTACAATCCTCGTAACCGTACATTCAAAACGAGCTGCTTCAACAGCCGCAAACTTAGCCCAGTATTCACTGGAGGACCCGGTGTTGAGGAAGTGCCACCAATTTGGGTTGATCGAGCTGGTCTAAAAGCTAATATAACTGAGGTAAGCTCGCCAATACTCAATGCCATAGTCAACTTGGTTTGTCCTACAAACACTTATTAAACATATATTCATGCAGAACTTCACCCGTCAGAGTAAGTTTACATATGGGCTTGTGATGGAGGAGATAACAACCCGAGATGAAAGCAGTCACATCGCTGCAAATGGTCAGAGACTACTACCTAGCGGAGGAATCAGTGCTGATGGGCCTCCAACAACTCTCAGTGGTACCGGTATTGATCGAATGGCTTTTCTACAAGCCAACATCACCCGTGACAATACCAAGTTCGTTAATGGAGCTGTTGTTGGAGAGAGGAATGTCTTTCAGGTTTGTTTAGCCAATGAAAAAAGTGCTTATAAGTCATATGTACACTCTTTAAGCTTTACACTCCGTATTTGCAAATCGCAGGTTGATCAAGGCCTGGGTGTTGGGAGCAAATTCCCGTTCTTTAACCGCCACCAACTAACCCTGACAAGATTCATTCAGCTGCAGCAAGTAGAAGAAGGCGCTGGTAAGCCCCCGCCGCCAGTTCTAGTCCTCCATGGGCATTATGGTGGCTGTGTTGGCGACCTTCCAAGCTATGATGCTTTTGTCCTTGGTGGTCCTTACTCTGTCCGTGGCTACAACATGGGTGAGCTCGGTGCAGCTAGAAACATTCTAGAGGTAAAACAACAAACTCACGAAACAAAAACATTATTTTTCCCTAAACCCGACAAAACGGGTATCTGATTCGTATCACGGATTGGATTGCAGCTCGGTGCTGAGATCAGAATACCTGTGAAAAACACACATGTTTACGCCTTTGCTGAGCATGGAAACGATTTGGGAAGCTCCAAGGACGTGAAGGGAAACCCAACAGCGGTATACAGGAGAATGGGACAAGGTTCATCATATGGTGTAGGTGTGAAATTGGGTTTGGTACGAGCTGAGTATGCTGTAGATCACAACAACGGAACTGGTGCTCTGTTCTTCCGGTTTGGAGAGAGGTATTAAGGTATGAATGATAAGTAAGCTCATGTAACCCACTTTAGGCTTGTCATTTTTCTCTTCAAGGATTTGTTCAAGCCCTTCTGCAAATTTCTCTTTTTCTTTTGTGGATCTTAAATCCTCTTTTTTTGGCTTTTTCAAATAATTGCTTAATGTTAGTGTTTTGCTTGCGATGTTGAGTTATGCTGAGAATCGGGAAAGAGTTTCTTCTTCGTAAACTTCATTATTTAAAGTCAAAATGCAAGTGAGAGAGACTACGCTGAACCTCTTTACGACTCCTCCTGATCCCGTAAAATGGTTCCTTTTTTGAGATTTGGTTTTATTTGCATTTTTTAAACGTTATTCCGAATTTACTTTTAGATTATGTGTTCTAAGTTCTAACTATAAAATTTTTAGACCAAAAATATATCAGCACATAAGAACTTGCTTAATATATTTTCTTTTGTTAGAGCGTAACGTAAGTATTTTTTTTGCTGTATTTATTGTATTCTAAATTTGGCAGATTTTTTTTGTATTAAATTTAGAACCGTATTTCCATCTAGACGCTAAACTTCCAAACATTTTTTTTATGTTGAATAAACCCCCAAACTTTAGCACTTGCAAAAATCTGAAACAGATTTGACCCAACTATTTTCTAATTGCTAAACTTTGGGATTGAATACGACACTTCAAAATACACCACTTCAACTTATACGAAAAATTGAAACTTTCAAGAAAGATGTATGAAAAAGTTGACAAATGAGAATTTGTATTGGTCTCACGTCTTCTTCGATTTTTTTGTTGTATTTTAATTTCCAACAGGGCATAATAAAAATATTGGGGGGGGAGGGGGGGGGGGGGAGGAATTAAATTTGATCAAATGTCAAAAACAAACATCCGCAAAGTCAAGTGTGAGGCCTCCGAAACTTGAAAGGTGACACAAGGAAACAAAACATATCTTCAATCTTGTTCATATTTTACTTCGTTTTACCTCCATCCTGTTAAGATGGTAGATGCGATTACGGGTTTCATCGTGGGAAAGATGGGTAACTATCTGATCGAAGAAGCGTCCATGTTGATGGGAATCAAAGACGAGCTAGAGGAGCTGAAAACGGAGTTGATGTGCATACAAGGTTATCTCAAGGATGTTGAAGCTCGAGAAAGAGAAGATGAGGCCTCAAAGGTGTGGACAAAACTGGTTTTAGACATAGCGTACGATGTCGAAGATGTTTTGGACAGCTATAACCTGAAAACCGAAGAAAGATCACAAAGGCGAGGCTTGATGAGATTGGCCAACAAAGTAGGCGAGAAGAAGGATGCGTACAACATACTCGATGATATCAGAACCCTCAAGAGAAGAATCTTGGATGTTACTCGCAAGCGGGAGACTTATGGCATAGGCAACTTCAATGAACCTCGAGGAGGAGAGAATGCTTCAAGTTTGAGGGTGAGGCAGCTTCCGCGTGCTCGATCTGTTGATCATGAAGAGCTTGTAGTTGGTTTGGAAGATGATGCTAAGATTCTTTTGGCAAAGCTTCTTGATGATGATGGGGATCAGAATAGATATATGATCTCCATATTTGGCATGGGAGGTCTCGGAAAGACTGCTTTAGCTAGGAAGGTTTATAACTCTGGCGATTTGAAAACAAAATTTGATTACCGCGTCTGGATCTCTGTTTCCCAAGAATATAAGACAAGAGATATGTTTCTGAGAATCATAAGATCTTTAGGAGTGACTTCTGGGAAAGAGTTGGAAAAGATCAGGGTTCTCACGGAGGAGGAGCTAGAAATTAACCTTCACGGTCTTCTAGAAGGAAAAAGATATCTGATGGTAGTAGATGATATTTGGGAGAGAGAAGCGTGGGAAAGCCTGAAGAGAGCGTTACCCTGCAACCATAAAGGAAGTAGGGTTATCATCACTACGCGAATCAGAGCCGTTGCTGAAGGCGTGGACCAGAGAGTCTACGCACATAAGTTAAGGTTCTTGACATTTGAAGAAAGCTGGAAATTGTTTGAGCAGAAAGCATTCAGGAATATGCAATGGGTGGATGAAGATCTACAGAAAATCGGAAAAGAAATGATTCAAAAATGCAATGGATTACCGCTTGCTATAGTCGTTCTTGCTGGGCTTCTGTCTAGGAAGAGGCCAAACGAGTGGAATGATGTGTGTGCCAGTTTCTGGCGACGCCTAAAGGATAACTCCATTCACGTCTCCACTGTGTTTGATCTAAGCTTCAAGGAGTTGCGACCTGAGTTAAAACTTTGCTTTCTTTACCTTAGCATCTTCCCAGAGGACTATGAGATTGATGTAGAAAAGTTGATACACTTGCTTGTAGCAGAAGGGTTTATACAAGAGGATGAGGAGATGATGATGGAAGATGTGGCTCGCTATTATATCGAAGAGCTGATAGACAGAAGCTTAGTGGAAGCAGTGAGAAGAGAAAGAGGAAAAGTGACGTCTTGTAGAATCCATGATCTTCTGAGGGATGTGATCATCAAGAAAGCGAAAGAGCTCAACTTTGTACATGTTTATAACGGCCAGCATTCTTCTACTAGTTGCAGAAGGGAAGTGATTCACCATCGTATGGAGACCTACTCGTGCGAGAGACGTGTGAACAAACGAATGCGATCCTTCTTGTCCTTCGGAGAACTCAGGGGTTCAGTTAAAACCACTAACCTGAAACTCAAGCTACTTCGAGTGCTTAATCTCGGAGGGTTTTTGTTTGATCATAAAGGATATATCCGTAGCAGTTTACCAGATGTGATCGGGGAATTAATCCACTTGAGGTACCTTGGAATCGCTGATACTTTTATCAGAAATTTACCAGCTCTCATCTCCAACTTAGGGTTTCTACAGACCCTAGATGCGTCGGGAAATGACCTATTTCAGGGCACGACCGATCTAAGTAAGATCACATCACTGAGGCATGTCATGGGAAAATTTGTGGGAGAATTGCTAATAGGCGACGCAGTAAACCTTCAGACCTTGAGGTCTATCTCCTCATACAGCTGGAGCAAACTGAAGCAGGAGTTTCTCGTAAATCTTCGAGAGTTGGAGATCTACGACGACTCGAAGTGGGTAGACCAGAGAAGAGTTCCTTTGAGCTTGGCTTCCTTGTCTAAAATGAAAAATCTTCGTGTGCTGAAGCTGGAGGTGACGACGTTCAACTTATCGTCGGAATTCATGGATGTCATGGTCTTTCCTAGTCTCGAGTCTCTGACACTTGTCGGAACAAATCTCGAGGAAGACCCAATGCCTGCTTTGCAGAAATTACCGAGACTGGAAGACCTGGTCCTGAAAGATTGTGATTGCTCGGGAGGGAAGATGAGCATAAGCGCACAAGGTTTTGGTCGGCTGAGGAAGCTTGAATTGATCATAAAAAGATTAGATGAGTTGCAGATCGAAGAAGAGGCCATGCCCAGTTTGATGGAGCTGAATTTGAATCCTCGAGGACGACCAACAAAGCTGATGATTCCAGATCGATTGCGAGTGTTCACTCATGGCTGCTACTGCTGATGGATTGGATCACCCGAGGAGAAACGAATCTAATTGGATTGTTTGGTTTGCAAAAGTAATTGTTTGCATTTTCTTTTTCCCTTTCATAAGCTGTCGTATTGTTATACATTACACAACCAGAAAAGAATGATTGCAGGAGACTAAATGAAAAATTTTAGAGAGAAAAAGTATATGCCTTTCCTCGTCATTAATCCGGTAAGCCACCGCAATAGCTGCATCTGATTCGAGGTTACCACCGAATTTGAACTAATGAAACCAACGGTCAAGAATTAAGATTGATGCATGGAAGGTGTTCGATGAGAGACATTAGACGGTAGGTTGGGGATTGGGCCTGCAAATGGATGATTTTCTTCATTGAAACGCAAAAAGGAAGAGAGGAAGATGTGAACCAGACCTTAAGATTTTATGTCTCTGGATAGAGACATAAGCCTGACATTATATCCCGGACGTCATATCATATTAGGCCTGCTACACAATTTCCAGAATGCGGGAGAGTTTATAGTGCTAATAATGGGTTTGAATGTCCCAACATGAGCAT
Source organism: Pseudoturritis turrita (assembly GCA_900406555.1). Lineage (NCBI taxonomy): Eukaryota > Viridiplantae > Streptophyta > Magnoliopsida > Brassicales > Brassicaceae > Pseudoturritis > Pseudoturritis turrita. The sequence continues at coordinate 42,083 of OVBL01000203.1, read as the reverse complement.
ACTCACTTTCGACTAGGTGATTTTCGAATATGCAAAATCACTGGCTTCTCAGATGAAGCAGCTATGCTTTTAATCAGATAGAGACCACCCTGGATAAACTTAGACCAATTAGATATATTGCTATGTGGTTATAACCACTAATTAGAACAAAGGCAGAGAGGTATTAAACCTGTAACAGTTAGATGTCAAGAGGTATATGAGCCATTAAAAGTCACTTTCTGTTGAAAGTTCATTAGCGTGCGACTGTCCAACACAATGGAGCTATGGAAGGTTAAAGCCTAAAGAATGAAAATGAGGAATACTTAATTGGTATACCAACCTTATCCTCGCATCCTGCAACCACTTTGGGTCAACTGATCCCGGACAAAGGCTGTTCCATTTGATGCAATGGTTATGGTTGCACTGAGATGGAGGAATCAATGCATATTGTATGTGTTAGATCTTCTAGGCAGAGCAGGGAAGGCTCGTTGCTACTTTTGAGGAAATGTCAAAAGATGGCTCCACCAATCACAACAAAGTAATCTACTCATAAGGTTGGTATGTTATGTCTTATGTGAGAATCATATACGAATAGAACATGCATAATTGGTGGAGACCACAAACTTTTTTGACAGATTAATGGTTGTCTAAATGTCAACGGAAACATACATTATTCGCTAAAAAGTAAAAACCACCAACTCCATGTGAACCAGAAAACAAAAAACAAAAAACCTTGGCTTTTCTTGGAATATCACTTGCTTTATTAGCGTGCACATGGCTCTCCAACACAGTGGAAGGTTATTGCTTTAAAAAAAGAAAAGAAGCAGTTGTTGGCATATAACATTTTATTTGTTAAAAATGGTCATTGCTTTGGAATATTGTGGCAACCTCCATTGCTAATGGGATTTTAATAATAATTGGATCACTTATTTAGCGATCATCTGCATTGGGAGAAAAAAAGTTGAAGTGAAAGAGAAAGAGAAAGGTTAAGCAATGGAGAAAAGTGCAGAGAAGAGAAGGATAGTATTGGTTCCACTTCCATTACAAGGACATATAACTCCAATGATGCAACTCGGTCAAGCTCTTAACTTGAAGGGCTTCTCAATTACAGTTGCTCAGGGAGAATTAAACCGAGTAATCTCTTCGCAACACTTCCCTGGTTTTCAATTTGTCAACATACCAGAAAGCTTACCTGTGTCTCAAATCGAGAGATTCGGACCAGTCGAGTTTCTGATGAAGCTTAACAAAACCAGCGAGGCAAGCTTCAAGGACTGTATAGCTCAGTTGTTGCTACAACAAGGCAATGATATTGCATGTATCATCTACGACGATCTCATGTACTTCTGTGGAGCTGCAGCTAAGGATTTCAACCTTCCAAGTATCATCTTTAGCACTACAAGTGCTACACATAAAGTTTGTTGCAGTGTTTTGAGCAAACTCAATGCCGAGAAGTTCTTGCTCGACATGGAAGGTATCTGAAACTAGCTTAGTACTCATTCCGCAACTCGTCCTTTCACTCAACTGAGGATCTTGTTTTTTTTATTACTTTGCAGATCCTGAAGTGCAAGACAAGGTGGTGGAGAATTTTCATCCATTAAGTTACAAAGACTTACCGACTTGGGGATTTGTGCCACTAGAGCGATATTTGGAGCTCTGTAGTGAAGCAATCAACAAAAGAACAGCTTCCGGTTTTATCATGAACACAGTGAGTTGTCTAGAGAGCCCTTCTCTGTCATGGCTACAACAAGAACTTGGAATTCCAGTGTACCCATTAGGTCCTCTTCACATTACAGCTTCAGCAAATTCTAGTTTACTGGAACAAGACAGAAGCTGCATTGAATGGCTGAACAAGCAGAAACCAAGGTCAGTCATATACATAAGCTTGGGAAGCATAGCTCACATGGAAACAAAGGAAGTTTTGGAGGTGGCTTGGGGGTTGTGTAACAGCAACCAACGTTTCTTATGGGTCATCCGACCGGGCACGAAGTCATTGCCAGAGGAAATGAGTAAGATGGTGTCAGAAAGAGGATACATTGTGAAATGGGCACCGCAGAATGAAGTACTTGGACATCCTGCAGTGGGAGGCTTCTGGAGCCACTGTGGATGGAACTCAACACTCGAGAGCATTGTGGAAGGAGTTCCAATGATTTGCAGGCCTTTTAACGGTGAGCAGAAATTAAACGCAAAGTATATAGAAAGTGCTTGGAGAATAGGTATTCAGCTTGAAGGTGAAGTTGAAAGAGGAGGGGTCGAGAGAGCTGTGAAGAGGTTAATCGTGGATGAAGAAGGCGAAGGCATGAGGGAGAGAGTCCTTGTTTTGAAAGAAAAGCTCAAAGCCTCTGTAAGAAGCGGAGGTTCCTCATACAACGCATTGGATGAGCTCGTCAAGTACTTAAAGACAAAGTAGAGATGGTGAACTTCACGTAGCAATTTCTAAGGACAGATTTGAGCTGATGAACTTCATGTAACATAAGATATCAAGCTTGATCTTGCAAATAAAATTTACAAAGTACATGTTTTGTTATGCAAATAAAAAACAACCCAAGTGAAAGTAGAATGATCCATTTCCTAGCCAAAGAACTCCTGCATCAGACATGACCAAAACGAAATGCAATAAACTGATTACTCTAAAATCTGTATTGTCTCTAGTGAAGGAATATATGTTCCTTACATGGCCATTAACACAATTTTGCAGTATCTATATCTAATTTGTAAGACCATTCATGGGGGTAACTCAAAATCCTATTGGAAACAGAGGAAAGATAGAAAAAGACAATTTGTCTGTATCAGAATTAATGTATCAGAAAAAGACAATTTGTCTGTTTGGAACATCTTTTGATATGAAGCCAAGGATGACAAGAGAGGATCACGAAGACATAAACATCTTTTTTCGTCTTGTTTTTACTCTCTAACAAGATAGGACATAAGCATCCACGACATGCTTTAATGGTGGTGTAGAGAGCCAACAAAACGATGTACTGATGATTCAATGTCCACAAGAATGAGAATCCGATATCTATATGAGAGAGATACATATTTTCGTGGTTCTCATCAATTTGTCAGTGCAAAAAAATTGAGGACCAAAGTAACCAAACTCACAAAACAGGGTAAACAAGGTAAGAAGTTGATCAAACTATTTCTGAGTTGTTCTTGTAGGTTTTGGAAAAGGAGGACAAACCAGCAAGGAGAAGGGTAGTATTGGTTCCAGCTCAAGGACATATAACTCCGATGATGCAACTTGCAAAAACCCTCCACTTGAAGGGTTTCTCAATCACAATTGCTCAAACCAAAGTCAATAACTTAAGCCCTTCAAATGACTTCACCGATTTTCAGTTTGTCACCATTCCAGACAGCTTACCAGAGTCTGATTTCAAGAATCTAGGGCCAATATTGTTTGTGATTAAGCTCAACAAAGAGTGTCAGGTGAGCTTAAAGAACTGTTTGGGTTAGTTGTTGCTACAACAAGGTAATGAGATGGCATGTGTCATCTACGATGAGTTCATGTACTTTGCTGATGCTGCAGCCAAAGAGTTTAAGCTTCCCAACGTTATTTTCAGCACTTCAAGTGCCACGGCTTTGGTTTGTCGTTCTGTCTTCCACAAAATCTATGCAAATGGAATCTTGGATCCCCTTAAAGGTACTCTATAATTCTTGTTTTCGGTAATGTCTCTAATCTTGTAACATAATAGTTTTTGGCCCTTTTGCAGAACCAAGTGGTCGACAAGACGAGCTAGTGCCAGAGTTTCATCCCCTCAGATACAAAGACTTGCCCACTTCACAGTTTGCACCAGTAGAAAACATAATCGAGGTTTATATGAATACATCTGACAAAAGGACAGCTTCCTCTGTGATAATCAACACGGCAAGCTGACTAGAGAGCTCATCTCTGTCGTTGCTGCAACAACAACTAGAAATTCCAGTGTATACTATAGGCCCTTTTCACATGGTGGCCTGATGTTATTGGTTTTTGCATTATTTTAGGCATAACTTTCTTTGTTTCCAAATCCCATTTTGCATGTGCATATGTCTCATTTTTATTCTTTTGAACCCCATTTAGTATAGATTGCATTTTTAGAGTTTAGGATTAGGATTTGTGCATTTTACATTGTTTTATTTGTCTTTTCAGGTGGTTTGAGACATTGGAGCATGGAGGAGGCTAAGAGGATGGATTGGAACTTGAAGAATGGACAAGAGGATCAAAGAATGAAGAAGAATCCGGAGACATTGCTGGTATAAAGTGGATCTCATTTCGTTCGTCCGCCTCAACGTCTATACAAAGGATTACGTATGGGAAATATTGAAACCGTCCTTTCCAGTAGTTATTCTTTTTCTTTTCGACAATTCTTTTTTTTTTTTTTATGACAAAGAAGTTCCGGGGGTTACGAAGGAAACTTCGAGTTCATCCAGAAGTTTTCGCAACTCAATTCCAAAGTTTTTGCAACTAAAGATTGCCATAAATTTCATTCTTACATATCGATCCAACCCGATAGGGAGAGCCCGATAAAGCGTGCACATGTAGCCAAAACAGCTAAGTGTTGGAGAGAAGCAACCAGTATCGGTTGCGCCCAATAGAAGAAACCTGATAGCAGATGCTATCGGGTCCAACCGATAGCAGAAGTACCAATAGGAGACCCCAAAATGTGCTCTAGAAATCTGACATTTGCACATCCTATCGGTTCCCAACCCGATAGGGATTCCCAATAGAGCTCCCCTATTGACTTTTTAGCTATTTTGTTGACTTTTAAATTTGACCAGGATCCGATCCGGTTTGTTCCAGATTGATTCGAGTCCATTTTCTACTACTATATGTTTGTTTTTAGGCACATTAAACATTACACTTACCTTATACTTTTAATTTCTTCACTCTTTTAGATCAAAACTTATGTTGTAAAACTTATGGTACTTGGTTTTAATTAATTTCCTTTTATGTTTTGAACCGTTATCTTAACCTTTTCTTAATTTTTTATTTACATTATGCTTAATCTAGATTTCCTTTTTGCTATTTTTTTCACTATGCATGAGTAGTCTCATCTTTGGATTGTGGGTTTAGTAGATTAGGGATGTTTGGTGATTGATGATTAATGATTAGGCTTAGATATTTATGGTTTCTTGATTTGAGTTGCATTTAGTGCTAGGATTTGACTTGATCACTCAAATCTAGATCATATGTAATTTCATGCCCGAAAGGTGTTTGATGAAATGCTTGAACCAAACTTAAATTGACTTTTCTTCCTTAACCAATGAGAATCGATGTTAGGGTGATTAGTGAATTTAGTGGACTTGATTGTTAATGCTTATTGATTATCTAATTTGCAAATGAAAGTTTAGCTAAATTAGGTGATTCGTGAAGTGATTAGTACCATGAGAGTGGATTAGTATAATTAATGTGATCCATGTTCTTGGATTGATCTTGATTAGTCATCACTGATTAGTCATCATACTCCCCTTAATCCATTGCTAGACCCATGATCCATTGTTTATCCATTGAAAGTTAATCCATTTGACTTTGTTTGATCGTTTCTTGTTAGTATTTTAATTGCTCATTTTAATTGCTTACTTCTTGCTTTGTTTATGCTTTTGCTTATTTCGTTTATGCATTTAGTAGTTTAAAAATCTAAAAACCAAACAAAAATCTTACTATTTAGCTTAATTAGAATCTTTCATAGCTTAGTGAGTTAATTCCTCATCTCCTTAGTGGTTCGACCCTAAACTATACCATAACGACTCATTAGTGCGTTTATGAGTGTGGGTTAGGAATCATTTGATTATATAGTTATCAAATTAGCGCCGTTGCCGGGGATATTTGTGCAATTAGCCATTAAGTTTAGGTTTCTATTTGAGACTAAGGCTTTATTTTTACTTTGTTAATAATTGTCTTTCATTTGCTTTATCTCTTTTGTCTTTTCAAGGTGCAAGAACCGGAGAAGTAAACGAGGAGAGATTCTTGATTGTGCTCTGGAACTTAGAAGATTTGAAAGGGAAAAGAAATGAAAAGCTAGAGAAAGACAAGCTAGAGAGCGTGAAGAACATTGAAGAGACCAAGAATGGAAAATCCTTAAGGAAACAATCCACAACAAGGAGATGGACCTCCTTTGGAACACATCCATGGCATCGGTTTGCAACATGGTATTGGCTTGCAACATGGAGTCCCACTACAAGCTCAACTGGAGCTTAGGCTGATTGGAGCTTTTGATGAGCCTAACACAAGGGGAGTGCCCTTAGGTATCCGTCCTACACCCATACCGAACAACAAGTTTGAGATCAAATCGAGTATGATCAACATGGTTCAAAACTCGACTTTCAATGGTTTCTCAAGTGAAGATCCTCTAGATCATATTGATCGCTTTGAGGGACTTTGTAGAACCTTGAAGATGAATGGAGTGCCGGAAGATACTATAAGGATGATCTTGTTATTCTCTTTGGCAAACAAGGATTCACAATGGGAAAATAGTGTGCCTTCCGAGCTTGTGACTACTTGGGATCGATGCAAGAATGAGTTTCTCACCAAGTTTTTCCCGAAGCAAAAGACCGCCAAGTTTAGGAACGACATCAATAGCTTCAAGCAAGGTGGTGAAAAGTCTCTTAGTGATGCTTGGGAACGTCTAAAGGATTACACAAGGAGTTGCCCTATCATGGAATCTCAAAGGATAACCTCTTATGTATCTTCTACCGTGGTGTGCTTGAAGAGTATGGGAGAGCCTTAGACACGTCGAGCTATGAGAATTTTGCCGGCCTCAATGTTGCACTAGCAGAGCAATTGATAGAGAATTTGGCTCAAAGTGATGCTTGTTATGGTGGTGATTACGATAGGATACTAAAACCCGTTACTAGTGATGATCAACGGTTCAAGGAGCTCAATGAGAAGTTGAAAAGATTGGTAAAGCATTGCAAACTAGCCAAAAGACGGTGAATTATATTGGTGAGTTTGATGGGTACCAACAATTCTACAAAGAACTGTCTTGAAAGGTTATAAGAAGTTCGAGAAGAGGTCAACTACTTGGGAAATCAAGGAGAATACCAATTCAAGCCTTTCAACCAAAACTTTAGGAATTATCATAATCTCTCTTATCGAAGTACGAATGTGGAGAACCCACAAGACCAAGTGTACCCGCAACAACCAAGGCCCCAAGGACAAGTCTTTCAACCAAGACCCTTCATCCCAATTCAACAAGGTCAAGTGCAAGGATTTCAACCAAGAGCACAATTTGTGCCAAACTTCCAACAAGGATATCAACCACAAGTAGGAGCGTCTACTCAAGCTCCAATCGATTTTGACATGAATGGTATGCTCCAACAACTACTAGAGGAGCAAGCCAAGAGTCATGCAGAAGTGACAAAGAGGATGGCAGAGATGCAAACCAAGATGGACAGGGGATATAACGATATCAAAGCTAAGTTCGAAAACCTATCTTCCCATGTAAATTCGTTGGAAAACCAAGTGGCTCAAGTAGCCTCTACATCTCAAGGTCCAACGAGAATAATTTCGGGAAAGGGCAAAGTAAATCCCAAGGAGTATTGCAAAGTAATCACTCTTAGGACTAGGAAGGAGCTTCCCTTGCGAGAAGGAAAGAAAGTCATCGAAGAATGCAAAAAGGATGAAGATATTTTCATGGAAGAAAGCCTTGAGGAAGAAGGTAAAAAGGAAGCTCCAAGGAACCGATCACAAACGCGGTTGAGATTGTGGAAGAACTTTTCGTACCTCCACCTTATGAGCCTAAGTTACAATTCCCGGGGCGTTTCAAGAAGCAACTTCTCGCCAAACAAAGGGAGAAGTTCTTAAACATAATGGATAAGGTAACAATCACCATACCCTTAGTTGATGCAATTAGCGATAACCCAGTGTATTCGAAGTTCTTCAAGGACATGATAACTAAGAGGAAGAAGATGGAGGAAGGAATGGCAATGGTAAGATATGAAAGTAGCTCGGTTATTCAACAAGCCCTCCCCATGAAACTCAAGGATTTGGGGGAGTTTCACCTTACCTTGCGCTATTGGAGACATCATATTCACTAAGTGTTTGTGTGATTTGGGGTCAAGTGTGAACTTGATGCCACTCTCGGTGGCCAAGAAGGTACGACTTACAAGGTTTAGGCCGTGTAAAATCTATTTGGTGGCTCGGTTCGATATCCTGTTGGAGTTGTTGAAGATTTTCCTTTGAGGATTAAAGACTTCTATATGCCAACCAACTTTGTTGTCTTGGAGATGGATGAAGAGCCCATTGATCCCCTTATCCTAGGAAGACCTTTCCTAGAAACCGCGGGAGCTCTCATTGATGTTAGGAAAGGAAGAATCGGTTTGAAATTAGGAGACAAGATTGTGGACTTTGACATCAAGGCCATCATGAATAAGCCTACGATTGATGGTCAATGTTTTTGGGTTGAGACCATGGATATCCCAGAAGGGGATATGATAGAAGAGTTAAGGTTGGATGATCCACTACAAGTAGCCCTCACCATTGAGAAGAGCGAGCATGGGTATTTGAGTGAAGATAGTATGAGTTTTGAAAGGTTGTTAGACGCTAGTGACGAGATTAGTGGAGAAGTAGCTTTCTTGGAGTCAGAAAAGGAATCGAAACCCGAGGATGAGGAAGCTAAGCGCATATCTCGTGATGCTAATCCATGGAATGAGTTAGAAGCACCAAAAATGGAGCTCAAACCGTTACCACAAGGGCTAAGGTACGCCTTTCTAGGTCCAAATTCTACTTATCTGATAATCATTAATGATGAGCTTAATGACGATGAGACCTTCATGCTTTTGAAAGAGTTGAGAAAGTTTAGGAAAGCCATTGGCTATTCCCTTGATGAAATTAAAGGAATCTCTCAATCTCTTTGCATGCATAGGATACACTTAGAAGATGAATCTATGACTTCCATTGAACATCAAAGATGGTTAAACCCGAATTTGAAAGATGTTATAAGGAAATAGATTCTTAAGCTTCTTGATGCAGGGATCATCTATCCTATTTCAGATAGTACTTGGGTGTCCCTCATCCATGTTGTTCCTAAGAAATGAGGAGTCACAGTGATTACTAATGAAAAGAATAATTCCCACTAGAATGGTAACCAGCCATATAATGTATGTTGATTATAGGAAATTGAATGCATCAACTAGAAAATATCATTTTCCATTGCCATTCATTGACCAAAAGGTTGAAAGATTAGTAAATCATTCATATTATTGCTTTTTGGATGGATATTTCGGGTTCTTCCAAATCCCCATACATCCAAAAGATGAAGAGAAAACGACATTTACATGTCTTTATGGTACCTTTACATATCGAAGGATGCCATTTGGACTATGTAATGCACCCGCAACATTTCAAAGGTGCACGATGTCGATTTTCTCGGATTTGATTGAGGATGCCATGGAGGTGTTTATGGATGACTTCTCGGTCTATGGTGCTTGCTTTGGTTCTTGTCTTTCGAACTTGTGTAGGGTCTTGAAGCGATGCGAGGACACACATCTTGTGCTAAATTGGCAGAAGTGTCACTTCATGGTCAAAGATGGGATAGTTCTTGGACATCGAATTTTGGAAAAGGGTATTTAGGTTGACAAGGCCAAGATAGAGATGAGGACTAGTCTTGTGCCCCCTACATTGGTAAAAGGGATAAAAAGCTTCTTGGGTCATGCGGGTTTCTACCGACGATTCATCAAGGACTTTTCAAAGATAGCTCGGCCTTTGAATAGGCTTTTGTGAAATGATGTTGGTCTTGTGTTTGATTAGGAGTGTCACGAAGAATTCCTGAAGATCATAGAAGCATTGGTTAGCGCTCCTATTATTCAACCACCGGATTAGGACCTTCCTTTTGAGATAATGTGCATTGCTAGTGACTACGCGGTAGGCGCCATTTTGGGTCAAAGAAAGGAGAAGAAGCTCCATGTTATACACTATGCTAGTAGGACACTAGATGATGCTCAACTGAAGTATGCTACTACAGAGAAAGAACTCTTGGCGATTGTGTTTGCATTCGAGAAGTTCCGCTCTTACCTTGTGGGTTCAAAAATCATTGTGCATACGGTCATGCCGCTTTGAGGTATTTGATGACAAAGAAAGATGCAAAGCAAAGGTTTCTTAGATGGATTTTGTTGCTCCAAGAGTTTGATATTGAGATCAAGGACAAGAAAGGTATAGAGAATGGAGTAGCAGATCACTTATCTATGATGAGGATTGAAGACGGTATTCCAATTGATGACTCTTTACCCGAGGAGCAAATAAAAGCTATTCACGCGCTAAAAGTTGAGAACATGATTATCGAAACAACATTTTCCTTAGAGAAGCTTGATGAAGACCTCCCATGGTATGCCGACTTCGTCAACTATCTAGCTTGTGAGAGAGAAACACCGAGTTTTGAAGGTTATGCAAAGAAGAAGTTCTATAAGGATGTAGTTCACTATTTTTGGATGAGCCTTACATCTACAAGAGATGTAAAGATGGGCTTTACTGAAGATGCATTCCGGAAGAGGATGTGAATGGTATCTTGTATCATTGCCATAGTTCGGAGTATGGAGGATACTTTACCACTTTCAAGACCGTCTCCAAGGTACTTCAAATGGGATTTTGGTGGCCAACAATGTTTAAGGATGCTCACGAGTATGTCTCCAAATGTGACACTTGTCAACGGAAAGGAGGTATAAGCAAAAGAAACGAGATGCCTCAACACTTTATCTTAGAGGTCGAAGTGTTTGACATTTGGAGAATATCTTCATGGGACATTCCCATCTTCTTATGGAAATGAGTATATCTTGGTTGTGGTAGACTATGTCTCCAAATGGGGAAGCTATTGCAAGTCCCACCAATGATGCAAAGGTAGTTCTTAAGATGTTTAAGACCATAATATTTGCAAGATTTGGTGTGCCTAGGGTGGTGAATAGTGACGGTGGAAGCCATTTCATCAACAAAGTCTTCGAGAGCCTCTTAAAGAAGCATGGGGTAAAACACAAAGTTGCAACGCCTTATCATCCCCAAACAAGTGGGAAAATCGAGATCTCTAACCAAGAGATAAAATCCATCCTCGATAAGACAATTTTCAAGTCAAGAAAGGATTGGTCCAATAAACTAGATGATGCGTTGTGGGCTTACCGGACCGCCTTCAAGACTCCCATTGGGACTACACCTTTCAACCTTGTCTATGGAAAATCATGCCAATTGCCACTAGAGCTCGAGTACAAGGCAATTTGGGCTACTAAAGCGATGAAATTTGACATCAGAAAATGTTAATAAAATTGTGTGAACTTGATAGATTCGCAATGAGGTGTATGAGAACTCGAGAATCTACAAAGAAAGGACCAAAGCTCGGCATGACAAGAATATAATTCCAAGGTCTTTCAAAGAAGGTGATAAAATATTGTTGTTCAACTCTCGGCTTAAACTCTTTCCCGGGAAGTTGAGGTCTAAGTGGCCAGGTCCGTTCAAAATCAAAGAAGTTATAGACCATGCGCAGCCATAACGCTTTGGATTCGTCGGGTGGACACTTCACGGGGAACGGATAGCGTTGCAAGCCGTATTTGGCGGACGCCTTGATTGAGGAGAGCGACAACAGCTTGATCTTCCTATTAACGCCAAGCTTAGAGACGTAAAACAAGTGCACTTGGGAGACAATCCCATGGTATCCTTTGTAAATATTTTTGTTCTTACTTTCTTTTATTTAAATATAGCTTGTTTTGGCTATGTTTTTGGGTTTTCAGGTTGCAGGAACACCTAGACCGGACGTATGGGATAATCTTGGGACGAGTTATGGGGCAAACGTTGATTTAAGAAAAGTGCTTCGCCTATTGGTTCCGACCGATATCAGAGAATCGATACATATGTTATCGGTTTCGGCCGATACGAGGAGCCCAATACAGAGTGCACCTCAAACACTCGAGTTGGAGAATTTCGCTGCTGTTAGTATCGGTCATCAGACCGATAGAACCCATGTCGATAGCGTGGGCATGGTTCGCGAAAACCAACCCAATCCATCCGGTTCACTTTAAATCAACCCGGTTTGCTCTGATTTCTCCTGGCTATCTTGATTTAATTTCCGAGTTGATTTAAATGATTTTTCCCACATGTTTTAATTCTTCTCCCTCTTCTCCCTTGTCCGAAAATCTCTTTCCCTCCAAGAACACAGCTTTCTTCTTCATCTCTCACTTTCTCCTCTTGATTTTGCTTAAATCTTCATAAAATTCTTGGTTTTTTTCTCTTTGTGCCCGATTTTTGTTACACTTTTCGATTTTCATCACTTCTCTATCAACACCCAAGGTATGCAAGCTAAACCCTCTTTCTCCATGGATTTTTGTTTTGAGAAAAAATTGCATAAAACGTTTCTATGGTTCGAATAGGGTTCGGAATTGATAGATTAAGGTTGGGTTGTGATAGAAATTGTTGGTTTTGGTGATTTTCGTGGTCAATTTGCAAGAATCAAAGGAAATTTTGAAATTTTCAAACTTAGAACCCTAAAGGGGCGAAAATTAAAAACTTTTAGGGGGAAGTTTTGATTGTTGGTGCATTCTTTTTCTAATGAGTTAATTAGTGATGCCTAATCATTATCATTCGATGCTTGGTGTTAGGTCATGATAAAATTGATTGTTAATCGAAATTTTAACACTTTTAGGCATACATAAGCATGACTTGTTTATAATGAAAATTGAATGATTTGGTGATAAATTATTGATTTGATACGCTTAAGACGTGATGCTTATTCATTCTTCTTTAATGGCATTGATCAAATTCATTTCTTAACTTGCAAAATTCATCAAATTTACCAAATTGCAAAATCTTGAGCAAAATGAAGTTAGGATGAGAAATTGTTTGGTTTGCTTACCCTTGATTGAGGATATTGTCGCAACAATGTGGTGCTACACTTGAGGGAGCTTCGTTTGAAATTATTGGCCTTAAAATTCTGGTGATGGTATATGACTTGTTGTGTTATGCTAGTTAATCGTGCTAATTCTTTCGATGATGGTTGTAGGTACCACCATGAGTATCTCCACTCAAGCTAGCGGAAACTACATCGCTCACCACCAAAGCATTGGCTCATCGAGCACCGGAGGTAGCGATGATAATCTATGGACACACGAGGACCTCTACCATGAGGAAGATTTTTGCAACGCCGAATTCTTCCCTACGCGGTTTGCTCGCCGTGACATATTGACCAAAATGGGGATTGCCCACAATGTGGATGAACTCATCACCGACATGGGTCTAGTTAATCTTGCAATCATGGATTACAAGACATACCCTCAACCTTGCAAGCATCTCCTCTCCACTATCACTCATGTATACGATGAGGAAGGCAACATGTTTATCCAATTCCTCTATGGTGAGACAAAGTATGCTATCACGATGAGAATATTTTGTCATATATACGGGTTCCCGAGAATGGAGTATGAGGAAGCATCAGAGTTTAACCAAGGATCCAATGTATGGCAGAATGTGGCACTCCATGAGGAATTCGATGAAGCAAATGCTCGTTTGTCAAAGGTCGCTAACCCAACGGTGAGATATGTCCTAGGGCTCCTCAGAAACCGTATCTTTGCCGAGGAAATAGTCACCACAACAACCAAGATGGCACTCATGATGTTGCACCACGCGATAAAAGGAGTGATGTAGATAAATTGGGATGACATCATAGTGGAAAACAATTCGCAACCAAATCCGGGCGCCATCTTCCTAAGAGAGCTCCTCGAAACGAAGCATGTGTGGGACAACGGAGAGAACCCGCTTTGGAGGCATGCTTACTCCGCTATTCCAAGATGCACTTCCCGAGAAAGCTTACATGGACTACGAGTACCTACTCTTCACAAAATCTCTCATTGGAAGGTTCGAGCATCCAACCTCCTACATCTACTTCTTCCTATTTGAGGATGGATGGAAGCACTAAAGCAATCTCTATCCCTTTCTCGAACTACACCCACACAAGGACCTACATTGCACCCAAGTTCCATGTACCGAATCACATCTCTTTCATGCAGCCACTTCCTCACCATGAGCTTTCCGAGTTCTTCTAGGGGCTCCAAGGTACCACCACTTTTTCCTTTGTACATACCACTTTAGTTTTTCGTTTTCCTTTCTTTTGTTTTTGTGTTTTGTCTCTTTTCTTGGATTTTTTATTTTTTCACTGAGACGGTGAGAAGTAAGTCTGGGGAGAGACCATGTTTGCTAATGAGTCTTTGAGTTGGTTTGTTTTCTTTTGCATTTGAGTATTGCATTTGCATACTTTAAAAACGAAAAAAAAAAATCAATTTAAAAAAAAAAAATCAAAAAAATGCATGTAGTTTCCATCTTTATTTTTCATTTTTAAGATTGAGTCTAGTGCATTTTAGGACTGCATTGCATTTGCATAGGGAACAATGATGATTCTTCTTCGTAAGGTTTCATTTGAGGTTTTAGTTCAATACCCTCACTAGAACCTTTTTGATGCATTAACACTCTTTAAGTAGAAGATTAGTCATGCTTTGATCTCCCTTTGAAAGTCCCTACTTTTTGAGAAACTTGCATGATCTAGGATCAACTCTAAATAACTTGAACTTTAATTTTGACTAAATCTTCTCGCTTTTGTACGTTTGATCATAAACGTGGGTTAAACACTTTACATTCAAGTCATTTTATCCTTGTTTTGCCACTCTTTGATTGAGTTGAATGGCCATTCTCAGTTTTACAATGGTACCACAACCGAAAAATCTCAAAATTTTCTTTGAAACCCTCGCATAATTTCGTTAAGTGAGGCTTTTTCTATGTGTTTCATGTGCAAAATCTTGCAAGCATTAGAAACGACAAGGATTAGCTTCCATAGACTAATTTCTTGCATCTAAGACTAGTCCTTAGGTGGGAAATTCATAAGATTGATTGTGTTTGTTATATATTTGGGTGAGAGGTGTGAGTGAAAAATAATGAAAAGAAAGAAAGGTTGTGAAAAGAATAAAGTTCTAGGGAAAGAAAAGAAAAATAGCTCTAAGTGTGAAGAAAAAGAAAGTTATGTTTAGTCTTCTCTTGAAAAAAAAATCAAGATCAAAAGAAAAAGAAAATGTTTAAAGACGCTAAGTGAAAAGAAAGAAAAAGAGCAAAAATCAAATAAGAAAAGATTTCCCTAGAGCTTTGAAAAAAAAAAAAGAAAGAGTGTGGTTTCAGAGTTTGGAAAAGAAATATTTAGCAAAAAAGGGCTTGTGGTGAGCATAAAAGAGAGAGTGAAATAGAAGAAATGAGAGTGCATCGAGGGAGATTGGGTAGAACATGGATGCTAGGCTTTGTATTTGTTTCTTCTCTTTCTTGTTTTTGCATGATGGAACACTCACTTGTTTGAGAGTTATCAATTAAATCATTTCAAAACCGCCTCTTATCATGTTTTTCAAACCTTTTCTTTCCAAGCCAAATAGAATTGATCATTTAATTTGTCCAATTGCGAGACTGCGCCAAACACTATAATTGAATGTCAAAGAGTTGGGTTTTAGTTGATTGCAAGAGTTCTCTTTAGTTGTGGGATTAGGAGTAAAAGATGGACTTGTGATGAGTATGGCGAAATATTCTTAAGTAGAGTTTGTTGTGCATCGATTAAGTTTTTCTAAGGAAATTCTACTGAACCTTTTAGTGACTCTTTTGGATTTGAGTTCTCACCTTCCTCTTTCTTGGTTTGCATTTCCTTATTTGCTTGCGGAAAAACAAAAGGCAAGTTCAGAGAGTTGATGTTATTGGGTTTTTCATCATTTTAGACATAGTTTTCTTTGTTTTCAATCCCATTTTGCATGTGCATATGTCTCATTTTTAGTCTTTTGAGTTTCATTTAGTATAGATTGCATTTTTAGAGTTTATGATTAGGATTTGTGCATTTTGCATTGTTTTATTTGTCTTTTAAGGTGGTTTAAGACATTGGAGCATGGATGAGGCTAAGAGGATGGATTGGAACTTGAAGAATGGACAAGAGGGATCAAAGAATGAAGAAGAATTCGGAGACGTTGCTGGTATCGGTCCAACCCGATAGGGAAAGCTCGATAAAGCGTGCACCTGTAGCCAAAACGGCTAAGTGTTGGAGAGAAGCAGTCGGTATCGACTGAGCCCGATAGACGCAACCCGATAGCACATGCTATCGGATCCAACTGATAGCCGAAGCATCGATAGGAGACCCCAAAATGTGCTATGGAAATCCGACATTTGTACACCCTATCGGTTGGGACCCGATAGGGACTCACCCGATAGAGCTCCCACTGTTGATTTTTTGCTATTTTGTTGACTTTTTTAGTTTGACCCGGATCCGATCTGGTTTGTTTCGGGTTAACCCGGATCCGTTTTCTACTAATATATGTATGTTTTTAGGCACATTAAACCTAACATTTACCTCATTCTTTTAATTTCTTACCTGTTTTAGATCAAAACCTATGTTATAAAGTTTTTGGTACTTGGTTTTAATCAATTTACTTTTATGTTTTGAATATTTATCTTAATCCTTTTCTTAATCTTTTATTTATATTATGCTTAATCTAGATTTCCTTTTTACTAATTCTTTCACTATGAGTGAGTAATCTCATCTTCGGATTGTGGATTTAGTAGATTATGGATGTTTTGTGATTGATGATTGATGATTAGGCTTAGATATTTTATGTTTTCTTGATTTGAGTTCCATTTAGTGCTATGATTTGACTTGATCACTCAAATCTAGATCATATGTAATTTCATGTCCGATAGATGTTTGATGAAATGCTTGAACCAAACTCAAATTGGTTTTTTTCCTTAACCAATGAGAATTGATGTTAAGGTGATTAATGAACTTAGTGGACTTGATTGGTAATGCTTATTGATTATCTAATTTGCAAATGAAATTTTACCTAAATTAGGTGATTAGTGAAGTGATTAGTGTCATGATAGTGGATTAGTCTAATTAATGTGATCCATGTTCTAGGATTGATCTTGAGTGTCTTTCATCATTGAATAGTCATCATACTCCTCTTAATCCATTGCTAGACACATGATCCATTGTTTATCCATTGAAAGTTAATCCATTTGTCTTTGTTTGATCGTTTCTTGTTAGTATTTTAATTGCTCATTTTAATTGCTTACTCCTTGCTTTGTTTATGCTTTTGCTTATTTTGTTTATGCATTTAGTAGTTTAAGAGTTCAAAAACCAAGCAAAAATCTTATTACTTAGTTTAATTAGAGTTCTTCATAGATTAGTGAGTTAATTCCTCATCTCCTTAGGGGTTCGACCCTAAACTATACCATAACGACTCATTAGTGCGTTTATGAGTGTGGGTTAGGAATCTTGATTCTATAGTTATCATGGCCTAAGCTCTCACAAGTCTGCTTGAAGAGAACAAGATCTATGGAATGATTAAACAAACAAAAACAAGATTAAGATTAGGAAGCTTAGCATTGATGGAAATCAGCAAGGTGATGGAAATGGCTTCAGAATTGGCTACTAGCAACCAGTACTTCTTGTGGGGGATCCAATTAGGGTCAATGCATGGTTAGGAATGGATAGATTCCTTGTCTGAGGAGTTTCAGATTAAGATTACAGTGTGAAATGGGCACCGCAAAAGGAAGTGCTTGCTCATCCTGTTGTAGATGGAACTCGACACTAGAAAGCATCGGGGAAGGAGTTCCCATGATTTTCAAGCCATTTTCTACTGATCAAAAGGTTAACGTATTTGGAGTGCGTTTGGAGAACTAGGATTCAAGTGGAGGGTGAGCTAAACAGAAGAGCAGTCGAGAGAGCTGTAAAGAGTTTAATGGTGGGCGAAGAAGGAGAGGAGATGAGGAAGAGAGCCGTCAGTTTGAAGGAGAAACTGCGAGCTTTTGTTCAAGATGGAGGTTCTTCACACAACTTGCTAGATGAATTTGTACACTTCATCAAGGCTCTTTGAAACAAATGAACAAATTAGAGTTAGTCTCTATTTAATTCACCAAATCTGCTAGTGAATACACAAAGGTCAAAATGTCTTATTTTGAAAGAAAAAAAAGGTGGGTGAGTTACTATAATAACCTTGGAATGTATCAAAATGACTAAATTGAAATGCTATTTTTATAAAAGTACTAGAATGTTTTTCGTGCTTATTATACCTTTATAACCCTTTTTTAGGAAAAACGTATTTATGAAACTGCCATTACTATTTTTTCCACGTCAGCAAAAGTTGCATTTAATTACGAAAAAACCTGCCATTTAATTACGAAATGTGCCACTGGAATTTTCGGATCACAACAGGTCTCCGCAATAAGTCTGCCACCCAATGGTGGCAGACTTATGTAAAAATGGCAGACTTATTTAAGGATGGTAGATTTGTTTAGAGGACGGCAGATTTGTTTCGCAGATTTATTTTCTTTAACAATAGACTTATTTTTTTGAGTAAATTTATTTTTCGATTGGTAGACTTGTTCGTCGGGCAGCAAATTTGTTTAGGGAACGACATATTTATTTTGCTATGACATGGTAGATATTTTTATGTCTGGAAGATTTAAAGTGTATGACATATTTGTTTGACAGACTTGTTAATAATGATAGCAGATTTCTCGGATATTGGTAGAGTTATTGAGTTTATTGGTAGCAGATTTATTAAATCGTCGCATACTTTTTACTATTGGCGGCAGACTAATACAAACTTATTTATTACTAGACTAGACTTATAGTACGGCAGATTTAATTTTAGTGATGGCATATTTTTATTTTCACGGTTGATTTATTCGTATTGATAGCAGAGTTATGCCGTCTTTTAACAGCAGACTTATTTCTTACCAGAATAACTTTTTTTGGCAGACTTATGTTTTTTCGTTGTGGCAGATTTTAAGTGGCAGATTTGTTAGTTTGGCAGACTTATTGACTACAACGGCAGACTTATTGGATATTTATTTTCTTCATCAAAATCTCAATGATTTTGTGAAATTCCAGTTTTGCCCCGGAAAAACCATGGTTCATAAATAAGTCTACCGCATCAATACCAATAAGTCTACGGCAATAGTGACATCAATATGCTTCAACATATCAATTTTTTGTAAGATATAATCATCGACTACAGCATGTATTTGAACTCCACGATAAAATATTGTAACTATAGATCTTGTTGAAATGATGAATACTCATCCACTTGACAAGATACGAATTAATGTTAGGGATGAGAGACGAACAATTAAGCTCATCGATGACATGATTGTTTTCAATACTTAGCAAAAATTTGAGAAAAGTGATTGAGCCAAAATTTGAGTGAACGGTAGGTGTAAGATTGATAAGGGAATGGATCTTAGGGGACAGAGAGATAACTACATAGCGATAAAACGTATGTCATTACGTGTAAATTATTTACGTCTCGCGTCTCTAATATTTCATCTATGTCATCAAATAAACAAGTATGTCATTACGTGCAAATTATTTGTCATGAAAAAAACAATAAGTATGAATACAGAAGTAAATTGCTTATTAACCTTAGTCGTAAAGATTACAATATCACACGCATCATTTTATCAACCAACAAAATGATAATCTTTCTATTTCTTAATGATGTTTATGACCCAAAGAAAAAATAAAATAAACCCATGATTTTTTTGTTTCTTATCCATTAACTTCTAGTTAGATCCACAATGCATGAAATCAAACATGCTCATAAACATCCAAACATATCTCTCCATTGAAACATCCATACATGCTCATAAACATCCAAACATATCTCTCCATTGAAACATCCACAATGCTCTTCTTCTTATCATGTCTGGATCATATCGTGTCTGGATCAAAACTGGTCAGTATATGATTTATGCATTGTTGTCGTAGATTTATTTGAATCATAGCAAACTTATCTTATGTGACTACAAGCAAAGAATATCGTGTCTGGATCATGTCTGGATCATATCGTGTCTGGATCATGTCTGGATTAAAACTTGTCACTATATGATTTATGCATTGTTGTCACTGACTTATTTGAATCATAGCAAACTTATTTTATGTGATTTATGCATCGTTGTCGCAGACTTATTTAAATCATAGCAGACTTATTTATATGATTTATGCATTGTTATCGCAGACTTATTTGAATTATAGTAGACTTAATTTATATGATTTATGCATTGTTGTCGCAACAGACTTATTTTATGAGCAAAATTAAGTTTGGCAGACTTATTTTTTATTCACGCATTCATCGAACACACCTTTTATGCAACGAGATTCTGCAACAAATCTGCATAAAAATATCAAATTTTCAAATTTTTTCTAAATCGAAAACGAAATCTATCACAACTAACACATACCCGACGAAAATAGCGGCGAAAACGATGTTGGAAGATTCGTCGCCTGTCACTAACGCTAACGTCTCGTCATTCGTCGTTAAGAATATCTATTTACATCATAGCAGACTTATTTTATCAGTGGAATTAAGTTTGGCAAACTTATTTTTCATTCAGACATTTCATTGAACACCTTTCATGCAATAAATTTCTGCAACATATTTCATAAAAAAACCAATAAATGTCCCGATTTTGTATATTTGACATACACAAGATATCATAAACTGTAAATCTATCATCAAAATAACGTAAAACATACATATATACATAAATATATACACAAGATCGTATGAAGATGAGAATAAAAAGAGTAAGAGACAAATTTTTTATTCTTACCGGAAGTAGGGAGACTTGGTGGTAAAGACTCGCCGGAGGACTAGCCGGAGAGACTCGCCGGAGGAACTCGTCGGAGGAATTCGTCGGAGAAAGAAAGAGGGAAGAAAGAGAAGTGAGAGAATTTGTTTTTTTTAGTTTTATATAAATTTTTTGGTAAAAAATCATTCAAAATGACACAAGATGTAAACATGTAATTTAAATTTGGGTTATAAGTCTTTTGGCAAAATATTAATGTCTTTTTAGTTAGGGCTTGCTCACCAAAATCATTATAGTAATAACCAAACTTTTCAAAGTTATTATAAGTCATTTCCCAAAAAAAGTTCGTCAGACAAATTAATAAGTGGATATATAACTTATATATATATATATATTTGTTATCTAGTTGATTTATATTAAAAAATTGGAGTTACAAACTGGAGTTACATAAGCCGGAAAAAAAAAAAATTCATCCGGAGCCAAAAGCCCAAACAAGGGAGCCAAAAGCCCAAACAAGGGAAACACAAGCCGGCAAACTAATTTTCCGGAGTAAAACTAAACAAAGAGGAAGAAAGCCGATGGTTAAAGAAAATGATTCCTCACCACTAAAACTGAACCAATGATCCCAAACCACTCCCACGATCTTCCATTAGAACTTGAAGATGTAGTAGATGTACCAACAAACAAAAGCTTCGATCAAGCCCTGAAGACGGACCTAAAACAAGCTTCAGCGGCAACAACACACTACAAGAAAATAACAGAAGAGTGACTACTTTTTGCGACTCTTTTTTAGTCACAAAATTTTGCGACTACTTTGTGACCATTTTGCGACTACTTTGTGACCATTTTACGACTAATAAGCGACCAACACATAATTAGAGGCTTTATAGTCGCAAATTTACGACAAAATTATATCGTCGTGTAATAGTCGTATATTTTGCGACTGAAGTGAGACTAATATTTGACTACGTAGTTTTCATCGCAAAGTAGTCGCAAAGTGAGACCAATTAGCGACCATTTTATTAGTCAGAAAATGCAGTTGCAAAAGTAGTCACAAAATTGTGACTACTTAGCAACTTGTGATGATCGTCGCAGTTGAGTCACAAAATCGTAATTAAATATCCACTAACAAGCGACTAATTTGTGACGATGCTATGAAAGTGTGACTGATTTGCTTCTATTTACCAACTCATCCGTGTGATTTTGAAAAAACAACAATAGAAAATTGTGAACATATGTAGTTTTAAGTATCTACATAGATTTAACTAGTTGTTACACTAAATAGATAATATACTTCTTGAAAACTTATAATTTTGGATTTGATGAAACATCTTTGCATCTTACATAACATCTTAACATATATTACATATGTTGTTTATGGTAAAGTTTGTTTAAGTTTTTTTCTTTTCAAAATTTAGTTAATTAGTATTAATTAGTTTAGGATTTAATTTTTGCATATACTTCATGAAATCGGAAAAGACTGATTGGTTAATCATGTGGACTATTTTTATGGTTTTAAACTGTTAGGGTTTAGCGTATAGCTTTGTGACTAAAAAAACAGTCACAAAACTGTCAGTAATTTGCAACTATTTTGCTACTATCGTCCAAATTTGCGACTACTTTGTTACGAAGTTGAAAAATTTAGAATTTTCGATATGTTAAGGTTTGAAATATTTGGATTTTTAGTAAAATATTTTTGGGCTCACAGGCGGGAACACTTAGAATTATTTTTAAACTTTTTCCAGATGGCTCTCATATTTGTCGGTTAAATTTGACAAAAATTTTAAATGAAAATTCAAACCCTAAAACGTTATGTTATATGAGACTTTTGCCTCCACCACTATCATCTCTCCCTCAGGTTTCCAGATTCACCGTTGCTGTTCCAATAGCAAAGCAGCCTCCACCGTTCTAGCGGACAGCGAATCTCACCGCTTGTTTAAAGTGGTGCTAATCGTCAATTCACTGGTTCAGATCTTCGGCCTAAATGGATTTGCAGTTTGGCTTCGGATCTGGTTGGGTGTAGATCTGCAGTCGGAGATTTCGGTTTCGGTGGTTCTGTCAGATGAGATTCCGATGGCTAGGGTCGGCGAGGTTTTGGGGCTCTTGGTTAACGATGGTATCGGGTCAACACGTCTCTCTCTCTCTCTCTCTGTATTTCTTAATTCTTAGTTTTGACTCAACGAAGATCGTAAGAGAAGAAACCGAGTCCGAAAATGGCTTCACGAACCAAGGGGAAGACGATGATGGAAGTTGGTTCTGATGGCGTCGCCGTCATAACACTCATCAACCCTCCCGTCAATTATCTATCTTTCGACGGTACGTTACTCTCAGATTTATTTGATCCAGAATTTCATTGATTTTACCTCACAGATTTAGGTCATTTCGGTGTTTGATTGTTGTCCAATTCCTTTCTCGCTCTGTGTTTTGGTTTTTGTTGTCTCCCCGATTCGATTTCAGCTTCCGGTCGAATTTGTGATCTTATTATGTGAAATTCGGACTACTAGTTTTTGATCTTGTGCGCTACTCTGTTTTGTGTATTTCTGTACAATGCTATACAACCTCAAAAGTAATTACGAGGAGGCCTTGAGCAGGAATGATGTTAAAGCTATTGTTATTACGGGTATGTCTGGAGATCGTTCTCTTCCATATCAAAAAACAGAACACATTTATGCAAGTTTTGGAGATTTGTCTCATTCTGAGAAATGGGTTCACAGGTGAGTCTCTGTTTTTCTCACTTTTTTTTGGTGGTAGTGAATCCTGTGTTGACTGTTCTGAAGAAGTTTGAAGAGATTGGAAGTAAATTAGGAATTTTTTTCTCTGTTAACTGTTCATGCAATTAGTTTTCATGGAAGATAATCGATGAACCTTGCTTGTAGCTTAGTTTGTGGTTGGAAATGATAGGTTTTGAAGAGATCAAATTGTTCAATGTCTAGTGATTGTGAAGTGTATCTTATATGTTCATTGATTTTTTGGAAAGAAATTGTATTTAGGTATTTTCAAATAAGTTTGTTCAATGCATTACTTCTATTGCCTGCAAATGTAATCTTGCTTTCCTGTTTTTGATTGCGTTTGACTGTGTTGATTCTTCAATCAATAATTCCACTAATATATTTGATCTGAAATGGAGTATTTGCATTTCACCTTTTCATTCTCTTGGCCTTAGGTTTGTTTTGAGTTTAGTTCACCTTCATTGTGTTGTTGTATCTTTGTGCATAGATAATGTTCGGTTATTGCAGAAAATAGAAAAAATAGATTGAAAAAAGCAACCTTTTAACTTGCAGGTTGCTTGAAGCTTTTGGTATTGTGGAATTGGATACAGTTATGAGAAGAGGTAGAGGAAAAGGCAAGAAGCAGAATGCTACTACTAGAGAAGATCAAGGAAGCGGTGAGGAAGAAAAGATTCCGGCTTACAAGAGAAGAGGGAGGCCACAGAAGCCGTTGAAAGATGAAATCGAAGGAGAAGACGAGCTAGTGGACGAGGAAGAAGAGAAGGATGACGATACAAATGGTTCAGTAACAAGTAAAGAAGATGTGACATAGAATGGGAGGAAGATGAAGAAACCAGTGGAGTCTAAAGAGAGCAATATAACCAAAGAAGAGAATGGGTTAGGATCGAAATCAAGCATATATGATTCGACGAAATCATCATCGTCTATTGGGTTTAGACAGAGTGGGAGCAAAAGGAAGAACAAACCCTAGTAGACATTATCTTCTCCCTTCTTTTAAATGCATTTCGTGTCAGAACATGAACTTATGTCATCTTTTATTCCATGTTTGTAGTACTATGGAACATAAGTTATGGATCTTATATGTGATGTATCTTTTGTGTTAACAGTTTCAAATTAATCTCAGAAATATGACTACCAACATCTATCACTATTTAGTCTTTAATATACGACTACTAAATGTTGTCTCAAAGTGGTTGCTTATTTACGACTAAATTTAGTTGTCACAAAATAGTCCGTAATACGCAACTAATTTGCGACTGTTTCAATTAGCGACCAAAATTTAGCGACTACTTTTTTTAGTCTCAAATCAGTCGCTTATTGCAGATTAGCGACCATTTTGGGACCGTTTAGGGAGTCACTCATGCTCTGTTTTTTTGTAGTGAACACTAACACGGACGAAATCAGAAGCCAAACAGAACATGGCAAAGAAACCGCAACAAAGTAACCTCTCCAAAGAACAGCAACCTCGAGAGAGAAGTAGGACCAAGGTAAGAACCTTGACCTCCGACTGGGAAAATGCCAAATAAGAACCATATCTTTTACATGCAGATACTCGCAAACCAATCTCAACCATCTACAGACTAAGGATTGGTCTCCTCCTCGCAAGAGAAGAGCTAAGGAATGAGCCCACTGCTTCGTCTTGAAACCAAACACCTAAGACCTAAAAAGCCTCAGAAGAAGGCAAGTAGATGCCTCTGCAGCGAACTAGCATCAGAAAGACGAACCCAACTAGAGCAATCCTAATCTGCCTCTAATCACAGTACAAGGCTACGACCACAAGAGCGGAAGAGGCAAAGACTAAAACCTAAACCCACACATCAATCACAACCTCATATCATACAACCAACCCAACACGAAGGACTGATTCCTATCGAACACAAGGCAACAAGAAAACGAGATCTGAAAACCAAAACAGCTAAAAACCTTCATCATCGGAATAATCAGTATGAAGAGAAGACGGCCAGGCTAGCCGACGCACTACCGTGACTCCACGGGCAACCCATAGGACCACCGACTAGCCCAAGAGAAACACTAGACCTTTCGAAAACTAGATCTTCGAACAAGGGCTATTTGTCTGACCCAAGGCTGAGGCTATTGCTCAAGGAGAAGCTCCGTCGTCCTCAGGAGAACCAACACCACCAGTCAAAGACCTATCCATCACCGAGAGCAAGACGACCACCATCTCATCAACTGAATCCTCTAGATCAAAGTTTAGCATCACCGAAAAAGACCAAAAAGAAAGGAAACGAGGTCACGAGACCGGTGACGGTGCTAGGGGAGACACCAAGCACCGGTCTCAATGAGATATGCAAACCCTTTGAGTTTTTGGTGAACGGCGGTGCTAGAGTTTTGGTGAGAGAGAAAAGGGGACGCGGTTTCGAACTTGTATGGATATTAAGAGGAAAAACTGTCTATTTTCCCACGAGAAGTATGACATATCGATATATAGAGCCCAAATTTTGACCTCTTTACATATGTCCCTGAAAAAATAGTTCGAAGCATATATCTCCCCCAATTAAAAGTTCGAATTATATTTACCTATCAAATCAAAATTCGAAACATATATACCCACATAGATGGTTTAAATTGGTTTATGTTTCGAAATCATCATTTAACTATTAAAAAAATTATTAACCGGGTTATGACCCGATTAAAACAGAAACTGGGTCCCTCTCTTTCTTCTTCTTCTTCTTCGAAACCTTATCTTTCCGATTCAAACACATATACTCCCATTTCTTAAAACGTTCGCAAACTTTAAGTCTTATCGAAATAGACACTTTGACATACTCATTGATAATATAGCTTAGTGGTAGTACCTCTTTAAATGTATCGTGTTCCAAGGTCTTGGTATTGGAATTCTACCAAGACCTTGGAACACGATACATTTAAAGAGGTACTACCACTAAGCTATGTTATCAATGAACTACGGGGCGACTTGATCTCCGAAAGGGGTACATAGGCAATCCATCTCAGTATAGGTTCAGCTTCCCCCCTCTTAAACAAGGGGGAGGGGGGAGTGGGTGCATATACACATATACTCCCATTTCTTAAAAGGTTCACAAACTTTAAGTCTTATCGAAACAGACACTTTGACATACTCATCGTCTCGTAAAAACCAAGTCTTAACGAAACAGACATCTCAATCACATCCATTACAGATTACTAAAAGTCTTAACCAAACACATATCTCAATCACATCCTTTACGGATTATTCAAGTCTTAACTAAACAGACGTCCCATTTCACTCTCGTTGCTGCTGGCCACAACAACGAAGTACTACATCCTTTACGGATCTAAACTATCACATCTTCTGTGGATTAAAAGCGCGCTATATAAATACATATGTCCATTGTCAGAGCGGATATGTTTATGGAAACACATCTGTAAAACGAAATGTTCATCTAAAACCCAACAAACGAATCGTTGATCACAACATCTCGTAACATAGCGCCAAACATATATCGTTATCGTGAAATACCTAAATATGTTTCCTCTAAATCCAGCAATTGATCGCTGGTCGCAACATCTCAGAAACATAGTACTAAATGTATATCATTTAATATGAGATACTTAGACATGTTTTATCGAAATGGGCATGTAAGTCGATGCTACATCGCAGGCCTTAAAACCGAAGTAAATAACCAAAACCCAGCAATCACTCGCTCCTTAGCACGCTGGTCTTTAACATCTTAAAACACAGTATACATCACTTTACAGCACACTGGTACTTAGAAATTTTTGTGCAGAGTTGCGAGTTACCCAACACGCTTCGGCTAACTAATTTACAGCTCATTATGACTATGAGTTTGAAGCAAGGACATTAAGTACAACAAACGGATCGGAACGACCTGAATACTCTTTTTAATTTTTTTGCAAGGAGCCCCTTGGAACTTGGCCCTTGACAATTCTCACGAAGCAACACTATAGTTTTGGCGTGTCGCATCGTAATGATCATCTTGGCACAACATCTCAGCAAAACGCATCGTCACGTTTTCCTCGGCAAAATGCCTCATCACATTTTCCTCGGCAAAATGCCTCTTCACATTTTCTTCGGCAAAATGCCTAGTCAAGTACTCTTACGACGAAACAGCTCGGCATCCCATCCTACTCAACTGCTCGGCAATGTGATCAAAGAAATGGCTCATCAAGTTTTAAATGCCAATTCCAGCTCGGCACGGTGATCTCAGTAACGACTACCTACACATCGTCACCATCATCACATCTCAGGAAACAACAAAAATGGTTAGGATTCCCAAGACACTCGAGATTTCTTTTAAGGGGTGATTAATCGCCGGACGAAGAATTTAACCGAGCTATCAAGGCGCCTCGACCAAAAGAAAGGAACGATCAGCTCGACGACATCAACGGATCGGCTCGGTAATATGTTTTCCAAAGCAGCACAACAACATATTCGTCACCGTAGCTCGGCAATCCGTGTTACGGTTCGACAACATTGCAATTCAATAACTGGCTCGGAATGTTGATCTCAGTCTCTGACTACTTTCAGCTTGTTACTATCATCACTGATACTGCCAAGCTGGAGGGCTAACTATTGGGGTCAGGTTTCACTCCATTAAGATCAACAGGAAAAATGGCTAAGTATGAATGGGCCCTACCGCTTCACGGGCCTTGACACTCTAGCCATACACGGGCCTTGGCACCCTAGTTGTTTCACGGGTCTCGGCACCCCAGCCATTTCACGGGCCTTGACACCCTAGCTGTTTCACGGGCCTTGGCACCCCTAGTCGTTTCACAGACCTCGGTACCCTAGCCATTTCATGTGCCTCGGCACCCCTTCTTGTTTCTCGGGCCTCGGCATCCCTACCTGTTTCACGGGCGTCGGCACCCCTAGCAGTGTCACGGGGGTCGGCACACCTAGCCGTTTCACGGGCCTTGGCACCCTAGCCATTTCACGGGCCTCGGCAACCCTAGCCGTTGTTGGGGTCGGATTCCACCTTTTGTAAAATCAATGAAAAAATGGCTAAGAATAAGAATGGGCCTAGACAAATCCGGAAGGATGGCTCAGTAAACCCGACCCGTAATAATGGGCTCGGTAAAACCCGAGCCGTGGAAGAGGATTCGAGTTTTGACTCCCACAAACACATATCATAATTTGGTGAATTATAATTATCATACGTATCGCAGTTATTTTAAACGCGTGAAACTTTATATAATAAGATGATAGTATATGAATATCAAGAAAAATTAAAAGAAGCATTGAAATAATAACCTAAATCAAATAATTTAAAAAAAAACACACATGAATAGAGAAAAAGTTCAAACTCTCATATAATAAAGAAAGTTACTGCTGCTTTACCAAGAAAACGAGGAATACTTAATATTTGTATACCAAGAAAACGAGCAATATTAATAATTAGATTAGGATCTGAAACTCAAATTCTTTTAAATATCTAAGTTAAGTTTTCGGTTATGTGTGTTAAGGTAAAAGTAAGTGGTCTGTTCGGAGAACGATTAAAGCACGAAGGACTGATTCCAAGGAGCATTCCGGCGCCAGATCCGCTGCATTAGATGCTGCCACCAGTACGAAAAAGGTCAGGTTCAGCGATGCAAAACCGTATTGTCGGTCAACTGGCACAAAAAGAAAAATGTATTAGATGAAAAGAACCCGAGTGCATCGTACCGGGTCAAGCCCGAGAATCGAGACCTTATCCAACTAAGGCCGCGGAACCCGGTATCCAAACCCAAACAAGTAAAAGTATATAAATACTCCCCTCATTTACTTCAGAAGGGGATTCGAACCCAGTTTTTTAAATACACTTGATAAGCCCAATTTCTCTCTAGATTAAGGCCCAATTCCTCGGGATCTTAGTCTCTTTCCGATTGTTTAGGGCCATTCTCTCCACGGATTCTACCCGGACATCTCTTTCTCTTTTCCGGTCGTTCCTTGACCGATTTCTCTTCAAACACTATGTTTCTTATTCTGTCTCACCACCAAGTTTCTCTCTCTAAACATTCTGATACACCGCGGCCATCCCTTGCTCGGCCCGGTGTCACTCTTCTCATCTTCTTCTTCAATTTTCGACTCTCTTTTCTTGCTCTCCACGACTCCCCTGTGGTCTTTCTTCTTCTCTTTCTTTATGCTCTTTTCTGACTTGAGCGTCAGAGAGCTATCGGAAAACACTTCCCAATCGTGTTTTCCCGACTTTCACGTGTTTGTTGATTGCGCAGGACCTGGTCCCCCTAGTGGTTGTTCGAAGTGATTAAAAATCTCCGAACATATATGATAAAAAACAAAGTAAAATACACATTATTGATAATCGATTAGATTTAATAAAAATAAACCTTATGAAAATGTAAGAACTATATATTAAATCTTATTGATGTAAATATTCAACTTCACGCATTTTATCTCGCAATACAACCCAACTACTTTTTCAATTATATTAAAACTAAATTTCTATTTCATGCATTATATGTCATTTAATAAGAGCCAAACATTTCATATCAAAATAATAAATACATAATACATTTTATCAAATTTATGTATATATCATTTCTATTATAAACTAGAAAAGAATCTGCGCGATGCGTGTATACAACTAAATTGATGTTTTTAAAATTCTGTTATATATGAGATAAATAATCATTTTTTTATTGTGACTTATTGGTTTTTTTGTTGGCTAAAGCTATCATGGTTTTAATATGTAAGAATATGCATATATGAATCATATAGGTCCAACCATTATAATAATATCATCTATCAATCAAAGCAAATGTATTAAAAAAAAAGGTTTCTACTCTCAATTGTGGTTAAAACTTACATATCTTAAGATCTGCTTCAAATAAGCGTATAAATAGGAGAATTATAAATTATAGTTATGTATATACTAAACCAAATCCGAACCGAAAAACCGAAATAGAAAAAATTAAAATTATATATTTTTTAAATAAAAATATATTTAATCAAAACTCGAATCCTATATACAATGTACCAAATTGATCTACAATTATATTATATTTAATTTGGTGGTTGTATTTTAAACAAAAATTCCAAATAAGAAAACAAAAACCTGAACCAAAACAAACGAACACCGATATTAAACACCATCAGTACATCTAACGAAGTTATTTTATATAGCATTTTTTATATCAATTTAGTTTGTTTTTTAAAGGGGTTAATTTGAAAAATGATCATATTTAAAATCTGACAAAATTAGGTAAATGCCCATATTAAAAATTTCTAGTTGCTTAATTGCACCATAGAGGTTGGTTTTTGTAAATAGTATGTTATCTCTTTTTATGGCGGAATATAGTCGTGTAGCATAGTTAGAGAGTTTTGTCTATAGTATGTCATTTATTCATATTAATATTTGAAATGTTCTTTCTATTTCGAAAGGTACATAATTAATTAAAGAAAATAGAATATAATTTTTCATGTATATTACTCCGATGATGCGATATTTAACAAAATAAAATCTCGATAATAAAAAAGTCAAACGTACAATGGCTTTAATATTGTTTAAACTGTTTTGTTTATTTATTTTGACATTATTTTGTAATTTTAAAAAATACCGCTTTTGAAATATTCCTTTTCAAAATTGCCATTTTTTTAAAAAAAATTTCAAAAATGCTATTAAATTATATCATTTATCCAAAATAACATTTAGGTTTAGGTTAACTATTTTAGGTTTAGGGTTTAGTTTTTAGGATTTAGGATTTGTTAGGGGTCAACCCCTTTTTTTAGGATTTGAGATTTAGGGTTTTTAAACACTATCCTATACCTTAAACCATAATCCCTATAAACCCATAATTTCAATAAATAAGGGTAATTTAGTCAATTTACACTTAACGAGTGATATTTTTGAAAATGGACAACTTATTGTGGCATTTTTGAAAATGGACACATCAAAAGTGGCATTTTTAAAATTATCTCATTGTTTAAACTCTTTATGGCTTGTAATAAACTCTTTATTTTATATTTCCTATGTTTCATTATACGTGATGTTTAAAATTTTTGCACATAGATTAAAAAATCACATAAAATAAGTAATTTTTTGTTTTTCTATATTAAAACATTATTTATTATGTAGTTAAAATAGATTCATCCAATAATAAAAAAGATTGCAGACGCATATAAATAGATACAGGCTCATAAAAAAAAACGCTTTTGAGAGGCGAAAAATCTCTCCACAACAAATACTAGCCGCCGAAAAATTAATTTTCCGATCTCCCTCTCCGCTCGCCGGTGGTTCTCACCGCCACCGTGAGAGGGACCGTTTCTTCCTTTTCTTCAACTAGAAGCTCTTTGTTTTGGGTTTTACTTGCAGGTCGTTGATAGATCTGGAGTTTGTGGGTTTGTGAGAGGCATGTCGATGGTGTTGTTCGAAACTTTTGGCTGGCGATCTGGTTCGGCGGCGAGACTCTCTGGATCCCTCTCTGTTCCCATCACATCTACTTGAGACTGTGGATTTGTGTCGGGTCTTAGTGAGTCTTGAGTTCCTCTTTCGCTTTGTTCTGGGTTTCTCTAGAACTCCTTCTCACCATCTTCGAGATCCTCTTTCGTTTAAGTCTATATAATGATTTCACGAGTCTACAGACTTTGTATTCTTGTCCTGGGATAACAAACCCTTCAGGTTGTTTCATATAAATCTCCTCTTCTAAACCTCCATTTAGAAAGGAATTTTTTACATCTATCTGATGGGTTTCTAGATCTCGTAAGGCTGCATTGCCTATGATAATTCTGATTGAAGTTATTCTCATCACCGGAGAATAGGTGTCAAAGAAATCCGAGCCCTCTTTTTGCCGGAATCCTTGCACCACAAGCCTAGCCTTGTACTTATCTATTGTGCCATCGATTTCAGTTTTGTTTTGAAAATTCATTTACACCCTAGTGTTTTAAACCCTTGTGCTAAATCGGCTATCTCGTAAGTATTATGTTGCAAGATAGAATCTATTTCACTATTAACAGCTTCCTTCCAATAAGGTGCGTCTGGTGTAAACATGGCTTCTGAAAATGTTCTTGGCTCACTTTCTGCAAGAAACGCCATTAAGAAATCTTCGCCAAAATATTTTTCCTTACGAGCTCTTTTGCTTCGTCTAGGTTCATCTTCAACTTCTTCGACTTCATTTGTTGAGGTACCCGAAGTGCTTGCTTCATCTCGTTGTTCACGAGTCTGTTTTGGATTGCTTTTATCCTTACACGGGAATATATGTTCAAAGAATGATGCATTCCTTGATTCCGTAACTGTATTTGTGTGTATATTTGGTATTTCTGATTTGTACACCAGAAATCGATAAGCACTGCTGTTGTGTGCATATCCGATAAAAATACAGTCTACGGTTTTAGGCCCAATTGTGACCTTTTTAGAGGTGGTACAACTACTTTTGCGAGGTATTTGTACACACTTTTAGGTATTTGTATGAAGGTACTTTATCTTTCCAAAGTTCATATGGTGATTTACCAGTAGTTTTGTGCGGTATCTTGTTGAGGATATAGTTTGTGGTAAGCAGGCTTCCCCCCACATGTTCTGGGCTAACCCAGATTCCTGCAACATCGCATTCATCATCTCTTTTAGAGTTCTGTTTTTTTGTTCCGCAACTCCGTTGGATTATGGTGAGTAAAGAGCAGTTGTCTGATGTATAATATCATTTTCCTTGCAGAATGCATTCAATGGTTCACTATACTCCCTTCCTCTATCACTTCTGACTATTTTGATAGTTTTCTGAAGCTGGTTTTCTACTTCGAGTTTATACTCTTTGAATTTTTCCAGCGCTTCGTATTTGCTACGTAATATATATACATAGCAATATTTTGTGCAGTCGTCTATGAAGGTGACAAAGTACTTTTTACTGCCTCTAGTTTGCATATATTTCAAATCATACAAATCTGTGTGTATTAAACTTAGAGGTTCGGTAGTTCTTTCAACTTGAGGTGATGGTTTTTTAGTGAGTTTGGCTTGTACGCAAACTTCACATTTTTCTTTACTTGTTTTGCATTTTGGAATTAAATTCATATTTTGCATTTTTCGAATTGTTTTATAATTAACATGTCCTAAACGTTCATGCCAAGTATCAAACGACTCAACCAAGTAAGGAAGAGGATTTTCATTCATTGCAGTTGAAACAACAACAGAATCAGAAGCAGACACATTTTTTGAGAGGACCGTCATTACAGACATTTTGACAAGTCCACCCTTCACAAACCCCTTACCCAAAAACACCCCACGCTTCCTAAGAACAAGATTATCAGACTCAAAATTCATAGCGAATCCATGCTTGCTCAGCAACGCTTCCGGAGATCAGATTCTTCTGCATGTCAGGTACATGCTTCACATTGTGGAGGTGAAGCTCATGTCCCGAAGTCAGCTTCAGAATCACTTTGCCCTTACCTTCAATCTTGGACAGAGCCGTGTTCCCCATGAAGAGATGTTCCTCAGCTTTGTTCTTCTTGTAGAGGCTGAACATGGCCTTATCAAAGCAGATGTGTGTGGTCGCACCAGTGTCGTAATACCACTCCACCGGGTTGTCTTCCACCATGTTGGCTTCAGTTACCACATCACACATATTATCTTCCGTCAGATTTACTTGGGCTTTCCTATTTGCCTTTGCCTTGCTCTTGCAAACATCAGCTTTGCGCCCAATCTTACCACAGTGGTGGCACTTTTCATTGAACTTCTTTTCGAACTTGTTCTTCTTGAAGTTCGTGGAACCACAGACTTTCAGAGATGCAGAAGTCTTTTTCTGGGGAGACATGAGTTTTTCTTTGCCTTTGAGCTTGGCCAACTTGGCCTTCTCCTCAGCCACATTGACATTGTATCCCTGAATCTGAACACCATGAGCAGCGCAGTTGTTATCCTCAATCTTTAACCTTTGGATCACATCTTCAATAGACATTACGTTACGCTTGAACGTGAGGTAGTTCTTGAAGTCCGACCAACTTGGAGGTAGCTTCTCGATCAAGCTGTTCACAGTGAAGATCCAAGATCCCACAGATCGACATGCCCTCCAATTCTATCTCTTGACAGATCCTTTGGAGAGCTTCCACTTGCTCTATTATCGGTTTGGAGTCCTTCTGCAACCCAAAGTCATCAGACTTGTATTTCTTCTCCAAAGCCATCCAGAGTGCCTTGGAAGTTTTTGCATGATAGTAGATCTCATACAGAAGATCAACCAGGTGGCCTAAGATATGGTCTTTGCACAGAAAATCCCCATGGATCCAAGTTTTCACGCTCGCAAGAGTGTAAACGTCAGTGTTCTCAGGAGGGAGTATCAGCTTATCCTCTTTGAGGAACTTCTCAAAGTTCAAAGTGGTCAGAAAAACAACATCTTTTACTGCCACGTTTTGAAGCCTTTTCCATCGAATTTATCCGGCATCAGTCTTTGGGAGACTGAGTTCGGCATCGACGGGATCACATGGTTAGCCTTGTTTGGAGCTGCCACAGCATGAAGACTAGCACCGTACAAAGCTCGGCGTGTCGTTTAATTTGCCCCGTTACCATTGGAAGTCTCAGCAGACGCATCGACAGCAGGTGTTGTCGTTGTCACAGCGGGTGTACCAATCATGGTCACATCCATGTTGTCGTTGTTATCAGCCATCTGTGGACAGAAAAACACAGATTAGTATCTGACAGAAAACTTAATGCTTTATCTAAACAGAATAAATCAAAGTTAATTATTTGTGAATCTCAATGTAGCATTTTTATGGAAGTTGCTAATAAGCGTTTCCAGATTCGCTTAAAACGGTGTTTTACCAGAAATTGCTATATAATGTTTCTAGAAACCCTTTGAGATTCCACATAAACGTTTCACAGAATCACTATAAAGCGTTTGTGAAAACCGTTTTATATTTCTGCTAAAACCCGAATCGCAAAATCGCTTAGAAGCGTTCACGGAAACGGTATGATTTTAGCGTTTGAAGCGTTTTGCAAACTCGTTTAAAAGCGTTCGCAGAAACAAAAATTTAGATCGCTTAAGAATCATTTTACAGAACCGCTAAAGAGCGTTTGCAAAATCGAATTGTGATTGAAACAGAAAACAAAAATGTTTATGTACAAAAACGTTTCGCGGAAGCGTTACAAAACGTTAGCAGAAACGTTTAAGGTATTTAAAATTCGAGCGATTTGAAAACCTTTTCAAATCGTTTACTGGAATTTACAGAAATCAATCCGATTTTTAGCTATAGGTTAGAAGCGGATTATTTTGAATTAAGACTGTTAGAACCGGAATGGAAACTGCTTTATAAAGACATATAAACGATTTATAAAACCAAAACTGAATCGAAAGAGAAATAGAAACGAGAAACAATTCAAGGAAACGAGATGAATCTCTTTTCTTAATTTAAAATATCACCCGTAGTGTGACGGTTTAACACGATAATGAATGACGAGACTGATTCACAACACTCGAAATCAGAATCTATGAACGATCGTTCTACGATATACTCACGATTACTACTTACTTTAAAGAGAAGGCAAAATGAGAGAGAGAGAGTTGGAATTTTTTCTTTCTCTGGTAGATTTTCAGAACATGAAGAAAATGAATGAGATGAATGCTTATCTTATAACCGAAAGGAGATCAGTTCTGAATCCAAAAAATCTTTGTAACGTGTACACGTGGAGAGGATCTCGGAGCCGTTTTGACTGAGTGGAGAGAGGAGTGGGAAACATTGGGAGAGATTTATGGATTCAAAAAAATATATATCCAAAAGGAATATTTTTGACCTAGACGCAGACCCAACCGAAACGAAGACCTGGATCCAACCGAGACCCGACCTGACGACACATACCCAAGTACCCAAGTATCCAAAGTGCAAATTCAACGAGCCCGGCGAGGCGAGTAAGATCCTTTTATTTCTCCTCTCATGTGTTAATGTTTTGAACTTAGATATAAGTTCTCTCTTTTATATATTACATGGAAATTTCTAAAACTTCTAATGTGGGACAAAATGCATGCCATTCATTAAACCAAAGTTTGATGGCTTTTCTACTTTAGCCCAATAACCCATAAAATTTCAATGTCTCATTTCTCATTCAATTTTATCAATTTTTGCATAATAAATATGTCCACTTAATGGTTCATTTTATTTGTACAAAATGATCCAACAGGTATATGCCGATTAATCTTTAGAAAATCAAAAAGGTGATCTAAAAACCACGTCTTAGCTTGAGAACAATGTAGTTTGGATTGAAACCAAAAGGAAAAAAAATAATATAGTTTAGAAGAAATTTTTGGCAGACTATCTACTAAGCCTAAAAATCAAGAACAATATAGTTGAGTCAATTTTTCTTAAATTATTTTGCCCATACAAAAAAAAAAGAAACAACATAAATGAAACATTAATAAAATATATAAACCAACCTTTACCATGGTTGAAGGACAATAAGAAGTAACTCGTCTGGGAAAACGGTTTATTTATACATCAACTATCGACCACGGTTACAGGACGGACATGAACTGCATAGCTATACGAATTCATACATCAACTCATATAATTTGGCTAAAACATACATTGACAAGTCAACAAGTGTTGAGTCAGCTGCCACGTCATCGAGTCATCAATAGTTAGCTGACATGGCAGCTGAATCATCAGTCACGTCATCAAAATATTTTCAAATATATAATTTTTAAGAAAACAAAATGATATGGTTTTTATATAGTTTTTATTTTTTTATGTAAATATTTTACATATTTTAATTATCCAACATAGATTTTTGGTTTTTTCAACAAAAATTATTTTAGAAATGCTATTAATCATAAAAATATTTGTACTTATTTTTTCTTGATTTAAATATAATATATTTTTCTTAAAATATACTATTTCCATCGACGTGAGATGAATAAATATACTCACATTCCACATAGGTCTACGATTCAGGCTGAACGGCTCGCCCGATTAGCTAGAAACCAAAATGTCTTATTTTTTTAATGAGATTTTCTATTCCGGTGTGATTTACCACACCACCTCAAGTTTGAGTAATAGATTTTCCCTACGATGTCAAAAAAAAATGTACATGCACCAGAAAGAAAATGTCAGGATTGAAAGAGAGCGAGAATGCTAAAAGTAAAATAGTACATGTCTTGTCTTATCACTAGCTTGCCATTGAGAAATTATATAAATACCTAGAGTTGTGAAAATTTCAAAAATCTATTATCTTTTACATAAAATTCAAATTTACGTTCTCTTTCAACCCTTTCTCGAATCTCATATGATTTGAGGGACGAAAATCCTCGAAAAGCATATCTCCGATATTTCAAGTGACTTTAGCGGATTTTTTCCGGTGCACGAATATCTAGTCTCAAGAAGCCGATGCACATAGAATACTTTTGGAAAAGTAAATTTTTATTTAAATCAAAAAGAAATAACTACATATAAAATAAATTAATTGTACTTTTTTTAATGATTAAAACTATTTTTAAATTAAGTGTAATTTTTAATTTTTTAATGACTAAAAATATTTTGATGACGTGGCAGCTGACGTGGTTGATGATTCAGCTGCCACGTCAACTGACTATTGATGATTCGGTGACGTGGTAGCTGACTCAACACTTGTTGACTTGTCAATGTATGTTTTAGTCAAATTATATTAGTTGATGTATGGATTCGCACATGTATGCAGTTCATGTCCGTCCTGTAATCGTGGCCGATAGTTGGTATTGAATAAGCCATTTTCCCTAACTTGTCCAAGTGTCAAGCATGAAAACAATATTTTTAGCTATTTTCACAATCAGTTTTGTAAATATAATTTAGACTTTTAACAAAAATTTACAACAATTTATAATCCTTTTGCAATTGAGTCATTGAGAAGCGGCCCCTTTTTCACCCTGCATTACAAGGAAAAAAGTTAAATCGAATGGTCTTTAATCAAGATCATACATTGTGTCTTTAGAAGAAGCAACCATGTATAAAAGAACAAAAAACTCTCATATACATATACATTCATAGAGACACAATTAAAACCAAATGTGTAGTCAATCTTTCACATTTATCTTCATTCACACCCATCTATCAGGCTTTTAATAGTATACTATCTTAATCGGCATCTCCGTTGGCATTTGTTGAGAAAGAGAATGGCAAAACTGCGATAAAAACAATGAAATAGCTTAGTTCTAATAAACAACACAAAAAGGGAAGTTCGGTCAAAGCAACAACTAAAAATGGTGATAGTCGTTCTTACCAATTCATGAGGGACCAAAATTCTAATTATGAAAAATTCATAGTTTGGCGGGAAGACTCCAGAGGTAAAATAGATCCGAGAGGATGAATCACTGGCGGGATCTAAAGAAAATGAAGAACGACAAATGTTGGGCTTTGACGGATTTAGGAAGTCGGGTTGGGCTATCGAATCGAAGAAAAACTTGCATGAAATTTGGTGATTGAAAAGAGAGAAGTGTTTGAAGAGAACACTACATGTGTTTGATTAGAAACCCTAATAGCAGGGACGATAAAAAATAAGAATGGACAAGAAGAACGAGAAAAACCGTCAATGGTGTAGCAATTAGTGAGATCCAATTGACCGAGTTATGGCAATTAAAATCATGGAAATATATTTGTAAGCGTTTTGTGTTCTTTTTTTTTCCGCAAAGAACACTTTGTTTTATTGAAACTGATTTAAAATGGATTATATCATAGAAAAAGTTCGACATATGAAATACAAAGAAAAACTAACGGTTTTTTCTGCACCGGAAATTAAGTGAGGACAAGTATCTTTGATGACACATTAGCGATACCAAGACGGTATTGTTTCGAGTCTAAAGTAAACAATTAGGTGTTTCCGTATCCACAATAGCAGCTAGACTTCTAATACCTTTTACGATAACACGACAACAATTCTCTTAATTTAGATAACTCTCCTTCTTTGATTGTTTTTTTCAATTTTGTTCCGAGTTAGCTTCGGTGAAGCCACCGTCAAACAAATTTGAACTGCAAAATTTAAATCAGATTGAAAGCCAGAAACAAAAAGCCGAATCACCTCGACTCGGATAACGCCAAAATTAGAAAAAACCACCAAGAGATTGAAACCGACGAGATAACTAAAAAATCACAATAGCCGACCAGAGACGTAGCCGCAACCATCGTAAGGAGGGAGAACTGTAACCCCGACGGATACCCATCAACCTCTACGAAATTAGATCGACCGTATGATGAAAAACTTCGTCGAGCCAGAGACCCACCACGAAAAATTCGAAATGCCCAAATCTACGAAACACAAACATGATGCCACTTATCGCATTATTAGGAAGAGTTAAAAAAACCTTCTCATATTGACACATGTTATACAAAAATGATACCACTTATCGCGTTATTAAGAAAAAATTTGGCAGAAATTCTACTAATCCTAAAAATTAAGAACAAAATAGTTGAGTCTAGAAATTTTTCTTAAATTGTTTTGCCCATACAAAAAAAAAGGCGAAACAACATAAATAAAGCATTAATAAAATATATAAACCAACATTTACCATGGTTTGAGGACAATAAGAAGTGACTCGTCCGGTGTGAAGACAATATTTTTAGTTATTTTCACAATCAACTTCGTAAATATAATTTAGACTTTTAACAAAAATCTACAATAATATTTAATAATTTGTAATCTTTTTAAGATTGAGTCATTGAGAGATCCCTTTCTCGCCCTGCATTACAAAGAGAAAAGTTAAATTGAATGGTCTGTATTCAAGATCATACATTGTGTCTTTAGAAGAAGTAACCATGTATAAAAGAACAAAAAACTCTCATATACATGTACATTCATAGAGACACAATTAAAACCAAATGTGTAGTTAATCCTTCACATTCATCTTCATTCAGACCCATCTATCAAGCTTTTAATAGTATACTATCTTAATCGGCATCTCCATTGGCATTTGTTGAGAAGGGGAATGACAAAACTACGATAAAAACAATGAAATAGCTTAATTCTAATAAATAACACAGAAAGGAAAGTTCGTTCAAAGGCACAACGAACAATGGTGATAGTCATTCTTACCAATTTATGAGGGACCAAAATTCTGATTATGAAAAATTCATAGTTTGGTGGGGAGACTCCAGAGGTAAAACATATCTGAGAGGATTAATCACTAGCGGGATCTAAAGAAAACGAAGAACGATAAATGTTGGGCTTTGAAGGATTTCGGAAGTCGTGTTGGGCTGTCGAATCGAAGAAAAGTTTGCATGAAATTTGGCGATTGAAAAGAGAGAAGTGTTTGAAGAGAGTACTACATGTGTTTGATTAGAAACCATAATAGCGGGGACGACTAAAAATAAGAATGTACAAGAAAAGCGAGAAAAACCGTCAATGGTGTAGCAAGTAGTGAGATCCGGTCGGCCGAGTTGTGGAAACTAAAATCTTGAAAAGATATTTGTAAGCGTTTTGTGTTCTTTGTAAAAGTTACGTGATTAATTAGTTGATTAATTGAGAATAGAAAGATAATAAAGAAAAGATGACACATGTGATACAAACATGATGCCACTTATCGCGTTATTAGGAAGAGTTTAAAAAAATCTTCTCATATTATATAGAGAAGAAAAAGGGGAAAATCGCATTAAAAACCTCCAAGGTGGCAATGACTGACACTTTAAACCTCCAAGGTTTTCAATTAATACTTTAAACTTCCAACATGGAATTATTCACACTATAAACCACCAACGTGGCTTTCGAGTATGCGCCGTCATAATATTTAACGGAAATGTTCATTTTCCGTTTAAAATTGATGACGTGGCTTTTAGTTTAATTTTTAATTAAAAATAATAATTCTATATATTATTTATAATTCCTAAATAAATCTAAATAAATCAGAAAAAGAAAAAAAAACGAAAAAGAAAAAGAAACAGAAATTTTTTTATAAATAAAATATTTTTTATTATTTTTTACAATTAAGTGAATAAAAAAGTAAAAATAATAATTCTTTTTTACTTTTTTATTTACTTAATTGTAAAAAATAATAAAAAATATTTTATTTATAAAAAATTTCTTTGTTTCTTTTTCTTTTTCGTTTTTTTTATTTTTCTGATTTATTTAGATTTATTTAGGAATTATAAATAATATATAGAATTATTATTTTTAATTAAAAATTAAATTAAAAGCCACATCATCAATTTTAAACGGAAAATGAACAGTTCCGTTAAATATTATGACGGCGCATACTCGAAAACCATGTTGGAAGTTTATAGTGTGAAATAATGTCATGTTGGAAGTTTAAAGTGCTAGTTGAAAACTTTGGAAGTTTAAAATGTCAGTTATTGCCACTTTGGAGATTTTTTATGCGATTTAAAAGGTAATAAAGAAGAGATGATACATATCATACAAACATGATGCCACCTATGGTGTTTATCAGAAAGAGTTAAGAAAACTTTCTCAATATTATTATAGAAGATGTCACATTACCATGTGGAGAGATTATTGCATTAAGAAGGAGCCACGAGGAACACATACCAATATAAAATTGAATCCTTTGAGATTATAATAATAAGGCTGGAGGTGAGGACCTTCAAGTTATCGTCGGATTCGTATATGAGCCACTAATTAGAACAAATGAAGAGAGGTATAAACTGGTAACAGTTAGATGTCAAGATAGCATATGAGCCATTAAAAGTTACTTTCTTCCTTCTGTTGAAAGTTCATTAGCGTGTGACTCTCCAACACAATGGAACTATGTAATGTTAAAGCCTAAAATGAGGAATACTTAATTGGTATGAATATTTGATTGTGATACAAACCAAAAATACTTAATGGTATACTAACCTTTTGCTGGCATCCTGCAACCACTTCGGGTCAAACTGATCTCGGACAGAAGCTGTTCCATTTGATGCAATGGTTATGGTTGCACTGAGATGGGAGAATCAAGGCATATTGTATTTGTTAGATCTTCTAGGC